>PVIH01002174.1:114397-142606 GCA_004025045.1 Sigmodon hispidus | reverse complement strand
AGGATCCAAAGGGTCAGTCCATTCTAAAAATTCATGAGTTAGACACTAGAACTGCCAGATACTTGTTTATGCTTTTTTTTTTTTTTCAATTGTCTGTCAATTCTGCCTTCTTGGACATTGTTTAAATTACAATCATCACTTGTACTGATAGTTATTTTTTTATTTTGCATACATATACACAAAACACAATCACAATCCACCCTATGTTTTTCCTATAGTAAATAGAAAAAAATAGTAAATTGTAGCTTTATAAAGTTAAAAAAATAGCTAGTTACAATACTATTGATATTCTGTGAATGTGTTAATTACAACTATGTTGAACTTTGTATGTTTTCTTTTGTTTCAACTAAATCCTGTTTCTGTGTTAAATTTAGATCTCTTTTCATTAAAAAAGGATTCTTGAAATGTTTGAGACAGTGTTTAATACTCATTCATGCCCAACAATGAGGTTTTAAAAATAGCTTAGAAACTCTGTAGACTGGGCCATGTTATCTACTAGACTGAAATAGAATGCAGTCTATGAATTGTGTTTTCTCTTGGCTGTCTCACAAAATAACATTATATGTGGGCAGATTCATTCACTGGAAGGTTTTAAGTTATTACTTAAATAATCTCCATTTTTAAAAGAAGATTGTTCAGACACTAGGCAGGATTAGGGTGCTGGCCATTTTTTCACATTCGGGAATTTCACTGTCTGCAACATTTGGAGCTCTGCCTTGCATCTCTTCCTATAGCCTGGCTAGTTCTAAATACTGATTATTGACAAGCTGAGGGTGTATATGTATAAATCTGTGATCTCATTTCTGAAAGTCAGTAACTTAACAAGAAACATTGAAAATGGTGTCTGCCTTGGAAACCATATCAAATAATGAGGGGGGATTTTTTCTTCTCTCTTTTATAGGCTAAAGATATTTCTAATTGAATGTATTTTTCAACTAATTACATATATTTACTTTACAATTCGACCAGTTTCTTTCTCCTTTCTCTTCTCTATTTCCTCCCCCCACCTCCATCTTAAAAACTTAAAAAGCACAATTTTAATTAATCATATCTAAGGTAAATATATAGAAACTTAAAAGTATAATTTAATTTTGGAGAAACTAGAGAGAAGCTCTTGGGATTGACATTTTACCTGTATAGCACACCTGTAATTTTTTCTTATTTATTTTATTTTTTTATTTTTTTTATTATTATGAACAAAGAAGCAAAGCTTTCTATCCTTGTATATCCTTATTCAAGGTCCCTTCCCCCTCCCACCACATCAGGTCATTCTTTCTTCTCCACACCTCCCCATCCCCTCCCTGGGCAGGCAGCAGATAGTCCTATGGTCCCACTGACCCAACATTGCTTAGTTCAGTCTCCACTCCTGGCAGATCCAGTTTTGTCCCTCCTCCCTCAAAAGGGAGTCAGGTGTTCCTCTAGGGGGAGTGGAATCCGAAGAGTCAGTCCAGGGTGTTTCTGATCCCAAGCTGTCAGTGGTTGTGGTTTGCAGCTTGGGCATGCTTTGCTTTTTTCTTGTTTGTTTGTTTAGAGACCACTAATGAGTAAGTACATCCCCTGCTTATCTTTCTGAGTTTGTGATACCTTGCTCAGGAGTATATTCTCCAAGTCCATCCATTTGCCTGCAAATTTTAGAATATCATTTTTCCTTACTGCTGAGTAGTACTCCATTGTGTAGTTGTACAACAGTTTGTTAACCCATTCTTCAGTTGAGGGACATCTAGGTTGTTTCCAGGTTCTTGCTATTACAAATAATGCTGGTATGAACATAGTTGAGCTAATGCCTTTTGAGTATGACTGTGCATCATTAGGGTATACACCCAGAAGTGGTATTGCTGGATACTTGGGGAGATTGATTCTCAATCTCACTTTGGATACTGCATTCCAAAGTGGTTGAACAAACTTACACTCCCACCAACAATGGCAGAGTGTTCCCCTTGCTCTGCATCCTCTCCAACATAGGCTGTCATATGTGCCTTTTATCTTAGCCAATCTAACAGGTGTTAGGTTGTATCTCAAAGTTGTTTTGATTTGCATTTCTCTGATGGCTAAAGATGATGAGCACTTTTTCAGGTGCCTTTCAGCCATTAATAATTTTTCTGCTGAGAATTCCCTTTTTAGATCTGAACCCCATTTTTTGATTGGGTTATTCAAGGTTTTGAGCTCTAGATTCTGTAATTTTTAATACCATAATTTTTTCTTGGAATTCCTTGGGCTGTGCTTGTTGGCTAGCTACAAAGAACTTTGTAGATGATTTATTGAAAAGAGGTTTGATTTATTTAAATGTATTTTTATGGGCTTAGCAGTAAGAGGACACATAATAGTTTATAAGCAAAGCTTTCTTTTTGAGGAAGGATTTTTTTTTTAACACTACAATGAGTTTTTATTGTCAAATCACCAAACACCATTGCTCATAGTCTGGCTAAGATTCATAAGTAATTTAGTTTACTCATGTTTATGTCCCTATTTCTAGCTTGCCTTTTTATTCATTCACAAGTTCATGTTGGATAATATGTATTTTTTTCAAATTTGCTTCTCTACATAATTTTACCTATATTTTTATATCCTTTTAATTTAATATTTATTCTCTTTCTCTATGTGTAAAGACATCCTCTCTCTCTCTCTCTCTCTCTCTCTCTCTCTCTCTCTCTCTCTCTGTCTTTCTGTCTCTCTCTCTTTGTGTGTGTGTGTGTGTGTGTGTGTGTGTGTGTATATATATACTGTGGAAGTAATAGAACAGCTTACAGAAACTTGTTTCTTTTCTCCAGAGATCAAACTTCGGTTTTGTAGCAAGCTTCTTTACACCTGAGACATTTTACCAGCTGCATTTTCTCACTGGCCATTCTATACTTTCTTCCATTGTCATTGCCGTTCTTTTAAGATAGTTTTAACAAAAATATTTTTCTATAAAATGTTTAATAATATAAAAAACACATTGTGTAATTTTCATAGTATGTATCTTCATTCAAAAATATAATTTATTTTCTCTTTTTTGAAGTATATGTTCTTTTTGTTGTTTGAAATTATGAGTACAAATCAGATATGCCAAACTAGAGAGTGTTTGGCACATCAATATACCATTGTAAAGTGTTATTTCCAATATCTCTGTCTCCAAATATTTCCTTATTCATGTGTGGAATTAATTCTTATTAATACAGACACTCCTACAAATAGATGTGGCTCTCTTGACCATTTAATTGTTATGTCTGCTTAATAATTTTCTTGTAGCTATTTAACTTCAATTATCTAGCTATCTTGTTGACATTTTAAAATCAGATTTTAGATCTATAGAATTTAGTCATTTTAGAGCTAATGAAATGGTGTAAAGTACACAGAATATTGATAGACCTTAAATTCAGTTTTTCTTGTAATAATTAAGTTACCTTAGTGTAGGAAAATTCTAAATGAATCAATCAATAATAATAAAAATTATAGTACATATACTATAATTACAGGTTCTTGTTGCATGAACTATTCCTTTGTTTCTTATAATCTGCATGACTCTATCAGTATTTGTATATACCTTCTTCTATGATATTAATAGTTTAGGAATCTTTGCTAAATATATTGTAAAATGTTCCCCTTTTATAATTATGTGATGCTTTTTCTTTTTTTCTTTACTGTTATTATTATTATGGATAAAGTCATTTTTTTATCCTTATATATTCTTTTTCATGCTTCCTTCACCCTCCCATCTCTCTCAGTCCTGCTGTCTTCTCCATATCTCTTTATCTCCTCCCCAGCAAGGGAAGGAGGTCCCAAGGTCCCAATATGGCTTAGTTCAGCATCCACTCCTGGCAGATCCAGTTTCCTCACCCCAACATCAAGACTTGGTCATGTGTTCTTCTGGAGGGAGTGGGATCTAAGGTGCCTGTCCAAGGTGTTTCAGATCTCAAGCTATTCAGTGGTTGTTGTTTGCAGCTTGGACATGCTTTGCTTTTTGCTCTTTTGTTTAGAGTCCACTAATGAGTGAGTACAACCCTTGCTTATCTTTCTGTGTTTCTGATACCTCCCTCAGGAGGATATTCTCCAAATTCATCCATTTGTCTGCCAATTTTAGGATATCATTTTTTCTTACTGCTGAGTAGTACTCCACAGTTTGTTAATCCATTCTTCAGTTGAGGGGCATCTAGGTTGTTTCCAGGTTCTTGCTATTACAAATAATGCTGCTATGAACATAATTGAACTAATGCCTTTGGAGTCTGGATGTGATGCTTTTTCTAAGAAGTGCACAAAAAAATGTGAATTTGCTGAGGACCACAAAGTGGGCAGTCTTGTCTAGAACATCCTATCAGTAGTGTCTACTATCAGCACAATTTATGAGTGTTTACTCTGACCTTGGGGCTCTGCATGGGGTAGTGTTTTCTCAGGCTTCTCCATTGTGAAATGTCTTAATTCTATCACATGAGTGTAACTGTGAATTTGCTGAGGACCACAAAGTGGGCAGTCTTGTCTAGAACATCCTATCAGTAGTGTCTATTATCAGCAGAATTTATGAGTGTTTACTCTAACCTTGGTGCTCTGCATGGGGTAGTGTTTTCTCAGGCTTCTCCATTGTGAAATATCTTAATTCTGTCACATGAGTGTAATTGTGTTTATATTATCAGCATAACCTAGTATATGATATCTGGACAAAACTGTAGGATCTGGAACTGTTCCATTCAACATTTTGTCCAGAAAGTTGTGAGTTTCAAGACAGCAGTTAAATATTAAGTTCATAGCCAGCCTGTGCTGCATAGTCAAATATCTTAAAACATGAAAAACAAATAGTAAAGGAAGAGATACTGGAATATTTCTAAGAAAATTTACATACTCTCTTGATGTCATTTTCAGTGACAGCTTATGTTTTATATTTAAATTTCACAATTTATATTTTTAACTCTCTACAATTAACAATTTCATATAATCTTAACATTTTATTTTCTAATTATCCTTAAATAATTCACTTTAATTTCTGACGCCATCACTACTCATTCAGTAAATGGAGGTCTTAAATATGAACATTTCACTATAACTTCTGAACACATAGATAAAACATAACAGCTGATGTCATTTCAGCAAACTGTATAAGATATCTCTGCTATGAAGAGACTTAATTAGACTAAAACAATTTTTCTCAGCAATATTATCAAATACTTGGAGTAATAACTATCAGCCATTCTAATAATTCAGAAAGACACAACCAGCAGTATTAAAAGAAAAAAAAGAGTGAAATGTTTATTTCAATAAATGACATAAAAAGAAAAGAAAATATCAATGTTATTGGTAATTCATAAATAGCATTGTGTTTAGTTTCTTACCATGAAATACTGTTACTATTTTAAAAGATATGTTTACAAAATTTATCCGGTCCAGTTTATAAGATGTTGACGATGTCCTTCAAGTCTCACAATTTGAAATCTTGGCCCTCGATAGGATATTACTTTAGAAGGTTCACAAAACTAAAATATAAAGTAGGAGTCTCATTGAATGGAGTACGGTACTAGATCCTTGATTTATATTGTTCCTGTTAACTGCCAAAGCTATATTCTTCTTCTTTGTATGTAAGGTAAATCCCACACATTCCCACTAACATGTAGGTTCAAAAAAAAAAAAAAAACCAACAACAACAACTATTGAACAAATTCATTGAGATAATGCTAATACAATAATTTCCTTTAGAATGTTTTGTGAAGTACTTGCATAACATTTGTAAAATGTGACCAATGCAAAGGGTAACAGTATAAAACACTACTGAGTAACTTTCTTCTAAACTATCTACAGAAGAATCCATTATTCTGAATTAC
This sequence comes from Sigmodon hispidus, assembly GCA_004025045.1. Classification (NCBI taxonomy): domain Eukaryota; kingdom Metazoa; phylum Chordata; class Mammalia; order Rodentia; family Cricetidae; genus Sigmodon; species Sigmodon hispidus. The sequence continues at coordinate 136,820 of PVIH01002174.1, read as the reverse complement.
ATTCCTGTCTACTACTTACATATTTCATCTACAATTTAATTTTTCACTAATGTTAAAGAATCTATTGTTTGCTAGATCTTTTGCTATGCTTGTATAAACATACACATTCTATTCATGAAATGTTTCACAGAAAAGAAAATGCTACAAATTTTGTAAGAGGAGAACTGAACATCTAGAAAATTTACCTATTATCTCTTAATGTTTTTTTGAGCAGGTAACATTTATAACCTTACTCCTTTCTATACTTATGCTCTCATCTCTAGTATACCTTCAAAGAAGAAAAATAAAAACCAAACTATAAAAAGGAAATGAAGTAGCACAAATAATTTTCTAAATTTAGTATGTCAAGCCTTATTCCAAATGTTGAAATCATTTCACATGGAGAAAGTTGCTATGATTGCATTCAATTTAGAATTGAGTAAGCTAAGGATTATGTATGCTTAGTAGTTTGTTCTTAGATGGTAAGTTCTTAAGTACTGGTCCCCCCCCAAAAAAAAAAAATTGGAGGCTGTGTAGTCACCAAAATTTGTGCTCTGTGAGCACCAATTTTATTTCCAGTGTTTGTCACTTGCAGTGAGCTTCTGCAATATTTCTCTTTATTCTCTTTCTCCAGGGTTCTTTCTGTGTGTGTTTCTTTTTTCTAGGGCTGTTTCAATTCACTAAGTTTGGGTCATAGGGTATTTTGCCTTTGCTGACAAATTGATGTCTTCAAGCAGTATAAACTATATTCGCCCACTGTACTTCCTTTACAGTGCATCAAATGTGTCTATGTGATTGTCTGAATATCTTAACTAAAAACTCCAAAACATATTAGTAATGAGATTCTATTGTTTGTCAAAAATTATAGTATGGAAAACATATTTATAATCATGCAATTGATTCATATTGATTTTTACTAAATACAAAATTAGCAGAAACAAAATTAGAAGGCACATTTCAAACTGGAAGTACAAAGTGTCATTCAGTCTTTACTCATCTTATTTAAAGCTACCATCTTCCAAGACTTAAATATTTCTATTTCAAAAATACCTTATTAGAAAATTTGGATAATAGACTGAATTGTATTTTGACTTTGTGTGAATATATCTGACTTAGAGCATTTGTGATTCATTGCATCTATTTTTGAGTTCTAAATTATGAAAGACAATTTATATTTTAAATTACTTAAGGAGAGACAAAATACATGCAAAAAATAGAATTTTAAAATAATTAGTCTCTGAAAAAATAGGTAGTAATAACAAATTACTATTTTTCTATCTTAATTTCTGATTTTATTTAGTATAATATCATTAAAATTTGTCTATAGAAATATTTTTGTAGTTTCCAAGCTATATGACAATATTTGTGTAAACATTGTTGTTAAATACTACAGATATAGCCATATGTCTGGATTCCATGTTATAATCACAATTCCTCATCTTCCTTTCTTAATCCACAATGATTTCTGAAATAGTTAAGATGTCTTCAGTAAGCCTTGAGGGACCTTCTCACAACCAGAAAACATTTCCTTCTTCATTAAATGTTCTCTAAAATTCTCTGTCCTATATAGTATGAATCAAAAATTATTTTCTATTCAATCATAATTCTTTACAACCATCTCCCAGAATTCTTAATCCTGTATCATCCAATGTTAGGAATTTCTAGTTAATTTGATCTATTCCAATCCACTCAATAGATTTCTTCTGACAAAGAATGCAGTTTTTATTTTCCCTAGGTCCATTAGAAAGTCAAGAGCATTATTAATTGCAAGTCTATAGAGTTATGTTTATTGTCATTCTAGCCATTGGATCTGATGAAACTAAATATCTAGCTTATTAGTCCATGTGTACTTATTTCAGGACAAAACTGAGGCTTCTTTGACACTGATAATTAATTTATCATATCAAAAACATAAAAAAGCAAAAAGTGTTTGCTTTTAAAAGTAAGCTCATGGGTATTTTGCAAGAATTGTTACTTTAGAAAGATAATATAAACAACGATCCAGCCATATTCCTAAGAAAAATATAGAACATATTTACACACACACATGTAAACACACACACATACATATAGTCTAAAGACACACATATATATATACATAAATGTATATGTATATAAATATACAAATATATAGATATACACATATATTTAAGTAAAAAATTAAAAGTTCAGATGTTTTATCTTTTTCTGCATGTATGTAGGTGGCACACAGCAGTATGTGAATATGTGCACTGTATGTGTGTATGTAGGATTCCACAAGTTGATGTCACAGAAATCCTACAAAAAAGTCCATTCTTGATTTATTGAGAAAATGTCTATCTTGAACTCTGACTTTTGAATTTTTGCCTAATCTAAGTAGATAAATTTTTTTTGGAGTTCTTTCTCTGCTTTCTAAATGCTAGAATGCATTCTGCCACCATGCCTTTCCAACTTTCACATAGTTCTAACAAAGTGAACCCCGTCTCTCATGTGTTGTATGGAGGAGCATTAGCCAGTTCTATATTGCTGGTCCTCATGCTTGTCTTTATGCTAGGTTATATGTGATAATTATCTAATCATTGTTTTTTATGTCACAAAAATATATGTTTATAAATAAATATATGTAAATTGGAATACCCATTTATAAAAAGGAATTCAGATTTTATCATTACACATTGAAATTTCTCATTAAGAATCAGAATTTTTCAAAGAATGCAGTTTTATTTTCCCTAGGTCCATTAGGAAGGCAAGAGCATTATTAATTACATTTTAGACTTGCTAGTAAAAATTGACAATTATTTTCATTAACAACTTAAAGGAAACATTTCAAGTAAAAAGCAAAATGTCAACATGTTTATGATTTATTATATTTTTTAGCATTGAGACACAGCTGCACTGAGGTAAGTTAAGCATAAAGATTGAAAATAAATATCTTTTTGGTAGAGATATGGGCGCAGAGATGGACTTAAAGGTTAGCTGATTTGGATGCCTATCAGCTCATAGCTAGGTATGTGGGTGTATTGTGATAGATCTGTTTATCTTTCCCTGAATACAAAAGCTGATATCCCTGTCAGTGTGTATAGCATCGATAAAAGAGGAAAATTACAGGCTTTGAAAGACTTTGTCCCTGAAGTAGAAATTTCGATTTATTTTCTCCTTACAGCACAGAACATTTTTCTTTTGATTCCTCAGCTCTGCCTCCCTCCAAACATCCCTCTCACTTCTTCTCTCTCTTCTTTGTCCACTGCACTAGTTAATGAGGCAGAGCTAGAAATTCCTTTCATAAAGCCAGGGATGGAAGTCTCTAAGTAGTAGCAGTGGACTGAAAATGCATTCCTTCTAGTTAGGAGTGGTTCTTATAGTACATACACAAAAAGATTACATTTTTTTCTGTTCTCTCTCTCTCTCTCTCTCTCTCACACACACACACACACACACACACACTCACACACACACACACACATACACACTCACACACACACACAGTGCAAGAGAGAGAGATTCTTCATATTTTTGGTTGTAAGAGGCAGAATTGGCCACAGCAAATGCTGTATCTCTTGCATAACTTTTCAGTCTAATAATAAAGAAAATAGTTGAATTTTATCACTTGCAAAATCAATATGTGTACAATAGAAAATACTGTGTTTGCACTGAGTAAAAGGTAACGAATGAGTAGTAAACTCATAAAATAAAGAAACAAGACAAAAATGAAAGGTGTATTATATTATCTTTGTATTTTCAGCACCTGCAAGATAAATTATGGGTTAAAACATTCACTTCACTCAACTCACCTGTTTACATGAACTGCTCCTAGATCATAGAAGAAAGAAGAAAAAAACTTCTACAAATTGTTTTGATTTCCTGTTCATGCTATGCCATGGCTTCCTTCATACCCATACACAAACAAATAAACAAAGGCAAGAAAATGAAAAGAATATGTATTTCATTACCAATTGTTTATTCCAGCTCCTAAAAAATACTAGTATGTACAAACATGACAATAATGATCACTGCCTTTTAATTTTTTACCTTTCAACATCCTGGGTGAAAAACTTTCCATGAAAGGAAGTTTTAACAATTAAGAGATAAGAGAAAAATCAGTCAAACAAAAACATATAACAAAGAAAATATAAGTACTCACTTTAAAAAGACCTCCTTACACAGTCTAAGGACCACGTAGATATTTTTTTCAGATATGGTGAAAAGCACAGCAAGCCAGACTCCTATAATGATAACAAATTAAATAATGAAATGTTTTGGTAGGTTGTGTCTACCTGATACCAGAAAATTATGCTCCACCTCTAAATTGTAGAAAAAAAGTGGTGTTGATACATATTACATATTTAATAAAATCTGAATATTGGGGAGAGAGTACACAGTCAAATCCTAGGCAGACAGCTCAAGAAATTCTTGATCCTTGAGTACAAGGATAAACATCTGAAATTCAATCACACATACATTTAATCTGAGCAGAGGGAAAGCTGGGAATGGTGATTTTTAATCCCATAACTCCAGAAACAGAATTTAGTTCTGTTTCTGTGAGTTCAAGGTCACACACCTTTAATCCTAACCTGGATGGTATAGGGTATGTAAAGGCTCATAGAAACCAGGCAGAAGCAGAAGCTACGAGCAGAAAAGACAGGAGACAGAACTTCCTGTGTGTTCCAGGCAAGCTATGAAATAGAGTAGTTCACAACTTTTACCCAAACCTGGATGAGATATAGCTGGGGAAGTGTATATAAGGCCTCTTATGAACCCAGTAGCAGAAGAAGCGATTGGCAGAAATGACTAGGAGCAAGGACGAGAAAGATGAGAGGCAGCTGGGTGAGAATTGACTGTGGTGCTCTCTCTCTCTGATATTTCAGCCTTTCCTCAATATATGGCACTGAGTCTCATTTAATACACACCAAATTTGTGCTACTACAAAGTGGTGAGTAAATTCAAGGAAACACCCTTCTCAATATGCAACAGGGTTCCAAATATCAACTCATAAAAATGGGGACAGACATGGAAGAGACCTGAAAAAAAATTAAGGTGGACAAAATTCATGCATAAAGAAAGGGAGAGAAGGTAGATGCAAAGAAGCTATTTGTAACTGATAGCTCCTGGGAGAGGGAGTATCAATTATCCCCACTACAGTGACACTGGGTATATCAACCATATTCTAGGGCTGCCCTTGTGTTCAAGAGTAGTTGACTCATGCAAAACAGACTTTGTGTTTTTTGTTTGTCTGTCTGTTGTTGTTGTTAATGGTGGTTGTATGTGTATGAGTGTGTGTATATGTATGCTCTAATTTGATGTTTTTTGACTCAGTTATTGTTTAATTTTATTTTTATTTTTTTCATACTGTAAAATAACATGAACTTGAGGGGATTGGAATGTAAAGAAAATTTAGAAGGGCTTTGGGTAATAGAAAGAATATGATCAAAATACATTGTAAAAAATGTAAAAATAAAATGCAAAAAGGTTTAAAAAATAACCTTTTAAAGCCATGAGAGAATATTGATTGTTTTTTTTAAAAAAAATACAGACACAGAAGCTTATCTTTGCAACAAGTTTATATATCTACTTCCTCACAGTTTTTTTTTTTCTCATTTCTGATAAGGTACTGTACCATTCCAAGTGTGGCTTGTTTCTTTTTTAGAAAAGAACTGCCTAAACAAATCCTCCATGACCCCAAATGATTATTAAGTCATGACCTTGTGGTTCTTCAGCACTTTGAGATAACTGAGACACACAAGAAACTCATCTGATACTATCATTCTAAATTTAACATCAGAAAAAAATTAGAGGACTAAGAGTGTGACATATTAGGCTTGCTTCTGTTGAAAAAATATCTGTGAAATCCAGAAGAAAAAGGAGCATGAGAAAACCTCAACCCATTGCATGAAATGATAATACACATCATAAACATGCACTGGGAATCCTGACAAAACATATTTCTAAATTCTATTTGAGTTTACTGATGAAGGAGCATGGAATTTCAACAGCATTCTTCAGACCATTGAATTCACTGTGAGTGAATCAGAAGCAATGAGAAGTTGGCAGCCAAGGGCTGTTGTGGATAATGAATCCAATTTCTGTGAAAGCTACAGGATAACGGATGGAAGAATATTTTGAGTGGCGTGGCTTTGGTAGGATAAAGAAAAAAACAAAGTGGCCAAAAAAGCAAGCCATTGGCACAAAATAGTGTGTGAAATGATGAAGGATACTCTTTGGGAAATAAACAATCATCTGAAAAGAGTTCACTTAAAATAAGTCAGCTGGTGTTAAGAAGCCTGAAACAACTCTGTTAGTAATGCAGCTACATGGTAGATTTCTGTGACATCACTGCATCTGTTCATTATTTTAAGGTACCTATAATGCATGGGGTATATCAGGGAACAGATGTGCAGTAAGGAAGGAACTAAGTACTGATTTTCAAAAATAACAACAACCTAGCATTGCATGGAATGGAGGCATATGCCTTTAATGTCAGCTCAAGAAAACACAAGCAGGCAGATTACTTGAGTTCATTCTAGCCTGGTCTATATAATAAATCCTGGTATGGCAAAGACTATATAATGAGACTTTTCCTCAAACAATCATAAAATAAAAATAAAATGAAAAATATTTATGAACATTCATTCAATAAGATAATGCATATGTCATCAATTGAGATGGCAATGGAAATTGTGCTTTTCATTATTTCCCATCGCCTTACTTTTTTTTCTTAAAAAGAAAAAAAATATTTTGTTTATTTTGGTTTGGTTTTTCTGTTTATTTTCTAAGCAAATAGAGAAAGAAGCCATAGAATTTGGTGGGTGAAAAGTAGGGAAAAGGATCGGGGGAACATGAGAAGAAGAAATTTTTAACAGAACATATTTAATAAAATTATTAATTTTTGATTAAAATGTACTTTACCTGTATCTAACCAAGTATAATGTTAAAAATGCATTTATTTACTTTATACAACATATTTTTATTGTTTTCTTTCCTCTGCCCTGTCTTCTTCTCTATTCTTCCTATCTCACTACCCAGCTAACCATTCTAAATTCCATTGATCTAGTTCAAATTTTTTTTAATTACCTGAAATTATTTTGTCTTTCTTTTCCTTCCTCCAAACCTTCCCATATTGTACTTCCTGCACTATTTTAAATCCGTGATTCTTTTTTCATTAGATACTATTGCACATATACATGTGTATATATAAATATTCCTAAATGTCTGTTCAATTTTAATTATATGCTAGTTGCTAGGGTTGATCGTGTGGTATTGGAAAACAAATATTGGTGTGGTGTTAGTGTGCTCCTCACTACAGAAATGATTTCTCCTATTTGCAGCATTCCTTAGTTGTCTGTAGTACTTTGTATAGGGTTAAGGCTTCATTTCCTCTCTGACCACTTTGACAAGTTTATTTCTGTTGTCTTTGTTCAGCTCATGTTTAATAGACTCCCAAAACATTGTAGGATATTGTCATGGCCTTCAGTTGCCACCCAAGATGTGGAGAACATAATTCCCTATTGCTGAATATACCACGCACTTCAGACACGGTTCTTAGAGGCCCATGAATTAGACCTTATCTGAAAGTCTCCTCCTGAGGACTAGCTCATGATATCAGAATGAGTCAGGCAAGCTACCAACTGAGGAATTCAAACAAATGTCTTCCTCAGCTATGATGTCTTAGAACCATCAACATGATCTCTATGGCAAGATAGCTGTTGTCTTTCTTTTAAAACTTTTTTTGTCTTTTAAGCAATGGCTGTTCTATCAACAACTGAAACTCTACTGCAATTGGCAGTGGGTAGTCTGTAAGGGCCACAGCCTGAGGAAATTATGTTCTCTCTGGCCCCTTATTCTTTCAAAGCTACAAAGGAACTTATCTAAATCTCTGTCCCTCTAAAGAATTTAAGATATCAAAGATTGTAGTGAAATTCTTCTTTCTCGGAAAGGTTGAATAGCAAGCATCTTACCTCCTATCCTTTATCAAATATCACCCAAGGCCTCTGTGTTATTTTCCATCTCCAAGTTAAAAATCCTTTTCACCTAAGTCCTCCTTACAATGCTGTCGAACTATGTTCCTGTACATTAAAAATATTTGTCAATCCTATTGATTTAATAAAATACTGATTGGTCAAGTAGACAAGAAGTAGGGGTGGGACAAGCAGACTAAGTGAATTCTGGGAAGCAGACAAGCAGAGAAACAGATATTACTGAGATACAGAGGAAACAGGATGAGAATGTTGCACTAGTAAAAATGTATGAAATCACATGGCTAAGCATAAAAAGAAATATAGGTTGACTTAAAGTATAAGAGTTAGCAATACTAAGCCTGAACCATAGACCAATCAGCTTGCAATTAATATAAGACTTTTTGTAATTATTTGGAACTGCTGTTCCAGAATTAGTCCAGACACTACCACTTCCTATCAGCTAGTTGCTGACTTTGCCTCCTGAAACCAAGTTAGTTTTGTTTAATCAATGAAATGTAATACATGTTTACATATTTAAACAAATATTAGAAAGCCTAAACAAAAGTAGCACACTATAAAAAAATATTCCTCCACTATACACATAAAAATGCTGAAATCACAAGCATAACATGGCAGCTAGCAGCTTTCAAATTGGACTTAAAAGTCCTGCAATAAGAGGAAACGTGATCTGGTACTGGAAATCTCACTAATTACCCAAGCATAGTGAAATCATAGACCTTTGACAAGAGTTTATAACTACAACTTTATTAAAAAATCATGATCCATGACTACGCTCTAAAATATTTATCTTTACACTCTTAGATAGGTGTAATCCTCACCACCCATCACGAAAACTTCCCTTTGAAATAGACTATTATGAAACAGTACAATCAGTCAAAATGCAGAATTAGGGAGTTCAGTTCCAGTTGTAATAGCTACAAAACAAGTCCTACACATAAGGCTCAGGAAACATTGTATCAGTTTTATTTTTTGTCATTTATCAGCTTCTATTATTTTTCTATCCACAAATCAGAGACAGATTAATTGGTCGCATATCATAGAATTTTTCTGTATTTCCCTTGTAACAGGGAGATTTCAGAAATTGATACTGGTATCTGAGAATAATAATACATTTGTGTTTTTAAATAACATTTTACTAAAAGGAAATCACTTATTTATGTAATGTTCTCCATCAGTATTTCAAATAGAGAAATTTATTATAGTTTGTTCACAGCCAAATGCCATTGTGATTTGTTCATATTATTGGTGAATAATTGCAGTTGTTCTTCCTCCTCATCACTTGCAAGGTTCTTTCCCACAAATAAATGACTTTGTGTTTTATGACATACAAAATGCACGCGCACACACACACACACACACACACACACACACAAATTTGCACACACTCACACACACTTTTGGTGTGGGTTGTCTTTTGTACACTGTGAATTGGTATTTTTTTCACTAGTTAATAAAGAAGTTGTTTGGGCCTATGGTAAGACAGCTTATAGCCAGTCTGAAAATCTAAGCAGAATTAGGGGAAGGAAAGTAGAGTCATTGCAGATGCTGTCCACCTTCAGGGTTAATGGCACATAGGTAAGCCATGAGACATATAGATTAGTAGAAGTGCATTAATTTAAGATGCAAAAACCAGCTGCAGTAACAACCTGAGTCTTAGACCAAACAGTCTCGAATTAAGATAAGCCTTTGTGTGATTATTTGGGAACAAAAGGCTGCAGGACACAGGAAAACTTCCAGCTACATTTGGTGTTCTAATATGGTGGCAGAAATTTCCACCTAATACCTCAGAAATTAAAAAAAAAAGTTCTTTAACATAGAGCTCAGAGCAATTTCCTACTGTACAGAGATACTGACATACTTAAGCTGGAACACAGCATAGCTGGTTCCCACCACAGAATAGGGAGAATTCTTCCAGCTGCAGCATGGGGGCTTAAGCTGTCAATATAAGATGCTGCACCATACTACAAGGCAAAATAATGGATTTGCCAAGACAGATATAAAGGCTGAAAGATACACTATAGGACAGATTCAGATAAAAAAAAAATACCTTTTAACCTTTTAACAAGCTACAGTGTTTATAAGATATTGATATGCGCAATGTCAAGATGTGGTGGGAGGGGAAAGGGACCTTGAATGAGGATATACAGGGATGGGAAAAAAAAAAAAAAGTTCAGAGGGAAAGCTGAACACATAGTAAATATATGTGTAGCAACCTTATTTGCATTACCACCCTTGATAAACCATGCTTATGATTCTTATCCTGTTCATAGTTATTGTTAACTTTTCCTCATTTTAAATTCATGTTACTGTTTTTTGTTAAATACAAAATACAGAAGAAAAAAAATAAAATAAAATAAAGATATTCATATGCTAAGAAGAAGAGAAAAGGGGTTGAAAAAGTTCTTTAAAAATAAAGTTTTATAAAGATAAATACACAGAGCATCTATATATTTTATATTGTTTTATTGTCTTTGGGATTTTTTAACTAGTAAATTAAACCTACATATATATTTTGAAGGTATTTTGGTTTCAAAGTTTGGTTCTAAGGGTATGTTGCTTTAGAAAAGTGTTTCTGCTTTTGTTTGTACAGAAGAAGGGAACCTGTGGATTGCTTCAAGGCTAATATAGTTTGATCAACCAAGACTGCCAAAAGGCACCTGGCTGATATGATGCAGTTTTACAAACTCCTACAGCTAAGATTTAACTATAATCCTAATTTTTTTCAGGATTTTTCAGAAGATTTTTCAGCAACTATAGTCAGCAGGAAGTAGCATGAAATGCTATGCTCAGATTTCCAAAATATTGTTTATAAAAGTTTGTTTTCATTTAAATGTGAGTGGCTATGCATTATTAGTGGTAATATTAAATATCCTCCTAAAGAAAAAAGTGAGGTATCATGTATAAATGAGGAAAAAAAGGTAGATTAGTGAATCTACTTTAATTTAAAAAAAAGTGAATTTTAAAATATTTTAAATTGATATGGATTTTGGTTTATTGATACAATTTTGAGTCAATTATATTATACTGTATATATACTTCTATTCTTAAATTATATGTATGCAACTTAAAATATAGTATATAATTAAGAACAAATTAATAGACATCTATAATAGTCAAACATACAGAAATATTATTTATATTTTCTAGATATGCAGAGATATATTTAAATTAGATAAGTAATCTTCAAATACTTCATTGACATGTGGAATATAGAAATTACCTGTATTCCTGATCTCTCCAGGACTTTTATAAAAAAGGAATGTTGGATTTTATCAAAGGCTTTTTCAGCATCTAAGGATATAATCATGTGGTTTTTTTTCCCCTTCAGTTTGTTTATATGATGGATGACATTTACAGTTTTCCATAGGTTGAAACATCCCTGCATTTTTTTGGATGAAGGCAACATGATCGTCGTGGATTATACTTTTTTATATGTTGTTGTATACGGTTTTTCAGAATTTTGTTGAGAATTTTTGCATCAATATTCATGAAGGAAATTGGTCTGTAATTCTCTTTCTTTGTTACATCTTTGAGTGGCTTGGGTATTAGGGATATTGTGGCCTCATAACAAGAGTTTGGCAATATTTCTTCAGTTTCTACTCTATGAAACTCTTTGAGGAGTATTGGCAGTAGTTCTTCTTTGAATGTCTGGTATAATTCTGCACTGAAACCATCTGGACCTGGGATTTTTTACTTGAGAGACTTTTAGTGACAGCTTCAATTTCCTTTGGAGTTATAGTCCTGTTTAAATATTTAATCTGATCATTATTTAATTTTGATAAGTTGTACCTATCAAGAAAGTTGTCCATTTCTTCTATGTGTTTTATTTTTGTGGAGTTTAGATTTTCAAATTGTGACCTGATAATTTTCTGGATTTCCTGTGGGTCTGTTGTTATATCCTCCTTTTTATTTCTGATTTTGTTGATTTGGATACTCTCTCTCTCTCTCTCTCTCTCTCTCTCTCTCTCTCTCTCTCTCTCTCTCTCTCTCTGCTTTTTGGTAAGTTTGAATAAGGGTTTATCTATCTTGTTGACTTTCTCAAATAACCACCTATTTGATTCATTGATTCTTTGTATTCTTTTTGTTTTAAATGTATTGATTTCAGCTCTATGTTTGATTATTTCCTTCTGTCTTCTCCTTCTTTGCTTCTATTTATTCTAAAGTTTTTAGCTGTGCTGTTAGTTCTCTAGTGTGGGACTTTGCTAGCTTTTTCATATAGGCATCTAGTGCTGTGAGTTTTCCTCTTAAGACTGCTTTCATTGTGTCCCACAAGTTGGGGTTTGTTGTGGATTCATTTTCATTGAATTCTAGAAGTCTTTGATTTATTTCTTAATTTCTTCCTTGACCCAGAGGTGTTTCAGTTGAGTGATGTTTAGTTTCCATGAGTTGGTCGGCTTTCTGTAATTTTTGTTGTTGTTGAACTCTAACTTTAGACCACAGTAGTCTGATATGATACAAGGGATCATTTCCATTTTTTGTATATATTGGTATTTGCTTTATGACCAATTATGTGGTCAGTTTTAGAGAAAGTTCCATGTGGTGCTGGGAAATATGTATATTCCTTTGTGTTTGAGTGGAAGCTTCTGTAAATATCTATTAAATCCATTTGCATCATAACATCTATTAGACTCCTTATTTCTCTGTTGAGTCTCTGTCTGGTTGACCTATCCAGGGTTGAATGTGGGGTATTGAACTCTCCCCAAATTAGACTATAAACATTAATGTGGAGTTTGAGTTTTAATAGTATTTCCTTTATATTAGGGGCATCAATATTCAGGATTGAAATTTCATCTTGACCAATTTTTTTCCTGAGATAAATATGTAATGTCCATCCTGGTCTCTTTTAATTGATTTTAGTTTGAAGTCTACTTTGTTAGATATTAGGATGTCTAACCGTTTTCTAATAAGTAAGAGTGTCTTATTTGTTCTTGCCTGAATAAATCTCCTCTGTATACATATATATATTCTTTATTCATTTATCTGTGAATGTAATACACACCTATACTTTTATCCATCTTGATTGTACTAAACAATAACATAATGAACATGGGTGTGTATGACCACACAACAGAGATACCATGACCAACAAAGACAAAAGTGTTCATCCTCAAAGAGCCAGAGACTTTAATGTGAAACCTGGTTGTACTATTTGTACATGAATTTAAACATCATGCTAAACACCTAATAGTTACTTTATCTAAGGAAAGTATATCATTACATCATATATAATGATTTGTATATTTTATTTAACAAATCACCTACAATGAATATGTTTAATTATTAGGATGTATTAGGATATAATTGACCAATATACTGATTCACATACAAGTATCTTAATGAATAGTAATCAAGTCACTTTTCAATTGTCATTCACTTTATACTTCTATAGCAAGCATTGATTGTGTGCACACTGCTATCCATGTTTTTTTGGCATACATACAATCTGAAATGTTTTATTTTAAAGCAATTGTAATCCAAAATTTTTAATAAAAGGATAAGTCATATGAAATTATTATGATCTACTTTCTAAAATAATAAAAGACTAACTTTTCCACTTTATACATTTTTATTTTGATTTTGTGTAACAGAGAGTAAACATATTTCAATCTGTGTTTCAAATGACATATAAAGTCTATATTGAAGTCACTTAGCAGAATGAAAGCTTTCTAAATGATCTGTGCCTCTCCTATTCAGAGTTTATATATTCATGCATATTTAAAAAGTTAGCTTTTAAAATCAAATACAACTGCAATCCATTTTAACAGTGAGAACTGAATTGTTTTTGCCCCCGTAGGTGAATAAGATAGACAAGTTAATTGCCTTCTTAACTTACAGAGCTTCAGTTTGAGATCTCATTATCATTTGCTCTCAGGAATGAATTTCTCTCAAATTTTGATGGTGAGCATATCTTCTTTTATCATAGAATCATGAACTCTTTTTTTTTTCACTGTCTTTCTTCAGATTCCCTAATACAGTACTTAATAGAAGCCTGATTTTGCTCATCACTGTTTCAAGTGATCCTTAGAATAACTTCAGAGGGAAAAAAGAATTATATTCCAGTTATATAGTATATTTGAAATATTAGTGACTGTGCTAGGGGTAGAGGATAGTACACATTGCCAATATTCTTATCATTGAAGAATGTCATGTAGAAATTAGTTAAAACTCTTTTTTATAGGAATTTGTATAAATGGTACATTTCTGCTTTCTGTGTAAGTCCTTCTATCTGATATATTAGAAAATTATCCCAAGGGCAAACTAGCCTGGTGAAAATTCTAAGGTAGTAGAGTACTTTAGTGACAGATAAATCAACATAAATAGTTATGCACACACATGTGTGCATACACACACACAGAGACAAATCATTTTGATAAGTATTACAGTAAAAATACACACTGTTTTCAACCTAGAATAGGTTAAAGTAAACAGACAATTGTGAGAAAAATATTCAAATAATAAAATGTGTTACAAAAAGTGTAAATGCAGAAAAAATATTGGAATTTGTTCAAATATAGAGCATTATATAGATAATAAAAACAGGAATAATTATTAACTACAAGATTTTGATTAGGTTTCAGTGTTGCTTTTATTTCAGTTTTTACTTGGAAGAGTAAATTTATACTTTTTAATACTATCTGAATTTTTCTCTTGTTTCTGAGTAAATGTACAATAATATTATAAATATATACTGGTATATGCTTGTTTAAATTTTATTTTATGTCTGTAGGTGTTTTGCCTGTCTTCATATTTGGGCATCACATACCTGCGATGGAATGGTGACTACAAAAAGTGTTGAAATCCCTGAGTTGAAGTTGTCATGAAGGTACCAGGAATGAAACTGTGTCGTCTGATAAATAGCTAGAACCCTTACACATTGAACCAACCTTCCAATATGCTTATATACTTTTTAATACAATTAGGAGCTAAAAATGTCTTGTTAATTAATCTCATTATTCTATGACCATCATAAAGTATATGTTTTTAAACAAAAAAGGCCACAGTATCACTTAAAAATAATTTTGTGGGGACACTGGGAAATATACTACAGTGCTAAATAAAATTCCATGGAGAATGTCTGTGCTACTATGACTTTTCCCATTTTTTAATTTTTTGAAAATGTGATATTATGTAAAATGCATCTTACATTTTATTAGCTTTGCATTTTGCCCCCACTTTCTAGGTTTCATCATTACAGTAGATAGTTTTTCAAGGATAACATGTATCACAGTAAAAACCCGCCCTGAGATATGTTTTAAATGGGCTTTATTTTGTGAAAATCACTTACAAAACAGTGACGGTTTTATGAGAAAATGAAAGGATAAGGTTGCAGTGCGCTGGAGCCTTTCTAAGGAAAACTCCTCATCCCCACACCGTACCTCCAAACTCCCGCACAGCTGGGCCAAACTGCGCAGCCGGTCGGGAACTCTCGCGAGAGAATGACGACTTCCTGTCCTGGTCCTCTCCCTCGAAGGTCTACTTCCGGAATCCTTTCCAGTAAACCATGCCCCGCTCGTCTCCAGTCCTATGACACAATCGTTCACATATATAGTTCCTGATTTCCCGCTACAAACATGTTTTATACACTGATAAGGATCTGTATTGTTTAAAATATGCATAAGAACACTATAATTCAAATTATTATTTTTACATTTTAATAAAACATCTATTTTATTTATGTTAATATGCATTTCTCTGTGTGTGTATGTATGTAAGTATACCACATGTACATGGGATCCCACAGAAGTTAAAGATGTTTTTGATTTCCTAGAATTCCAGGTACTTGTAAGTCTCTTGACATGTGTGATAGGAACCTATCATAGGTCCTCAGGAACAACTGGAAGAGGTTTTTTTTTCTGTTATTTAGCTTTTCTTATTGACATTTATTTAATGTGTCTCTCCATGTGTGTGTGTGTGTGTGTGTGTGTGTGTGTGTGTGTGTGTACATATGTACATATATACATATGCTTACATATGTAGTATCTATTAATGCACATCATGATACTTTTATGGAGGGAGATCAGAGAAAAAATTGAGAAAATACAATTTAGATCATCAGGCTTAAGAGCATGAATCTTTACATACTTAAATATTTTGATTGTTCCAAGACCACTATTGTTATTTATGTGTTCCTTCACAAATAAGACATATCACCACATGATCTCATAAATCCAGAGACAGAAATAAATATGCAAGTCCTAGCTAATGTTTTTGTAGATTAGCTATGATAATTAATTAATTAAATTAATTTAAAATTTATTTGTGTTATATTAGTATTGAAAAAGCCACAAAACACAAACACACCATAAGTAAATTTATTTAATTTTATTAATATTTTATTTGCTTTTACTTTTACTTTGGAAACCTATCAAGAGATATTTATTAAGCTATGAATGAATATGTGAAGGCCAGATAATGACTGTGCTGGCTATTACTAATTTGGTGTTGTGTCTCATATATGTAAGATTAAAATTATTAATGTTGGCAGGCTAATTTTGAGACAGCTATTCTGAAAACAGCTTGGTAACTATTCTTGTAACTTCTGGATAAAGTATCAGAACTTGTATATCTGAGGCTGTTACACTGTAAAATTTTGAGAATTAATGAAATAAAAGAAAGTTCAGAGATAGGAGAGTTAACTTGGAGTTTTATGTTATGAATTCAATTGAAAATTCTGTGAAACCAAATTAAAGGACACTAGTGTAAAGAAGTAAAATTTCTGCATATTTGCTAAAAGGAAATGACAAAAGGCAAAAAGCTCACAAACTCCTGGTGGGAGTTGAAAAATATAATCATGATTGTACAATGATTCCTGCATGTAAATCAATTAAATATATGAAAATATTTTTTATTCATTTCAAGAGTAAGAATCATATAGACCTGTTATGAAATAAGTTCAGTTAAAATTTCCAAAATCTATTAAGGAGATACTAAGGAAAATACAGAGTCAGAATTTTGATAATTCTTTGAAGAGAAATCACACCTGAGAGAGGAGAAAAGTAGAGTGTCATATGAGATATTAATATTTCACACATATACATGTACAAATACAAATTTATACCCATATATATTTATATATATATATGATAGATAATGTTATAATATAATACAGTAGGGATTTTTTGCTCTTGGTTAATAAATACTCACATATTGTACATCAATGCATATTGTGATATACATTTTCTTATTTGTATCTGTGCATATACCTAGAAACATACACATGAACACACAAATCAGATATATTGAAGTACTTAAATGAAAAAAGATTGCAGTAAGTACCCAGGACAGAAGTGAAATGAAGAAAGAAAGGTTCACTATTACAGAGTTTTCACAGAATGCTACATCCTACATTTTAAGGAAAATTTATGTCATCAGCCACTGGTAAATGACAACTTTATCATAGAAACTGGTGGGAATTCATCTTGGACAATTTTCTTTTTTATTGAACTATGTCAAAAAACAACCTAGAAAATTTATGGAAATGGGAGTAGAAGAGAGGATATATGATGGTATTCCAGTTAATAATGGTAACTTAAGAATATTAGCAATAATGTTACTTGTTGAGGCAGGGTGTAGAACTAATTTCATTCATGTAGTAGCTTAATCTACATACTTTTGCTATTTCTTAATTTACTGGGTCCGAAATTCTGGCAATGCTTATATGGTTACTGATACATACTATTTCATGGCTAGTCATGGTATTTCTGAGGTTAAAATCCCATTGGAAGTTCAGATCTTCTTTCAAGTACACATAGTTGTTTCAGAATTAATTTTCTTACAGCTATAGATCTAATTATTATGTGTTTCTTCAAGGCCAGCAGGAAAGTCTTAGTTGTTTTCTGAAAAACTTCTCACTTCCCTCCCTTCCCTACAACTATTTCTACATTCCTTGCTTCCAGCTTCTTAAATTCATGACTTTTTATTCTTTAATTATGGGTGCTACATATACATGTATAAATGCATTCTGTTGAGAAAATTATAAAATATTAAAAAAAACAAAAAACTTCCCACTGATTAAATAGCTATGAAATATTTTTTTGTTTTATTTTTTCTTTTTTATTGTTTTTTCCCTATTGTTTTAAATCACTTTATTCACCCATCATCTTTCAATAAATAAAGAATGCTTTGCTTTTGCTTGAAGTCCACTAATGAGTGAGTACATCCCCTGCTTATCCTTCTGTGTTTCTGAGACTATGCTGAGGAGGATATTCTCCAAATCCATCCATTTGCCTGCAATTTTTAGGATAACATTTTTTATTACTGTTGAGTAGTAATCCACTGTGTAGATGTACCACAGTTAGTTAATCCATTCCTCAGTTGAGGGGCATCTAAGTTGTTTCCAGGTTCTTGCTATTATGAATAATGCTGATATGAACATAGTTGAGCTAATGCTTTTGTGATGTGAATGTGCACTTTTAGGATATATGCCCAGTAGTGGTATTGCTGAATTCTTGTGGGCAGTGATTCCCAGTTTTCTAAGAAAGTTCCTTATTGCATTCCAGAGTGGCTGAACAAGTTTACACTCTCACCAACAATAGAGGAGTGTTCCCCTTGCTCCACAACCTTTCCAGAATAGGCTGTCATCTGTGTTTTTTTAACTCAGCCATTCTGACAGGTGCAAGATGGTGTCTCTAAATTGTTTTGATTTGCATTTCTCTGATGGCTAAAAATGTTGAGTATTTTTTCAAGTGTCTTTCAGCCATTTATAATTATTCTGTTGAAGATTCCCTTTTAAGTTTGAGCCCCATTTTTTGATTGGATTATTGAGGGATTTGAGCTCTAGTTTTATAAGTTCTCTCTATATTTCAGAGATCAGTACTCTATCACTTGTAGGGTTGGAGAAAATCTTTTCCTGTTCTGTAGGCTGTCCTTTAGTTTTAATAACTATGAACCTTGCCATACATAAACTTCTCAGTTTCAGGAGATCCCACTTATTGATTTTTGATTTTAGTGTCTGTGCTACTGGTGTTATATTTAGGTAGTGGGCACCTGTGCCAATGCATTGGAGGGTATTTCCCACTTTCTTTTCTAGCAAGTTCTGTGTAGATAGTTTTATGTTCTGGTCTTTGATCCACTTGGATTTGAGTTTTGTGCAGGGTGATAAGCTTGGATCTATTTGCATTTTTCTACATGCTGGCACCCAGGTAAGCCAAAATCATTTGTTGAAGATATTATCTTTTTTCCATTAAATATTTTTTACCTCTTTGTCGAAAATCAGGTATTCGTAGGTATGTGGGTTAATGTTTGGGTCTTCAGTTTGATTGCACTGATCCACAAGTCTGTTTTTATGCCAGCATCAGACTGGTTTTATTACTGTAGCTCTGTAGTATAATTTGAAGTCGGGGATGGTGATGCCTCCTGAGGTCCTTTTTTTGAGCAAAATTGGTTTCTCAATCCTGGCTTTCCTGTTATTCCAAATTAAATTGAGTATTGGTTTTTCAAGGTCTGTAAAAAATTGTGTTTGGATTTTTATAGGAATTGCATTGAATATGCAGATTGCATTTGGTAAGATTGTCATTTTAATTTTATATTTATTAATTGTACTTATAAGATTTGATATTTACTCATTTTAAATTACAACATTAGCATCTGTAGTATATTATAGGCTTCTATCATACCATATTTTATTCAGTGGTTCATGTTTTATTGCCACATTGAATCAATATTTTAATGAAATTAAAATTTTGTGACATATTTCTAGTTATATCCCAACTACTTTTTTTTGTTTTCTGAAGTGTTTTTTTTATTTTGAATAAAGTCATATTTTTTTATCCATGTTTATCCTTACTACATTGATATTACCTACCCAGGAACATGGGAGATGTTTCTATTTTTTTATATCCTCTTGAATTTCTTTCTTCAGAGATTAAATTGTCAAACAGATCTGTTGCTTCTTTTGTTATAGTTACACCAAGGTATTTAATACTATTTGAAGTTATTATAAAGGGTGATGATTCCCTTATTTCTTTTTCAGCCTGTTTGTCTTTAGTGTTTAGGAGAGCTACTGATTTGAGTTAATCTTGTATCCTGCTACATTGCTGAAGGAGTTTAACAGCTGTGAAAGTTCCCTGGTAGAATTTTGTGCATCAAGGTATATAATCATATCATCTGCAAATAGAGATAGTTTCACTTCTTCTTTGCCAATATTATCCCCTTAATTTCCTTTTGTTCTCTTATTGCTTTGGCTAAAACTTCAAAAACTATATTGAATAGATAAGGGGAGAGGGGACAGCCTTGTCTAGTTCCTAATTTTAGTTGGATTGCTTTGAGTTTCTCTCCATTTAGTTTGGTGTTGGCCATTGGTTTCTTGTAAATTGCCTTTTTATACTAAGAAATTTTTCCTGTATTCCTGGTCTCTGCAGGACTTTTATCATAAAGGAGTGTTGGATTTTGTCAAAGGCTTTTTCAGCACCTATGGCAATGGTCATTTGGGTTTTTTCCTTCTATTTGTTTATATGATCGATATTTATAATTTTTTGTATGTTGAACCATCCCTGCATTTCTGGGATAAAGCCTACTTCATAGTGATAGAAAACTTTTTTAATATGTTGTTGTAATCAGTTTGCCAGAATTTTGTTGAGTATTTTCTCATCAATGTTTACAAGGCAGATTGGTCTGTAATTCTCTTTCCTTATTGCATCTTTGAGTGGCATTTACCAGGGTGATTGTTGCCTCATAAAAAGAGTTTTGTAGTTTTCCTTTAGTTTCCACTCTATAAAATAGTTTGTTCAGTATTGGTATTCTTCTTTGAAGGTCTGTTAGAACTCTGCACTGAAACCATCTGGACCTGGGCTTTTCTTATTTGAGTGACATTTTAGAACAATTACAATTTCCTTTGGTGTAATAGGATTGTTTAGGTATTCAATCTGTTCTTGATTTAATTTTGATAATTGGTACTTGTACAGAAAACTGTTTATTTCTTTTTGGTTTTCCATTTCAGTAGAGTATAGATTTTCAAAGTATGACCTGATAATTCTCTGAATTTCCTAGGGGTCTGTTGTTATATCCCCATTTTCATTTCTGATTCTGTTAATATAAATATTCTCTCTGTGTCTTTTGGTTTGTATGGATAGGGGTTTGTCTATGACTTTCTCAAAGAACCAACTCTTTGATTCATTGATTATTTTGTATTGTTGTTTTTTTTCTTTTTTTTCCTTCTTTATTTTGCATTTATCAAAAAAGCAGTAAAATGAATTTAAAATGCGGAAAAGTTAACAATAACTATAAAGAGGATAAGAATCATAAGCATGGTTTATCAAGGGTGGTAATGCAAATAAGATTGCTACACATATATTTACTTTGTGTTCAGTTTTCCCTCTGAATATTTTTTTCCATCCCTGTATATCCTTATTTAAGGTCTCTTCCCCCTCCCACCACATCTGGTCATTTTTCTTCTCTGCAACTCCCCATCCCCTCCCTGGGCAGGGAGTGGACAGTCCTATGGTCCCACTGACCCAATAATGCTTGGATCAGTCTCCACTACTGGCCAAATCCAGTTTTGTCCCCCCTCCCTCAAGAGTGAGTCTGGTGTTCTTATAGTTAGAGTGGGGTTCGAAGGGTCAGTCCAGGGTGTTTCTGATCCCAAGCTGTTCAGTGGTTGTGGTTTGCCACTTAGGCATGTTTTAGTTTTTTTCTTGTTTGTTTGTTTAGAGACCACTAGTGAGTGAGTACATCCCCTGCTTATCTCTCTGAGTTTGTGATACCTCGCTCAGGAGGATATTCTCCAAATCCATCCATTTGCCTGCAAATTTTAGGATATCATTTTTTTTCTTACTGCTGAGTAGTATTCCATTGTGTAAATGTACCACAGTTTGTTAATCCATTCTTCAGTTGAAGGACATCTAGGTTGTTTCCAGGTTCTTGCTATTATAAATAATGCTGCTATGAACATAGTTGAGCTAATACCTTTGGAGTGTGAATGTGCCTCTTTAGGGTATAAACCCAGAAGTGTTATTGCTGGGTCCTTGGGGAGATTGATTCTCAATTTTCTGAGAAACCTTTTATTGCATTCCAAAGTGGCTGAACAAGCTTACACTCCCACCAACAGTGGAGGAGTGTTCCCCTTGATCCTCATCCTCTCCAACATAAGCTGTCATCTGTGTCTTTTATCTTAGCCAATCTAACAGGTGTTAGGTGGTATCTCAAAGTTGTCTGGATTTGCATTTCTCTGATGGCTAAAGATGAAGAACACTTTTTCAGGTGCCTTTCAGCCATTCGTAGTTCCTCTGCTGAGAATTCCCTTTTTAGATCTGTTCCCCATTTTTTGATAGGATTATTCAAGGTTTTGGGCTCTAATTTCTTGAGCTCTTTATATACCTTAGAGATCAGTCCTCTGTCACTTGTAGGGTTGGTGAAAATCTTTTCCCATTCTGTAGGC
This sequence comes from Sigmodon hispidus, assembly GCA_004025045.1. NCBI lineage: Eukaryota > Metazoa > Chordata > Mammalia > Rodentia > Cricetidae > Sigmodon > Sigmodon hispidus. The sequence goes on along the minus strand of PVIH01002174.1, from coordinate 114,515 downwards.
TGGCGTTTTGTCCTATTGACAGTGTCCTTGGCTTTGCAGAAGCTTCCCAGCTTCAGGAGATCCCACTTATTGATTGTTGGTCTTAGTGCCTGTGCCACTGGTGTTATATTTAGGAAGT
>PVIH01002174.1:0-114297 GCA_004025045.1 Sigmodon hispidus | reverse complement strand
GATTTCAGTCCTAAGTTTTATTATGTCCTGCCATGTGAGAATCCGCACTCACTGCCGCCATTCCAAGATGGCGTCGACATCCTGTGGTCTAATGTAGACTGCGCAGGTGCAAGGGGAATTTCCACTCCTTGTGCTCTGTCTCTCCTGTGGCATCACCTCACCCGATTGAGCTACAGCCAATCTGAGTCTGACACGTCCTGATGGGGGCCAGTTTCCTATATAAGGGACGGGTTTTATCTGTTTGGGGTCTCTGCCTTGTAAGCTTATGCTCTCCCTCTCAAGATGCATCAAAGCTTTGCTGTAGAAGGATCCTACGTGTGCTGCGTCATTCTTGCTGGCGAGACGGTAGCGCGGGACACTGCCATCTACTCCTTCTATGTGAGTTTCCTTCTAATTGTTCTAAAACAATCAGCTTAGCTGTTAGGTCTTTTGAGTGAGCTTTCTCTTGATTTTTATATAGCTATCTAGTGCTATGAATTTTCCTTTTAACACGGTTTCATTGTGTCCCATAAGTTTGGGTATGTTGTGGATTCATTTTCATTAAATTCTAGAAAGTCTTTGATTTCTTTCTTGTTTTTTTTTTTTACCTGACCCAGAGATGTTTCAATGTAGAGATGTTCACTCTCCATGAGTTTGTAAGCTTTCTTTGAATTTTGTCATTGTTGACTTCTCTTTTTAGGCCATGGTGGTCTTATATGATACATGTCTTTGTGTGGTTGACCTATCCAAGGGCAAATTTGTGGTATTGAAGTCTTCCACTATTAGAATGTGATATTTGATGTGGGGTTTAAGCTTTAGTAGTGTTTCTTTTAAATATCAAGGTGCCCTTATATTAGGAGCATAAATATTCAGGATTGAGATCTCATCTTAATCAATTTTTCCTGAGATCAATAAGTAATGTCCATCCTGGTCTCTTTTGATTAATTTTAGTTTGAAGTCTACTTTGTTGGATATTTGGATAGCAACTCCATCTTGTTTCTTGTGGCCATTTGATTGAAACGTCTTTCCCCATCCCTTTACTCTGAGCCTGTGTTTGTCTTTGGAGTTGAGGTGTGTTTCTTGTATGCAGCAGAAGGTTGTCTTTTGTTTTTGTATCCATAATGTTAGGTGTCTTTTTATAGGTGAATTAATTCCATGTTAAGGGATGTTAAGGGATATTAATGACCATTGATTATTACATCCTGTTTCTTTTTGGTATAATTTGTGTGTATTTCCTTTCTTACGGTTTTTCTTCTGTGGGATTATTGTTACTGGTTTCACGGGTGTATCTGGGTTCTTCAGGTTGGAGTTTTTCCTCAAGTGCTTTCTGTGGTGCTGGATTTGTAAATAGGTATTGTTTCAACTTGTCTTTGTCATGAAACACTTTGCTTACTCCACTTATGGTGATTAACAGTTTCTCTGGGTATAGTAGTCTGGGATACCAGCCATGCTCTTTTAGTGTCTGTGTAACTTCTGACCAGGATCTTCTTGTTTTAAATGTTTCTATGAAATAATATAGCATTATTCTGATGGATCTGCCTTTATAGATAATTTGACACTTTTCCTTTGCAGCCCTTAATATTTTTTCTTTGTTTTGTATGTTTTGTTGCTTAATTATTATATCGCGAGCAGACTTTTTTTGTGGTCTATTTATTCTCTTTGGTGTTCTGTAAGTTTCTTGTACCTTTATAGGCATTTTTTTCTGTAGATGTAGTACATTTTCTTCTAGAATTTTATAGAATACATTATCTGTGCCTTTGAGCTGGTATTCTTCCCCTCCATCTATTCCTATTATTCCCAGGTTTGGTCCTTTCCTGATGTCCTAAATTTCCTGAACTTTTTTGTTATGGCTTTTTTGGTTTTGGTGTTTTCTTTGAGTGATTTATCTATTTCCACTATTGAGTCTTCTACTCCAAAGATTCTTCCATCTCTTGGATTTTGTTGGTTATGCTTGTATCTGTAGTCCCAGATCATTTTTTCAGTTTCTCTGTTTTATCCTTTACCTTCTTTATTGTTTCTATTTCGATTTTTAGCTTCTGGAATGATTCTTTCATGTGTTAGATATCTCTTTCTTGGTTTTCTTTCAAGGATTTGTTCATCAATTCCAATTTTTTTATTTGTTTTTTTCTTCTAATTCTTTAAGGGACTTTTTCATATCCTCTTTTAAGGCTTCTATAATCATCATAAAGGTGTTTGTTTTTTGTTTCCTTCCATTTCCTCTTTAATACTCTGTTCAGGTCTTGGTATTTTAGAGACACCAACTTCTTCTGTTGGTGCCTTGTTTTTCTCTGTATTGTTATATGTATTCTTACACTGACATCTGCCCACTGCTTCCTTGGATCACTCTAGTCAGGATTTAGTGGAATCTTATTCTGTATGTTTGCAAGGGTTGGTGGATCCTGTCTGCTATGGAGTCTGCACTATTGCTTGCTCTGGTCATGTCACAGGATCCTCATTATCTGTAGCTGCCTGAGTCCCACTGTGCCTTGGACAACATGGGATCACGTTGTTTAGAGAGATATCCCTACCTCTATGTTGATGCAGCCTGCTTTGAAGGCAGAGCCTGGGCATCTGTGATGTGACCCCTAGGATTGCTTGGAAAGTCTTCTCTCAGCCCTGGTTAAGGGCAGGCCTGTCTCTGAGATCAAATCTGATACTGTGGCTCTCGCCTCTGGGATGTGGTCTGTGGGGGGACCAGAAGGTGGAACTGCTCACTTCCCCCTCCGTGGTGAATGTTAGATCTTCGCTATCTGAAGCATCCTAACTCTTACTCTACCTCAAACAACATGAGGTCACACTGTTCAGAGAGACATCCTTGTCTTTATTTTCCATCATGAAAATAAAATCTGAGTTTGTAAAGGCCTATTTATTTGCTATGTTAGTATAGTTATTATAGCTATGCTATTATAGTTTGACTAAAATGCTCAATAGCATTTCCTCATTTAGTGATAATTATTACCTAAGCTTATTTATATATAAATCTAAACCTCTTTCAAAAGCTCTGTCATAGATATCTGACTCAGATTAATCTTTTTTGATTTTTTTTTGAAATCTTTTTAAATTATGAATAAAGAAGTCATATTTTCTATCCCTGTATATCTTTAATCAAGGTCCCTTCCCCCTCCCACCATATCAGGTCATTCTTTCTTATCCACATCTCCCCATCCCCCCCATGGGCAGGGCATCCCAAGGTCTCAATGTTGCTTAGTTCAGCCTCCACTCCTGGCAAATACACTTATCCCCCCCACCCAACATCAGGACTGAGTCCGGTGTTCCTCTAGGTGGAGTGGGATCCAAGAGGTCAGTCCAAGGTGTTTCTGATCCCAAGCTGTTCAGTGGTTGTGGGTTGTAGCTTGGGCATGTTTTGCTTTTGCTTTTTGTTTGTTTGTTTGTTTAGAGTCCACTAATGAGTGAGTACGTCCCCTGCTTATCTCTCTGGGTAGGTGATACCTCGCTCAGGAGAATATTCTCCAAATCCATCCATTTACCTGCAAATTTTAGGATAACATTTTTTCTTACTGCTGAGTAGTACTTCGTTGTGTAAATGTACTACAGTTTATTAATCCATTCTTCACTTGAGGGGCATCTAAGTTGTTTCCAGGTTCTTGCTGTTACAAATAATGCTGCTATGAACATAGTTGAGCTAATGCCAATGGAGTGCAACTGTGCATCTTTAGGGTATACAGCCTGAAGTGGAATTGCTGGGTCCTTGGGGAGATCGATCCTCAGTTTTTTGAGAAACTGCCATACTGCATTCCATTGGTTTAACAAGCTTACACTCCCACCAACAATGAAGAAAAGTTCCACTTCTTCCACATCCTCTCCAGTATAGGCTGTCATCTGTGTCTTTTATCTTAGCCAATCTGACAGGTGTCAGGTGGTATCTCAAAGTTGTTTGGATTTGCATTTCTCTGATGGCTAAAGCTGATGAACACTTTTCCAGGTGCCTTTCAGCCATTCATAATTCTTCTGCTGAGAATTTCCTTTTTAGTTCTGAACGCCATTTTTTTGATTGGGTTATTTAAGATTTTGGGCTCTAGATTCTTGAGTTCTTTATATATCAATCCTCTATCACTTGCAGGATTGGTGAAAATCTTTTTCCATTCTGTAAGGTGTTGTTTAGTCCTATTGACAGTGTCCTTGTCTTTACAGAAGCTTCTCAGCTTCAGGAAATCCCACTTATTGATTGCTGGTTTTAGTGTCTGTGCTACTGATGTTATATTTAGGAAGTGGTCACCTGTGCCAATGTCTTGGAGGGTACTTCCCACTTTCTTTTCTATCAAGTTCAAAGTCACTGGGTTTATGTTAAGATCTTTGATCCACTTGGATTTGAGTTTTGTGCAGGGTGACAGGCTTGAATCTATTTGCATTTTTCTACACACTACCAACCAGCTATGCCTACACCATTTATTAAATATACTCTCTTTTTTTCATTGAATATTTTGGGTCTTTTTGTAAAAAATCAGGTGTTCATAGGTTTTTGGGTTATAATTCAACAAGTTTTCATAAAATTTGTATCAAAGTGATAAAATTCTAGCTTCAGCTTTATTATTTCCTTCTTTGTCCTCTAATGTGCTTAAGAAAGATTCATTACAATAAAATATAATTAAGTACTTAGCAATCCTACTTAACTTTTAATTAGTATATTTCCAGGCAATATTTAATATTTAATAATCCCTGTTTCACTTTACTTATTCTCTGAAATACACAGGGCTAAATCTTCTAAGTAAGTGTCTATCATTTGGGGGTTAATTACTTGCAAATTAACCTATTCATGCTGAAATGTACAGACAATAATATCAGAAATATATGTGGATCTACAGGCCAAAAATTAAGATTAAAGAAATACACATATCACATTTTCAATTCTTCATGTACTAACTATCCTAGTTCAAAATTTTATGTCCCTTTAGATTTTTGTTTTTTAACACAGCAACTCAGAATTATTCCCATCGCCTTCATTGTGAATTATATGCAGTGTCTTTTTCACTGACCAGATAGTGCACAGTTAATCTCATGTACAGTACATTGAATACACACATTTCTTTTATTCCAGCAAGAGAATTACAAAGGTGATAAGATAATGTGAATTTTATTATGCATGCTATGTCTGGATCATAAAGTTGAAAAGGTGAGCAACAGCTTTGCTGTCTTGGATTTTGTATTCAATTTTTTAGTATGGATGTATATTCAGATACTTTGCTCAAATTTTGCTGGATTTTAGGTAATTCTTAGAAACAAAAATTTCCATTAAGTTATATTACAAAAGAAGAAGCATGCTACTAACATAGCCTAGGGGCTTATTATTCTCTGGGGGTGAATATTCCAAGGAATACTGCTTTTCTCTATTACAGATATTACATAGGCCTATTTTATAATAGAGCCTTACTTAACGGAGCTAAATTGCTTATAATAATCAATGTAGTAAATTTTTATCATTAAACAATACATTTCAGTTTTAATTTTTCTTTACTGCTATATCTTTCTGTCTCATACTTCTTATTCTGAATATATTACTCTGTATCTCAAGGAAAGATTATGTTAGCATCATTAATTATCAGTAGAAATTTGCTAATTCTCTATACTTTCACTTGATTAAAAGTAAAGTGACCTGATGTAAATTAGCCTCTTTTTGCTCTATTTTAATACTATTTGTGGTCTGTATGCCAATGCTTTACATTCCTAAATGAATTTAATTATCACCATAAAGTCTATTAAATTAAATTTCATGTACAAGGGTCAATATAAATGAAAATCAAATAAATATTCTCATTGTTTTAAACTCTTAACTATAAGGTAGATGGATTAAATGTGAATAGACATGTTTATCAGCTGCTCAAGAAGGGTGATTAATTGCCCAAGCCAACATGTAAAAACTTGCAAGATATATTCATTTCAACATGAAAGACAGTAAAGTAAAGAGCTATTCAGGATAAAGCACAAAATTTCAACAGGCTATTCTATCTTGAGGAAATATGGAATTTTTTATGATGTAAAATAGCTTACAAGAGAGCTATACAGGGTATTATCTGGAATGATGTGATGTCACTCAAAATTTATGATTTCAGATACTGCAACTAAAGCTGAAAGACTTTATTGAATGCTATTCACACCATAGTGTTGAAAGTTGCCAAATGAGACTAAAATGTTTTATATTGCTTTTTGTCCATTGCATGGTGCTTTCAAAAATAACATTGAAATGATTTAGATCATCTATTACAAAATAATACCTAACATACTAGTAAAAATAACATTTGTTAGTAAAGAATATTGTCTGAAAGGAAAAGGTTTCATGTCGATTCTGTATTTTTATTACTTAAATATATCAAAACATCATATCAGTTTTCAAGATTTCAATACAGAAACTAGGTGTTTTTCTTTGCCCTCACCTTTTTCTTTAAATTTAGTCAGGTTGACTAAAATTTACTAATAGTTTTCTTAAGAAAAATTTAAAGAAGGAGGTGGCATTTCATTTTCTGATTCTATGAAGGGGATTGAACATAAAAAGCCCATGCACGTTCTAGAATTAACAAGCCCCTTACTTCCTTGGAATTATTTGTATATTCAAGTGAAATATCAGGAAATCTATAAATAAATAAGTAATTTTATCAGAAGATAATGAGAGAAATATGACTATTTTTATAGTATTTCTTTTTCCTTTCTAATTTATTTTATGTTTTTAGATTTTTTCATGTATAATATTATTTGGTGTTTTTACATCATACACACCATCAAACTCAGATAGCAGAACTCTCAGTATCATGCCCACTCTTATGATCTCCCCATTTACAAAAGCACATGCTCATGCTGCTTTTTCATTTACTGGAACATAATTAAACTCCCTGTGGCCAGACTCTTAGCGAAAACAAGTCTTTCTTTACCCAGCCCTCTGCCAGAAGCCATCAATGTAGAATTGAGGTGTTGTGACACTTAGTTATTCTCTGGTCTTGAGTTCTTGTGTCCAATGACATCTCTCTATCTTTAATTTTTTTAAAGTCCACTAAGGTGTGAGTACATCCCCTGCTTTTCTTTCTGGGATTGGAATACCTCACTCAGGAGGATATTCTCCATATCATCCATTTGCCTGCAAATTTTGGAGTATCATTTTTTTCTTACTGCAGAGTAGTACTCCATTGTGTAGATGTGGCACAGCTTGTTAATTCATTCCTCAGTTAAGGGGCATGAGAATTATAACTACCTAAACGTACTAAAAGTTAAGAAAAAAATCTATATGTATGGAATCTATATAAACTTGGCAATCTGAAATTAAATGTTTACAAAAGTAAATTCCAAACCAGCTACATATCTTTAAAATAATTTTTAAGTATACTTTCAAAAATATTTAAAAGTATTATATTATGCCAGTTTATACTGTCTAATATTTGGATAATATTTAGGTAATTTTTAGTTGTGAAAATATTATAAAAATTTAAATATAACTAGTAAAGAACCAGGGAAGAGCAAGGGTGTCCCAACAAAGTTAAACAGATGTTATAAAGAAACAAAGGAGAAACTTAAACAAGATATTTAATTGGGGAGGGTCAGGATAAAGAAGGAAATATTGGAAGGAACAACTCATACTGGAGACCATATTTAGAGCCTTATAGAAACCTGCTGCTATAGAATCTTTCTAATGTAGAGGAATTCCTAACAGTAGAGCTAAGAAGTAAGAAGTCACAGGGTGACTTCTGCCACTTGAACACTGGGCCCTGAATGGCCACTCCCCTGTGGCCAGGTGCACTGCCCACCCAGAAAACAGCTGGGAAATTAGCAGCAGAGGAATGGCCAAGTCCCTGGGCACTCAGCTGAGAGGGGAGAGGTAAAGAGATTACAACTGGCATCATAACATTGTGACCTCACAAGAAGAGACAAGCCTGGTTCCGGTTCTGGTTCTGGGACTGGGTGCTCCCAGCACACTCTGGAGCAGGTAGAGATAAAATCTGGTTGTCATGGTCCCCCCAGCTGCTGCTGAGGAAATTTGCAGGGCTACCCACCTCCAACTGAGCAAACAGATAAGGACTGGGGACCATGAAGGACAGACTCAGACCCCGCCCAGAGGTAAGGAGGGGTCAGCAGACCCAAGCATCTGTATCCCTGCAAGGGACAGGAGAGTTGAGCTCCTGTTGGTTCCAGTTTTGTTTCCAGGACCAGGTGCTATCTGAAAAGAATGTCCCAGCTCTCTCTGGAGCAGGTGGAGACAAACTTTGTCTGTCACAGTTCCGCCAGCTAATACTGAGGGAGTTTGTCACCCTGCCTCCAATTGGCCAAACAGAGAAAGACTGAAGACTTGAAATTCAGTCCCCTACACAGTGCAGAAGTCGTGATTGAGCAGACCTTTTCCTCAGAGGTCACAGGAGACACACAAGCCCAAGTGCCACAACTGACCAGGAGCCACTGAATTGTGAACCACTAAAGCCATGGGCAAATGCCAGTGCAAAAACTTACATAATAATATAAAGAACAAAAAGGTAACTCCAGAAGAAAGTGGTAATTCGACAAATACAAGACCTGAACTGAGCAATGAAGAGGAAACAGAAGGAAGCAATACCAAAAATTCTTTTTTTGATGATAATCCAAGCTCTCAAAGAGGATATAAAAAATAGCCTTAAAGAAATAGAAGAAAATACAAACAAAAAAATGGAAAACATGAACAAATTTATGAAAGAAACATGCCAGGAACTAAAAGCTGAAATAAAAGCAATAAAAAAGGCACAAAATGAGGCAAAAATGGAAATAGAAAATCTGAAGAAAAAAGCTGGGACCACAGATAAAAGCATAACAAATAGAGTTCAAGAGATAGAAGATAGAATCTCTGAAGTGGAAGACTCAGTAGCTCAAATAGATATATCAGTCAAAGAAAATAGTAAAACTAAAAAAGCTATAACTCAAAATGTTCAGGAAATCTGAGACACCATGAAAAGACCTAATTTGAGACTAATAGGACACTAACTTAAGAATAATAGGAATAGAAGAAAAAGAAGAATACCAGCTCAAAGGCACAGATAATGTTTTCAAAAAATCATAGAAGAAAATTCCATAACATGAAGAAGGAAATGCCTATAAAGATACAAGAAGCTTAGAGAACACCAAATAGATATGACCCCCCAAAATAGTCAGCTTGCCACATTATAATCAAGGCACAAAACATACAGAACAAAGAAAAAAATTTCAGAGCTGCAAAAGAAAAGGGCCAACTTACATATAAAGTCAGACCCATCAGAATAACTTGTGACTATTCAATGGAAACAATGACAGCTAGAAGGGATTGGTCAGAAGTTATACAAATGCTAAAAGAGCATGTCTGCCAAACCAGAATACTATAACCTGCAAAATTATCAATCACCATACATGGAGTAAACAAGATATTTCATCACAAAGTCAGACTGAAAGAATATCTATCAACCAATCCAGCACTACACAGAGTATCAGAGGAAAAACTCTAACCTAAGGACCCCAGATACAACCACAAAATCACAAAAAATAAATAATTTCACAGAAGAACACTCCAGAGAAAGAAAATACAAACAAGTTACCACCAAAAATGGCAGGAAATATCAATCAATGGTCATTAATTTCCCTTAATATCAATGGACTCAACTCTCCTATAAAACGTCACACACTAACAAGATGGATACAACAACAGAAGCCATCTTACTGTTGCCTACAAGAAACACACCTCAAACTCAAGGACAGACACAGGCTTAGAATAAAGGGTTGGGAAAAGATTTTCCAGTCAAATGGTCCTAAGAAACAAGTGGGGGTTGCAATCCTAATATCTAACAAAGTAGACTTTAAGCTAAAAGCAATAAAAAGGGACCAAGATAGTTACTACTTATTCATCACAGGAAAAATTGGTCAAGAGGAAATTTCAATCTTGAATATTTATGCCCCTAATATAAGGGCACCTACTTATGTAAAAGAAACACTGCTAAAGATTGAATCCCACATCAATTCTTACACCCTAATAGTGGGAAACTTAAATACCCCACTTTCAGCACTGGATATATCTACCAGACAGAGCCTCAACAGAGAAATAAGGAGTCTAAAAGAGGTTATGATGATGCAAATGGATTTAATAGATATCTACAGAAGCTTCCATCCAAACGCAAAGAAATATACATATTTCTCAGCTCCTCGTGGAATTTTCTCCAAAATTGACCAAATAATTTGTCATAAAGCACATATCAAAAGATATAAAAAATTGAAATAATCCCTTGTAACATATAGGACCACCAGGGCATAAACTTAGAGTTCAACAACATCAAAACCCAAAGGAAGCAGACCAACTCATGGAAACTAAACATCACTTAGCTGAACCATCTCTGGATCAAGGAAGAAATCAAGAAAGAGATCAAAGTCTTCCTAGGATTTAATGAAAATGAATCCACAAAGAATCCAAACTGTGGGACAAAATGAAAGAAGTCTTAAGAGGAAAATTCATAGCTCTAGATGCCTATATGGTAAACCTAGAGATATCCCACACTAGAGACCTAACAGTTCAGCTGAAAGCCTTAGAACAATTAGAAGTGAACTCACCTAGAAGGAGTAGACAGCAGGAAATAATCAAACTTAGAGCTGAAATCAATACAATTGAAACAAAAACAACAATACAAAGAATAAATGAATCTAAGAGTTGGTTCTTTGAGGAAGTTAACAAGATAGATAAGCCCTTAGCCAAACTAATAAAAAAAAAAGAGAGAGAGTGTTCAAATCAACAAAATCAGAAATGAAAAGGGGGACATAACAACAGACCCCCAGGAAATACAGAGAATTATCAAGTCATATTTTGAAAATCTGTATTCCACAAAAATGGAAAACCTAGAAGAAATGGACAGCTTTCTGGACAGGTACGACCTTCCAAAATTAAATGAAGATCAGATTAGTTACCTAAACAGGCCTATAACCCTTAAGGAAATTGAAACTGTCATTAAAAACCTCCCCCAAAATTAAAGCACTGGTCCAGATAGTTTCCGGGCCGAATTCTACCAGACATTCAAAGAAAAATTACTACTGTTCTCCTCATACTATTTCACACAGTAGAAACTGAAGGAATATTGCCAAATTCCCTTTATGAGACCACAATTACCCTAATAACTAAGCCACTCAAAGACACAAAAAAAAGAAGGAGAATTACAGGCCAAATTCCCTCATGAATATTGATGTGAAAATTCTCAACAAAATTTTGGCAAACTGTATACACCAATGCATAAAACATATCATCCACCACACCACGACCAAGTAGGCTTCATCCCAGAAATGCAGGGCTGGTTTAACATACAAAAAACTGTAAATGTTATTCATCATATCAGCAAACTAAAGGAACAAAACCACATGATCACATCCTTAGATGCTGAAGAAGTCTTTGATTAAAATCCAACACTCCTTTATGATTAAAGCCCTGGAGAGATCAGGAATACAGGGAGAATACCTAAATATAATAAAGGCGATTTACAAGAAGCCAACAGCCAGTATCAAACTTAATGGAGAAAAACTAAAGTAATTCCACTAAAATCAGAACTAGCCAAGGATGTCCTCTCTCCCCTTATCTATTCAATATAGTTCTTGAAATTTTAGCTATAGCAATAAGGGAATGAAAAGAGATTAAGGGGATACGAATTGGAAAAGAAGAAGTGAAACTGTCTCTATTTGCAGATGATATGATTGTATACATAAGTGACCCACAAAATTCTTCCAAGGAAGTACTAGAGCTGATAAACACCTTCAACAATATAGCAGGATACAAGATTAACACAAAGAAATCAGTAGCCCTTCAATACACTAAAGATAGAAGAGCTGAAAAAGAAATAAGGAAAACATTACACTTCATAATAGCTGCAAATAGTATTAAATACCTTGGAGTAAGTATAACCAAAGAAGTAAAAGACCTATTTGACAAAAATTTTCAATCACTGAAGAAAGAAATTGAAGAGGATATCAGAAAATGGAAAGCTCTCCCATGTTCCTGGATTGGTAGGATCAACATAGTGAAAATGGCAATTCTACCAATGGCAATCTACAGACTCAATGCATTGCCCATCAAAATCCCAACACAATATTTTTTGGACCTTGAAAGAACAATACTCAATTTCATCTGGAGTAAAAGGAAAGCCAGGATGGCCAAAACAATTTTACTCAACAAAAAAACCTCAGAAGGTATCACCATCCCTGAATTCAAGTTATACTATAGAGCTACAGTAATAAAAACAGCCTTGTACTGGCATAAAAACAGACTTGTGGACCAATGGAATAGAATTGAGGATCCAGACATTAACTCAAAAACCTATGAACATCTGGTCTTTGACAAAGAGGCCCAAACCATTCAACGGAAAAGAGATAGTTTATTTACAAAATGGTGTTGGCATAGCTGGATGGAAGTGTGTAGAAAAATGCAAATAGATTCGAGCCTGTCACCCTGCAAAAAACTCAAATCCAAGTGGATCAAAGACCTCAGCATAAACCCAACCACTTGGAACTTGATAGAAAAGTAAGTGGGAAATACACTTCTATGAATTGGCACAGATGACCACTTCCTAAATATAACACCAGTGGCACAGACACTAAGACCAACAATCAATAAGTGGAAACTCCTGAAGCTAGGAAGCTTCTGTAAAGGCAAGGACACTGTCAATAGGACAAAATGACAACCTACAGAATGGGAAAATATTTTCACCAACCCTACAAGTGATAGAGGACTGATCTAAGTTATATAAAGAGCTCAAGAATCTAGACCCCAAAACCTTGTATAATCCAATCAAAAAATGGTGTTCAGATCTAAAAAGGAAATTCTCAGCAGAGAAATTACGAATGCCTGAAAGGCACCTGAAAAAGTGCTCATCATCTTTAGCCATCAGAGAAATGCACATCAAAACAACTTTGAGATACCACCTCATACCTGTTAGATTGGCTAAGATGAAAGGCACAGATGACATCCTATGTTGGAGAGGATGCAGATCAAGGGAACACTACTCCATTGTTGATGGGAGTGTAACCTTGTTCAGCCACTTTGGAATGCAATATGGTGGTTTCTCAGAAAACTGAGAATCAATCTCCCCAAGGACCCAGCAATACCACTTCTAGGTGTATACCCTAAAGATGCACATTCACACATTAAAGGTATTAGCTCAACTATGTTCATAGCAGCATTATTTGTAATAGTAAGAAACTGGAAACAGCCTAGATGTCCCTCAACCTAAGAATGGAGTAACAAACTGTTGTTCATCTACACAATGGAATACTACTCAGCAGTAAGAAAAAATTATATCCTAAAATTCGCAGGCAAATGGATGGATTTGGAGAATATCATCCTGAGCGAGGTATCACAAACTCAGAAAGATAAGCAGGGGATGTACTCACTCATTTGTGGTCTCTAAACAAACAAACAAGTAACAAGCAAAGCATGCCCAAGCTGCAAACCACAACCACTGAACAGCTTGGGATCAGAAACACCCTGGACTGATCTTTCGGATCCCACCTCATCTAGAGGAACACCTGACTCCCTTGTGAGGGAGGGGGGACTAAATTGCATTTGCCAAGAGTGGATACTTAACTAAGCATTATTGGATTAGTGGGACCATGGAAATGTCTGGTGCCTACCCAGGGAGGTGATGGGGAGTTGTGGAGCAGAAAAAATAATGACCTAATGTGGTGGGAGGGGAACGGACCTTGAATAAGGATATACAGGGATAGAAAAAAGAAATTCAGAATGAAAGCTGAGCACAAAGTAATTTTACGTGTAGCAAATTATTTGCATTATCACCCTTGATAAGTCATGCTTATGATTTTTATTTTCTTTGTAGTTATTGTTAACTTATCTGCATTTTAAATTCAATTTACTGTTTTTCTTGATAAATACAAAATAAAGAGAAAAAAATTTTAAAAAGGCTACTTTATCATTAAAAAATAAAAGAAGAGACTACCCTCTGAACACATAGCTGATTAAAGAGCCCTCAGACCAACAACTCACTGAAAACTAACCAAGAACTCACCAAGAGTTTTCTGCAGAAACAATGGGGAGACTGCAGTGCAAGAAAACATACAACAATACAAAGGTCAACAAGAAAGCACCAGAAGAAGCAAGTAGTTCTATAGCTTCAAGACCTGAACATTACAACAAAGAGGGAACGCAAGAAAACTACCTTAAAAACAGCTTTATGAAACTAATAGAAGCCTTAAAAGAAGATATAAAAACTCCCTTAAAGAAATAGAAGAAAATGCAAGCAAAAAAATTAGAAGAAATGAACAAAGCCCTCAAATAAAATAAAGAAAACCAAGAAAAATCAAACAAACAGGTAAAAAAAAATGTACCAAGAATTAAAAACTGCAATAGAAGCAATAAAGAAGGCACAATCCAAGAGAAAACCTGAACAAAACTATTCAGAACCACAGATTCAAGCATAACCAACAGAATCCAAGAGATGGAAGAGAGAATCTCTGAGGTGGAAGACTCAATAATGGTAATAGATACATCAGTTAAAGAAAAGACTAAAACCAAAAAGTCACAATACTAACTATCCAGGAAATTTGGAACATCATGAAAAGACCAAATCTGAGAATAACTGGAATTGAAGAGGGAGAAGAATACCCCCTCAAAGGCACAGAAAATATATTCAACAAAATCATAGTAGAAAACTTCCCCAACCTAAAGAAGGAAATGCCAACAAAAATACAGGAAGCCTACAGTTTACCCACAAAAAAGTATGTTTGTCATATAATAACCAAGCCTCTAAACCTACAGAACAAATTAAAAATACACAAAGCTGAAAAGTAAAAAGGGCAAATCACCTATCAATGTGCACCCATCAGAATAACATCTGACTAATCAATGTAAACAATAAAAGCAAGAAGTTTCTGGTCAGACTTTATATAGACACTAAAAGTGCATGGATGCCAACTTAGACTACTGTACCCAGCAAAAATGTCAATCAACATAGATAGAGTAACCATAGTATTTGATGACATAACCAGATTTAAGCAATACCTATCCAAAAATTCTACCCTACAAAAAGCCCTACAGAGAAAACTCCAACCTAAGGAAGCCAGAAGCACCTATGAAACCACAGACAATTGATAAACCCACTGAGAAATCCCACCCTCAAAAAAGGAAATATAAGCTATTACCAGAAATGATGGAAAATATTGATCATTGGGCATTAATATCCCTTAATATCAATGAACTCAATTCAAATATGTAAAGACACACTCTAACACGATGGATACAAAGACAGAAACCATCCTTCTGCTGCAAACAAGAAACAAACCTCAACTTTAAATACAGACACAGGCTTAGTGTAAAAGGTTGGGAAAAGACTTTCCAGTCAAATGGCCTTAAGAAACAAGCTGGTGTAGTCATTCTATTATCTAACAGAATAGACTTTAAACTAAAGTCAATAAAAAGAGACCAGGAAGGTCACTACTCATTCATCTAAGGAAAAATTCACCAAGATGAAATCTCAATCCTGGATATAAATGCACCAAGAACAAGGGCACCTACATATGTGAAAGAAACACTTCTAAAGCTTAAACTGCATATCAAACCTAACATGCTAATAGGGGAAGACTTCAACAACCCAATTTCCCCCTTGGATAGGTCAACCAGACAGAAACTGAACAGAGAAATAAGGGTCCTAGCATGAAACTTTCTCTAAAATTTACCACATACTAGGTCATAAAGCAAATATCAACAGGCACAAAAAATAATGTGTATAACTCCTTGTACCATTTCAGATCACCATGGTCGAAAGTTAGAGTTCAATAACATCAAGAATCACAGAAAGCCTACAAACTCATGAAAACTGAATATCACACAACTGAACCACCTCTGGATCAAGGAAGAAATTAAGAAAGAAATCAAAGACTTCCTAAAATTTAATGTAAATGAATCCAATACATACCCAAACTTATGAGATAGAATGAAAGCAGTCTTAATGGAAAATTCATAGCATTAGATGCCTACATGAAAAGACTAGAGAACTCCCACACAAAAGAACTATCAGCACAGCTGGAAGCCCTAGAGCTATTAGAAGGCAACTCACCTAGAATAGACTACAAGAAATATTCAACCTTAGAGCTGAAATCAATACAATTAAAACAAAAAGAAAGATACAGAAACTCAATGAATCAAAGAATTGCTTCTTTGAGAAAGTCAACAGTATAGATAAACCCTTATCCAAAATAACCAAAAAGCAGAGAGTATCTAAATCAACAAAATCAGAAATGAAAAGGGGAACATAACAACAAACACCCAGGAAATACAGAGAATTACCAAGTCATACTTTGAAAATCTATACTCCAGAAAAGTGGAAAACCCAGAAGAAATGGACAGCTTTGTGGACAGGAACCATTTACCAAAATTAAATCAAGATCAGATTAAAGATGTAAACAGACCTATAACATCAAAGGAAATTGAAGCTCTCATTAAATATCTCCCTAATAAAAATAGCCCAGAAACAGACAGTTTCAGTGCAGAGGTCTAGCAGACATTGAAAGAAGTATGAATACCAATACTTCTCAAACTGTTCCATACAGTAGAAACAGTATGATTATTGCCAAATTTTTAATGAGGCCACAGTAACCCTGATACCCAAGCCACTCAAAGATGCAACAAAGAAAGAGAATTACAGACAAATTTACCACACCAATATTGTTGCAAAAATTCTCAACAAAATTCTGGCAACCCAAATCCAACAACATATAAAAAAGTTATCCACCATGATCAAGTAGGCTTCTTTCCAGATATGCAGGGAAGATTCAACATAACAAAAACTTTAAATGTCATCCATCATTTAAACAGATTGAAGAAAAAAAACATATAATCATTGTTTTAAATCCTGAAAAAAACCTTTGACAAAATCCAACATGACTTCAAGACAATAGTCCTAGAGAGATCAGGACTACAGAAAAAATAAGTAAAAATGATAAAGATGATTTACAAGAAGCCGACAACCACCATCAAACTAAATGAAGAAAAACTCAAAGCAATCCCATTAATATCAGGAACTAGACAAGGTTGTCCCAAACCCCCTTATCTATTCAACATAGTTATCAAAGTTTCAGATAAAGCAATAATAGAATAAAAAGAGATTAATGGGATACAGATTGGAAGAGACGAAGTCAAATATCTCTATTTGCAGATGACATGATTGTATACATAAGTGACCCACAACTTCTACAAGGGTAATTCTACAGCTGAATAACACCTTCAGCAATGTAGCAGGATATAAGATTAACTCAAAGAAATCAGTAACCCTCCTATACACTAAAGATAAAAGGGCTAAAAAAGAAACTATCATCTTTTATAATAGCTGCAAATAGCACTAAATACCTTGGTGTAACTATAACCAAAGAAGTATCAGATCTGTTTGACAAAAATTTTAAATCTCTGAAAAAGAAAGTGAAGAAGATATAAGAAAAGGGAAAGATCTCCCATGTTCCTAGTAGGTAGGATCAACATAGTTAAAATGGCAATCTTACCAAAAGCAATCTACTGTTTCAATGCAATTCCCATCAAAATCCTAAAACAATTTTTACAGAACTTGAAAGACCAACACTCAATTTTATTTAGAATAACAGGAATGCCAGGATTGTCAAAACTATTTTGCTCAACAAAGAACCTCATGGGGCATCACCACCCTTGACTTCAAATTATACTACAGAGCCTCAGTAATAAAAACAGATTGGTACTGGCTTAAAAACAGACTTGTAGATCAAATGAATCAAATTGAAGACCCACACACCTATGAACACTTGATTTTTGACAAAAAGGCCGAATAAATTCAATGGGAGAAAGATAGTATCTTCAACAAATGGTGTTGGCATAACAGGATGGTAGTGTGTAGATAAATGAAAATAGATCCAAACCTATCACCTTGCACAAAACATAAATCCAAGTGGATCAAAGACCTCAACATAAACCCAGCTACACTGCACTTGATTGAAAAGGAAGTGGGAAATGCCCTCCAATGCATTGTCACAGTTTTAAATATAACACCAGCAGTGAAGACATTAAGAACAACACTCAATAAGTTGGACCTCCTGAAACTGAGAAGCTTCTGTAAGGCCAAGGACACAATCAAACAGACAAAATGACAGCCTACAGAAAGGGAAAAGATTTTCACCAACCCTACAAGTAACAGAGGCTTGATCTCTAAAATATATAGAGAACTCAAGAAACTAGAACCCAAAACCCTTAATAACTCAATTAAAACTGGGGTTTAGGACTAAAAAGGAAATTCTCAGCAGAAGAATTAAAAATGGCAGAAAGGCACATGAAAAAGTGCTTGACATCTTTAGCCATCAGAGAAATGCACATCAAAACAGCTTTGAAATACCACCTAACACCTGTCAGAATGGCTAAGATTAAAAGCACAGATGACACCCTATCCTGGAGAGGATGCAGAGCAAGGGGAACACTCCTCCATTGTTGGTGGGAATGTATACTTATTCGGCCACTATGGAATGCAGTATGGTGGTTTCTCAGAAAACAGGGAGTTAATCTCCCCAAGGATCCAGTAATACCACTCTTAGGCATATGCCCTAAACACACACACTCTCACCCCAAAAACATTAGCTCAACCTTGTTCATAGCAACATTATTTGTAATAGCTTGATTCTGGAAACAACCTAGATGCCCTTCAACTGTGGAATAGATTAATAAGCTGTGGTACATCTACCCAATGGAGTACTATTCAGCAGCAAGAAAAAAAATGATAATCTAAAAGTTGCAGTCAAATGAATGGATATGGAGAATATCCTCCTGAGAAAGGTATCACAGTCCTAGAAAGAGAAGCAGGGGATGTCTCACTCATTAGTGGACTTTAAAAAAAAAAATAAATAAAAAGCGAGTGATGTCATTGTACACAAAAACTCAAGACTAAAACATACCTAAATGAAACAACTCCTCACTTCCACATTGATAGCCTCTGTCAGGAATGTGGGTGAGGAAAGGCTTGTTTTCTTTATGGGTCTGGTCACAGAGAATTTAATTGTGCTCCAGTAAATAAAAGAGCAGCATGAATGATAGGTTTTGTAAGTGGGCAGATCATAAGAGTGGACATGATTCTGTGAGGCCTTATAACTGAGTTTGATGTGGTGCATGATGTAAAAACACCAAGTTTATATACATATATATATGTGTGTAAAAAGGAATCTCTCTAATTCAAAAAAAAATGTATGAAAGAAATCCAAATGGTTTCACAATATAACAAGAATAGAATGTATTACTAAACATCCTATGCTACCAAATATACCTCCAGTGCAAATAGAGTAGTACACCTTACAGAGTATTATCCAAAGTTGCCCCATGAGTCGCCTCCAAAATGCACATTACACACTGTTGACAAGGTCATTGTTTAAAATGAAAAAGAATATAATCATGTGAATAGACATTGTTTAATTTCTTTAAAAAATGGGTTACATTTATATAGTGATACAATTTTCAGATGTAAAAAACACAAAATCATATAATTCACAAGTAAATAGATGGAGCCAAAAAATAAAGTCATCCTGAGTAAGGTAATCCAGAACTAGCCAAAGAAATATATAGTATATATTCACTGATATGTGAGTGTTAACTGCTCAGTTTTTCATAAGCAAGATTAATTCAATATAACTACATATTTAAATATAGGATAAAGAAATATAAAGAGAGAGAAATCTTCATGGGGAAGAAGTATACTAGATAGGAATGAATGAATGGGGGAGTGGGTAGCTGTTATTAGAGGATTTAAAGGAGGGTAAAAGAAAGAGTGTGATAAGGAAAATATAGGAAGGGACCGTTTAAAATCAAAGACCATTTGAATAGTCTTTTAGACATTTCAGTTGAAGCTTTTTAAATATATGTATCATGGTGATCTAAATGAAATTGCCAAAATATAGGGGAGATGTGGCTCTAACATGATGTTTCCCATCAGCAAATAAAGCCTTGCATGCCAAAAATGAGTTACATTTGTTTGATTTATTGGCCAAAGAAAGCCCATGGAAACCTTCAAACAATCCAGGTGGTTCCAAAGCTAGTGATTACTATCCATAAACAGATGATAAGCAGTAGAACACAGCCTATATAATCAACTAAGCAAGGGCATTTGAAATCACAGACTGAAGTAACAATCACAGCCCTGTATGACTCTGAGTTAGGTCCTCCGCATATACATTATAGTTGTATAGTTTGATGTTCTTTTAACAGTGAGAGTGGAAGATATCTCTGACATTTTTGCCTGTGTGTGGAAACTTTTTCCTCCTATTTTATTGTCTCATCTTGCCTTGGTATGGGGGTTTGTCTCAAGGCCTACTCTAATTTGTTATGTTATGTTCAATAGCTATCCATTGGAAGCTTACACTTTTTCCCCACAAGGGAAATGGAGAAGGAGTAGATTTTGTGGATATGGAGGACATGGGAAGAGACTAGGAGGATTGGTGAGAGGGGGAACTTAGGTTGTAATGTAATGTGTAAGAATGTTCCTTTTTTTTTTTTAATAGGCCTGCATGGACTTTTGTATTCCCAAATATTACTTTTGGCATTAATTGAACTATAGTTATATGAGTACTGTGAATTTTTAAAATGTGTGTATTTCCTTGCAACCAATGTTTTAACAAGTTCTGTGCCTTTTAATTGCTCTTTATGTAACAAGACTCCTGGAAGGAAGTGGTACTTCACTGTTACTCCTGTTACTGTTTTTTTTTTTTTTTTTTAGTTTATGTGTGCCTATTTTATGCTTTATGAATTAAATACTTTATTTTTTATTGTTGTGAATAAAGAAGTCACATTTTCTATCCTTATTCAAGGTCCCTTCCCTCTCCTACCACATCAGGTCAATCTCTCTTCACCACATGTCCCCATTCCCCCTATGGGCAGGCGGTTCCAAGGTCCCACAGTCCCAATATTGCTTAGTTCAACCTCCACTCCTGGCAAATCCATTTATCTCCCCCCAACATCAAGACTGAGTCAGGTGTTCCTCTAGGGGGAGTGGGATCCAAGGAGTCAATCTAAGGTGTTTCTGATCTCAAGCTGTGTTTTGCAGCTTGGGCATGCATTGCTTTTTTTTTTGTTGGTTTGTTTAGAGTCCACTGATGAGTGAGTACATTCCCTGTTTATCTTTCTGGGTTTGTGATACTTTGATTAGGAGAATATTCTCCAAATCCATTCATTTGCTTGCAAATTTTAGGATATCATTTTTTCTTACTGCTGAGTAGTGCTCCATTGTGTAGATGTACCACAGTTTGTTAATCCATTCTTCAGTTGAGGGGCATCTAGGTTGTTTCCAGGTTCTTGCTATTACAAATAACACTGCTATGAACATACTTAAGCTAATGCCTTTGGAGTGTGACCGTTCATCTTTAGGGTATACACCCAGAAGTGGTATTGCTGGGTCCTTGGGGAGATTGATTCTCATTTTTCTGAGAAACTGCCATACTGCGTTCTTTATATATATTAGAGATCAGTCCTCTATCACTTGTAGGGTTGGTAAAAATTTTTTCCCATTCTGTAGGCTGTTGTTTTGTCCTATTGACAGTGTCCTTGGCTTTACAGAACCTTCAAAAATGTAAGAATTATGGTAAGAATTTATTGCTGAAGACAACCCCTCCATAACTATATATAATAACTATATAATTCACTGAAATCAGAAAACTTGATCTATTGCCAACCTAGAGCCTTCACTCCCACTGACATGAGTCTACATTGCAGGAAGGTACACTATACAATACAAGAAGAGAAAGATAAACACTAACACAACTCTAAACCCTGTGATATTCAATGGTGATCTGCTAGTAAGGAATGTTGTTTGACACAATAGTGGCAAAGAATTTATGAGAATAACCAACCAGTATCTTTTTGGAAATATAACCCACCCCATGAGTTGAAACCTATGCCTAACACTGCTTGCATAGCCAAAAACCTGAGTCTTGAACAGGAACCTGGGAGGGGAAATACTACTATTCTGCTAAAGAAACATAGCAACATGACTTTAGGAGTTATAGATCAGTGACTTGTTCAGCCATCATCATAGAAACTTCTGCCTGCAGCAGATGCAAATAAATTCTCACAACTTGACAAACTGCAGAGAATGAGAAAACTGAGCACTGCTCCTAAATGGGAAATCTCCATCAAATCTCTATTCTCACAGGCAGGGAGAACCCTATGGAATAAGAGACAGAATGTAAGAGACAGTAGGAATAGGAGACACTAAGAAAACAAGAAACTTCTTGAATGAATAGGATTAACAATCATAAACTCACAGATCAGAAGGATTCACAGAGCCTGCACTAGTCTGGGATGCATGGGTTTCTAGCTCTGAGAAGAAAAGTCCACACAAGCCACACCCCAACCCAAAACCAGTATCAATTAATAATTGCTCACTAAGAAAAGATTGGTTTTCTGCAAGAGAGACTCATTGGTTATTCAAATCACATGCAAAGGGAGCCTACATGCCCAGCTATAAATGTCCAACACAATATAAAATCTATTTCTTGAAGATCTGTGTCTCACAATGCTTTCAGAGCAATTCTCTCTCTCTCTCTCTCTCTCTCTCTCTCTCTCTCTCTCTCTCTCTCTCTCTTTCTCTCTCTCTCCTCTCAACATTAAAATTATTTTTTCTTATATTTTTGGTTGTTATCCTAGCCTTTAACAGCTGAGCCATCTCTCCAGTCTTGATGTTGGGATAGGAAAGTGGATCTGCCAGGAGTGGATGGTGAACTAAGCCATATTGGGACCTCCTGCCCTTGCTGGGGAGGAGATAAAGTGATGGGGATATGAAAGAGTGACTGGGAAGGGTTGGAGGGGGAAGGGAGCTTGAAGAAGGATATACACAGATTAAAAATTGACTTATATTCATAATAAAAAATAAAAGTATTTCTTTCATATGTATAGTTTTGTAATTTTTATGGAATTTCTGAGTCTGTCAATGTATGTGTCTCCAACCATATGTGTTTATGGTCTTATACTTTGTCTCTTTGTTTTTTACCTCCCTGTTTGTTTTGTCCTACTTATGTTTGTCCATTTGTATTGTATCTCAAAATGTAATAATTATAAGTTTTCTTCTTCTATTTTTAAATGTCTGTTTTCCAATGCGAGAGAAAAGAAAATGTGGTGTGCTATGTATAAAAAGACCTACCATCTCTCATCAAATAATTTTGTATTTACAGTAAATAGAGACATGTTTCTTTCTTGCATTGATTCAGATTTCAATATACTTGATGAGGTTTTTTTAAATTTTTGAGAAAAAACTTATATTAAATGTTCTTGATGAACTAATGTCAAATAAAATTTATCATGGTGCAAATTCTTAACAGGTAATATGTCTCTTTGCATGAATCATACTCTTTTAGACTTATCCTTCTCTTACAAAAAAATTGAAAGTAGGCACAATTCAAAAATAAAACTGAGAAGCATTGGGGTGTATTGTAACAAGTAAAATTTTCTTTAAACAGATAGTATTTAAGTATAAAAGTAATGATGTGGTGGGAGGGGGAAGGGACCTTGAATAAGGATATACACAGTTAGAAAGTATGACTTCTTTGTTCATAATAATAATAATAATAAAAGGAAAAAATTAAAGTTAGTAAGGCACTGAGTAATCTACAAAAAGTAATATAATTTCCTTGTTATCTGTAATATGAAGGATATTACATAAAATTACTTCCTCTAGAGTTTGATTTATAAAAGTGTCATTAGAATTATTTGTATGCATTATAGTCTCTTTATAAACATATTTTGGAGATTTAAGCTCTAGTTTGGTAGTGTGTGTGAGTATGCTCTTTGGTGAGGTATTTAGGCCATGAAGATTCTTCGCTGAGAAAGTGATTCATCATTAAAAAATTTAAACAATAGAGTTTTGGAAAACATCAATTACTGCCTTTTTGTTGTACGAAGTTGCTCATTTCCTCCCTTGCAATGCCAATCATGTCCAGAAACTGGAAAACAGAATCACACAAATAACTGACAGTCCTCATACTTCATTACCAAATTTCCATGCCTTAGGAACTGTGAAAAGTACATTCTGTTCTTTGTGTATTAGCCAGTGTCAGATAATTTATTATAGCAACAGAAAAGTGACTAAGATAATATGATATTACTTGGGTTTCATGAAGACTCAATTATTTAATATGGGATTTCACTGTAGAGCAAAACAATCTCCACACAAAGATACATGAAAGCTAATCTCTAGAACTTGTAAATATGTTAGTTTACAAAGCAAAATGAAGCATTCTGATATAAATATATTAAGAACTTTGATAAGCAAAGATTATACTATATGATCCTGTAGAAGAAAATGTAGTAATAAACATTTTTTTAAAAAAATTAAGAACTGCAGTACCATAAAACCTCCCATAGTTTTCATGGCCAAGAATAAAATCATACCAATGGAATAGAATTTAGAATCCAGACATTAACCCAAAAACCTATGAACAGCTGATCTTTGACAAAGAGGCCCAAAACATTCAATGGAAAAAAAAAGATAGTACATTTAACAAATGGTGTTGGCATAGCTGGATGGATGTGTGTAGAAAAATGCAAATAGATCCGAGCCTGTCACCCTGCACAAAACTCAAATCCAAGTGGATCAAAGACCTCAACTTAAACCCAGCCACTTTGAACTTGATAGAAAAGAAAGTGGCAAATACACTTTTACAAATTGGCACAGGCGACCACTTACTAAAAATAACACCAGTGGCACAGACACTAAGACCAACAATCAATAAGTGGGATCTCCTGAAGCTAGGAAGCTTCTGCAAAGCCAAGGACACTGTCAATAGGACAAAACGCCAGCCTACAGAATGGGAAAAGATTTTCACCAACCCTACAAGTTACAGAGGACTGATCTCTAAGATATACAAAGAGCTCAAGAATTTAGAGCCCAAAACCTTGAATAACCCAATCAAAAAATGGGGTACAGATCTAAAAAGGGAATTCTCAACAGAGGAACTACGAATGGCTGAAAGGCACCTGAAAAAGTGCTCTTCATCTTCAGCCATCAGAGAAATGCAAATCAAAACAACTTTGAGATACCACCTAACACCTGTTAGATTGGCTAAGATAAAAGGCACAGATGACAGCCTATGTTGGAGAGGATGTGGATCAAGGGGAATACTCCTCCATTGTTGGTGGGAGTGTAAGCATGTTCAGCCACTTTGGATTGCAATATGGTGGTTTCTCAGAAAATTGAGAATCCATCTCCCCAAGGACCCAGCAATACTACTTCTGGGTGTATAACCTAAAGAGGCACATTCACACTCCAAAGGTATTAGCTCAACTATGTTCATAGCAGCATTATTTGTAATAGCAAGAAACTGGAAACAACCTAGATGTCCCTCAACTGAAGAATGGAATAACAAACTGTGGTACATCTACACAATGGAATACTACTCAGCAGTAAGGAAAAATGATATCCTAAAATTAGCAGGCAAATGGATGGATTTGGAGAATATCCTCCTGAGTGAGGTATCACAATCTCAGAAAGATAAACAGGGGATGTACTCACTCATTAGTGGTCTCTAGACAAACAAACAAGAAAAAAAGCCAAGCATACCCAAGCGGCAAACCCCAACCACTGAACAGCTTGGGATCAGAAACACCCTGGACTGACCCTTCGGACCCTACTCCAACTATAGGAACACCTGACTCACTCTTGAGGGAGGAGGGACAAAACTGGATTTGGCCAGGAGTGGAGACTGATCCAAGCATTATTGGGTCAGTGGGACCATAGGACTGTCTGCTCCCTGCCCAGGGAGGGGATGGGGAGTTTCAGAGAAGGAAAATGACCTGATGTGGTGGGAGGGGGAAGTGACCTTGAATAAGGATATACAGGGATGGAAAAATAAATTCAGAGGGAAAGCTGAATACAAAGGAAATATATGTGTAGCAATCTTATTTGCATTATCATCCTTGATAAGTCATGCTTATGATTTTTATCTTCTTTATAGTTATTTAAGTTTTCAGCATTTTAAATTCATTTTACTGGTTTTTTTGATAAATAGAAAATAAATAAAGAAAAAAAAGAATAAAATCATTTGCTGAGGAATCAGATCACCTCTAAAAGGCTCTGAAAAGAAAAAAGATTTGTAGTTAGAGTCTTGGAAAGAAATACAACATTCAATTATATTTCTTTATATTTCTTTAGTGTTTCAGAATTTGAGATTCAAGAACTAAAGATAATAAATTTAATGGTTTTAAGCAAGTAATTCAGAGGCAGTGGGAATCTGACATGCATACAGTGTTTTGTAGATGCTCTTAAGGTTTAACAGTTACAACCATGCTTACTATTAGGTCTCAGGTTCATTTTTATTATTTTCTTTATACATTTAACATTGAAAACTCAAATAGTGTAATGTCTTAGGGTGACTGAAAATAAATACCACTTTATTAGTCATGTATAATAGAACATGCCTGTAATCTCAATAGTTTAGAGGTGAATACAAGAGGCTTAGGAGTTGTAGAAAATGGTCCATGTGACATAATCTCCTCCAAAAGGGGGGTGGGTACAATGCTCAGGTTACTAACCTGAGCCATTTAAAATTTTCACCCTTTTATATTTTAATTTTTTATTTATAATATTGCTTTCCCTATCTCAAGGCTTGGTATAAAATATTCCCATTCTCCACTTCATAGGTTCCTCATATGCATTATTCATACACAGTAACGGCTGTTTGCAGTTGATTAATTCATTTGGTTCACTTTATCTAACAAAGAATAGATTTTCCTTTACAAGGCATTGCATTATTCTTTTCCTGCCTCACTGTTTTGGAACTTTTACACCTGATTCCTTTACAGAGTTTTTCAATTTGCCAATATCTCCATTAACAGAGACTCATCTGAAAGGACTGTGTCAAGAAAGAGATAAATGCTGAAGTGATTGCCAGTGTTCAAAGGTATTGAATTCTGCAGATGCCTCTTTCATTTTCCTTGCTGTCAAATCAATGCCTTCTGCTTTTGAGTCTATCAAGATATTGAAAGATTTTCAGGAAATACATTCATTTTATGTAATCTCTACTCTGACAGTGATGTGAAAGATGTAAGGATGCATTTATGATTATTTTTCTCATGTGCAACTTGAATATCAATACCTTTTACAGAAATCAGCAAGAATAGTCCAAGGGTTAATGTCTCATGTCTGGTTAGCGAGAATTGACAAGACAAACTGATCTTTGAGTATCTCAATCATTCTCCTTTTTTACCATACTGGTTGCATTTTGTCTTCAGTTAGAAATCAGAGAAGGAGAGGCTACATAAGGCCCACTTCACTTTTTTCTTTTAATTCAGAAGAGGATACTAGTGCCTAGAATGGTAAGGCCCAAAATTAGAGTGGGTTTTCCTGCTACATTTAACAAAATGCAGAAACTCCCAAAAACATGAGTAAAATTTTTAAAGTGTGTCCTAGTAGGTTATAAAATTTGTTAATTTGACAATCAGAATTAGTCATCAATATTTATAACAAAGTTAAATGGATCACTCTAAGATGGTGAGGATAGACTGCTGCCAAAGAAGACATTTTTCTAACTTATATTTTAGGCAAACCTTATATTCTTTAAAATTATCTACAGCAACCATTTTTTCTTGAAAAGAATTTTCTTCTTGAGTTAATCATTTTCATTCATATGCATACTGTCTGGAAAATGCCCTTTTCCTTTCAGTTGAATATCACCAGCTACACATTAATTTTTTTAGTTTTTGATGGTTATCTATTAATGACATGCCAGGTAGTTCACAATGTCATTCCTTACTCAGATTTCATTGAGTTTTATAAAGACATTTTAGTTATTGGCACACATGTGCTACAGAGACCAGAGGAAAATTTTTAAGTGTTATCTTTCTACATTTGGATTCCATGGGTTGAACTCAGTTTACTAGGCACACTAGGAGGCACATCTACCTGGTAAGCCATATCATCAAGCCAGATATCATTTTCTAGATAAAAATTCTATTGCTTAATTTTCTGTTTTTTCAACCTGTTGATTGTGAAGAAGGTGGTCATCTCAATGACCTCTAAACCTTCTAATAGCTAACTGGTTGTTTACATTAATAACTTTTAGACTTTAGGGTAAGATTCAAATTTACTTTAAAACTTATTATTTATTTGTCAGCCTAAACAAAAAACAATTGATAGGAATGTAAAAGTGGTTGTCTAAATATTTAATGTGAAAGAAAAGACTAAAAGTCTCTTGTTTGAATAATGACATTTTTTTGCCCCTACCTATCAATCATGATGTCATTGCTTACAGCTCATATTCCTGGCTGTCTGAAGATGCCTAATTAACAGAAATAAAGGAAATACATCCAGAGATGTCCTCCAATAATTACCTTGTGGCAATCCAAATTGACAGAATGAAATGCCAATGACCTTCCTGAAATGGACACCAGTGATCTGAACACATTGGCTGGAGAGGATTTGTTAAGTTTTCACAACATCAAGAAATGGTGCAGATAGGCTTTCCATTTTGAAAAAAAAAAGTGTGTGATAGAAAATCTCTCAAATATCAAGTATGTGCATGAACTAAAGTGACCATTGTATCGAACAACTTTTCCAACCAACACAGACTTTCTATATTATCAATAAAAAAGAAAACAAAGAAAGTAAAAATAGTATAATTTTTGTTTTGTTCATGAGTAAACAAAGACCCTTCTGTTACTGAATTTTAGCAGTTTGGCTGTATGTTTTGAATGCTTGGCTTTTAATATCTTGACAACCATGGTTTTATAGTTATGATTGACTAATATACACTCAAAGTGGTAATGTTAACAAAGAATAAATTATCCAATAGTTTTTGATAGTACTTTCAATTTTGTTTTATAAATTCCTATTAAGTTTAACATTACCACTATTTTTCCCTGAGCTGTGAGTGATGAAGTCCTAGTTGTATGTGTAGGAGGAACATCATAGCATTTGTCCACTTGTCTTGGTATTTTCATCTGTCAAAGGTTTCTTTGTCATTTTTTGAGGTCTTAATCAGTGTTTTAAAAGTTCATCTAAATTTAATTTAGTTGGCAAATCTCAACTAGGTTCATCAGTGTGTAATTTTTATGTATTTTACTATTATCTAATTCCCTGAAGTATACATCTTTTAAATAGTACATTTGCTCTTGTTAAAAAAATAAACTAAATGATTGAGGAATAAATAGAATAATTATTTTTTTCCACGTTTAAAAAAATTCTCAAGGATAGTTTATCTTAATAATATGCTGTTTACCTATCATCTTAGGGACAGGGTGTCCCCATTTAGACAAATAATACCTTTCTAAGACAGAGAATGGTTCCTAGTCAGATGGCTATGTGTAAATTCCTTCTCTGTGAATCTCACTTTGCTGTGTCCACTATATATAAATAGACTGATTTTATTCAAATTCTCATTCTGAAAAACTTAAATTATTCTAGTACAGATCTTTCAACTCTATAAATACTCTATAAATACCTACACTTGACTTCTTTGGTGTCACATTGTTTAGACAACTTCAATTCAGTGCTTTCTCTCAATTCTTAAGTAATACATTCATCATTTCCTGATTAATGTAGGGTCTTGGAGTAGAGAGTTGGCGCTGAGCCTATTCATGGAAGTCCATTGGCACTTTGGTGCCCAGGTTGAAGAAATAAGGGTCATGACCTGGACTCCACCTCAGAAGTCTAAAGGGAATTGTTCTATGTCTGTTGCTTCTAAAACATTTTCTAATGGGCTTTTTTGCTTTGTGTACTGAGATAATCCATAGAGATAATTTTAGTCTTTAATAGCTGCTAAGTGCTGACAATATTTAATGATCTCTAATGGATCTTAAAATTTCTTCAGAAATAAATGGGTAAGTTCAAAGCAAAGATGACAGTTTTAAAGGGGGAAAAGGTTACAAACATTACTACACTTTTTGGAGGAGGTAGGTTCTGCAAATGAGAATGAGAAAGTAACTCATATTCCTTCTTCTGGAAAAAACTCTGACCACAGAAGGTACTTCTATGACCTCTTTTATTCCTATACAAAATATTTTTGGTATTGTAGAAGTTGAACTTTGGAAAGTAACTTTTAAGACAATAATTTTTCTTGATAAAATGATGCATTTTACTCTATTACTAGAAAAAATGTGGAGGTAATTTTCTACTTTACAATCATGAATTTGGTAGAAGTTGAAGGCATGAACACAAATTTTACATATTTGTATCAGATAGTTATGAAGTTGTTTAAAGACACCATTTTCCAATATGGTTTTATACAATTTTAATTTTTTTAGGTATAAAATATATGTTGTGTTTATTTCTGCTTCTTTTTATAAGTTTGTAATATTTTAAGAATAATTATGTTCCCCTAAAAACACTTAAATCAGAACAAGCAAACAAAAATAACAAACAGTAGCTAAACACCCAGACTGGCCCATATTTTTTTAGAGATGTGACTGATGCTTATCAAGAGGATATCAAAACTACGGGTCTCACAGTTTTGTATTAATAGTATTAAATAAGGAAGCCAACACTCAGCCTACATTTTTACTATTCTCTCTTTCCTTCTCTCTTCCTCTCTCTCTCTCTCTCTCTCTCTCTCTCTCTCTCTCTCTCTCTCACTCTCTCCATATATATATATATATATTATATATATAATTACTTATGTACTTATTTATTGCTTCTATATTATATAAATTGGATTGGGTTCATGCCATACATTTTTTTTATTTTTTCTTATTATATATGTAGTATTTTATTCAGATAGCAGTCTCAATATATGTGGTATGAGAAATCAAATAAAAACTCAAATAAAATTAGACACTAAAGATCCGTCTTCAAACACCATAGCCAAAACCGCCACATTTTCATATGATCTCACTGATATAAAAGCACATTCTCACCTCAGCGGACACCTAACCATTCAGCATAGCTTCTCTTCCTGTAAGATGTTTAAAGCTGATCGAGTACTACTAGCAGTAAGAACAAAATGATATCCTAAAATTTGCAGGCAAATGGATGGATTTGGAGAATATCCTCCTGAGTGAGGTATCACAAACCCAGAAAGATAAGCTGGGGATGTACTCACGCATTAGTCGACTTTAAACAAACAAACAAAAACACAAACAAAGAAGAAAAAAAGCAAAGCATGCCCAAGCTGCAAACCACAACCACCCAACTGCTTGGGCCCTAAAGCACCCTGGATTGGCAACTTGGAGCCCATTTCTTCTAGAGGAACACCTGACCCAGTCTTGATATTGGGATAAGGAAACTGGACTTGCCTGCAGTGGATGCTGAACTAAGCCACCTTGGAACTTCCTACCCTTTCTGAAGAGGAGATAAGGAGATGAGGAGAAGATATAATTATAATTTTCAAGCTCACATTATATTTTATCAAAAAATCTTTAAGACATTAATGTAGTCTTGTAATACTGTCTCTTTAATAGCTATTACCGGTTGTCAACTTGACTACATCAGAAATAAACTACAATCCAGAAATGGAGAGCACACTTCTAAAAGCTTTTTTCCACAGTTTGAAGTGGGTGATTCTGTACTTCTAGTCCAGACATTTGAGGCAGGAAGACAAATATTGTTGCTCCAGATCTTGAGTTAGAAAGGTACTCCTTTAATCTGGGCCATACCTTTTTCTGGAAATCTCTAAAATGACAGAGAAGAAAGAAACCCTTTGTCTTTGCCTGCTTGTTTTCACTTTTCTAGCACAGACATTCTTTCAAAGTCATTGGAGCCAACTTTTTTTTTTTAAGGATTCCAGCACTTACTGGAGTCCAGCCAAGCTATTCCTTCTTGTGGACTGAGCAGTGACTAGATGCTTGGACTTTCCACTAACAACTATCAATTGTTGGATTAACTGGGTTGTAGCAAATGAATCAGCCAGTTCAATAAACCCTCTCTCTCCCTTCCTCTCTCCCTTCCTCTCTCTCTCTCTCTGTCTCTCTCTCTGTCTCTCTCTCTCTTTCTCTCTGGTATATTCATTCCATAAGTTCTACGACTCTAGAGAACCAAACCAGGACTAATACAGTTTCTTTATCAATTTATTTTTAAAATTTTAATTTATGTGCCATGATATGCAGGAAATAAAATAAAAGAAACTTCTATAAGTATTACATCTTAGGCATCCTTTGGGGTACATGAATACTAAACTGTAATGTTTCTCTGAGACAACTATGATTGTCAATGATTAGTAATACCCCTGCCAGATAGAAAAATAAAACATTGCCAAGTAATATCTCACACATGTGTGAAACTCTCAAAAATTAAGAAATAAATAAACAACAACCACAACAACATTTTATAAAGGAAATGGAATCTAAAACTTAAGTACTACAATAATGCTTCCAAGATGGTTGAACTCATGAGTTTCATTGCAATAAAAATAAAATCTTCCTCTTTTCAAGAAAAATGAAAATGATAATGACCCACAGTCTGCATGTAACTGATTATATATTTATAGTAGTTACAAAATTAAAATATAAGTAGTTAGTTATTTCCTATCTTAGACATTTTCTAAGTTGTAGGTCACATGGGGCAACACTTACCTGGGCTCAAGGTTAAACTAAATATTATTAAGATCCAGTAGTATTTTCTTTATTTTATTCTTCCTTCCATCGCTATGAAAAATATACTGACAGAAGTCAACTTATGGTAAGATAGAGTTTAATTTGGATTACAGGTTATAGTCCATCATCAAGGGCAGCCATGTAACAGAGACAAAGGACACACATTATTTGCTGGGTTGCTCCCACTGGATTGTTCAGCTACCATTATACTAAAGCCAGCACACACTTACTAGACATGGTGCCACACAGAGAAAGCTAGGCTCTGTTAAAAAAAAATCCATTAAATAGAAAATGTCACCCTTACATGGCCACAGTCCAATCTGATCTTTGAAATTTTTCAGCTGAGTTATCTTCTTTTCAATTGATTTTAGATTTTTATCAAGTGGAGACCTGAAGCTAACTATCACACTCAGACAGCAAGTAGTTTAACATCCTTTCAACAAACAGATCGGAAAGGAGATGGCTGTTGACATCCTGCTGTAGCTCCTTGCCTGGTGTGCCTACATTGAAGAAACAAAGTATATCATATTCTTCATTGCATATTGAGGACATTACATTATCTCAATCTCCTCTTTATATTTCCTCTTTTCTTCAGCAGACAGCATCGTTTTCTTTCATCTCTGGTTGTCTTCTTGTTCTAATTCCAAGACAATCAAACTCAAGCTGCATTTGAAGTCTGTTTTCTACTTCTGTTGTCAAAATAAACAAGAATGTGCAAATAAACCCTAGATTCTTAAGATTCTATGGTGTGTTAAATGTTTCACGCCAGTGAGTACTGTTTTTAATGCATTTGTCTTTCTTAGACTTTTTTAACCAACTAAGGCAGAATATATAACATAGTAAGCAATTACTCTTCAGTATTGGATAGGAGTATGCTATAATACAGTTTAAGACTCCAAATCCAAACCAATTTGCATTTGAATTATTATAAGTCTATCTTTTTTTTCTAGTTTTAGAATAATTTACATGAGTTTGCTAATCTTTAAGAAAACACTAACTGAATGAACCTTTAAAATAATTTTTAAATTCTCTTTTTTTAAAAAATGGAAAGAATGCATCAGGTGTCTTGAAAATGTAGGACTGTTATAAAACATAGTATAAGCCTGCCATAAAACTATTATTAACATTTTCAGGCCCCTTCAAAGGACCTACATTTATATGTAGAATACGAATAAATATTGCTATTTCCATGTGAGTTAAAACTACAATGAAGGTAAACCAACATAATCTTTTTCATACTTTTAGATAGAGATAAACGGCATAACATGCCTGCATAAATATATGTTTATTTGAGAACTCTGAAGAAAAGGAAAAACTTATATATATATATATATATATATATATGCACAAAGTGTCTCGGGGAAGAGTGACTGAGGTTACGTTTTATAAGGGTGAACAGAAAGAGGTCTACAGAAATTGACCCCAAGCTTGATATTCTAGTCATTTTAATTATACACAGATATGTGCAGAAATGCTCAAACACAACCACAGAGTGAGGCAAATAATATTATATAAGGATAAATGTTGTCCAGATTTATAGTCTTTAGATAGTCCTACATGACTGCAGCACTTTTTACCACCAGAAGATCATTGGCTACCAATCTCTTTACTATCAACTCTACATATATCATGCAGTCCTAGTTATCTGAATTCATTTATCAAAACTGAAAAGAGTAAAATTAATTTTAATAATATTTAAATGGCACACATGTTTACAAACCATTGTTTTTATATTTTGTGTCTTCCAATGTAGTAAGTTTTATACCAAGGTATTCTGAAACTCAGAAATGCATCCTTTAAATCCAGGAAGATACATTACCTACCCACAAATACTCACATACTCATAGCATCATCAAGTTGTCATTATCATGCCATTTAAAGCAAGATCTAAAATGGAAATAATATCACTTCATTTCCTCATTCTGAATTTATTCAGAGGTTACTATTAGGTCTTCCAGTAAATGTGCATGCCCGACCAAAATAGAGACATGCTAAGCCAGTTCGTGACTTATTTCCAGTAAGCAGAAATCTTACCTTTTAATTTCTCTCAATTGCTGACAGCAAAGCTCAGTTATGCTAGACAGGAATTTGGAGGAGTATTCTCATAAGCCACTGCCCACACATGTTTTGAATTTTGCAAATAAGTACTTCAAAGGTTATCACTGCTCACTCTAGGTTAACTTACAACCTCTGACATATTCATACTTTTGTTATACTGCAGTTCTAGAAAGGAAGAGTATGCTTCTTTATTCTATCCTGTCAAGACACTAGTGCAATTCCAATGAAAAATGGAAATTTCAGAACTAATATACATAATTTGAGGAAACTCAGGTAAGATTTAAGTTTTGCATATTTTACTCTACATTACAATACAATTTAAGTCCCATTTCTACATGAATATTTTGTCCTTGTAAGGTACTGGCAACATTGATCACATTATTTAGTTGTGAACTATAATACCACCATTGGAGATTAATATCTCACAAGTCACTTCATAGTGAGCCTCTGATTATTTATCTTTTATGTCTGATAATGCCAAAGAAAATGTTGAAATAATCTGAAAGCTAAAACTATTGATTTCAATATCACTGTGGCAGATTATTTGTTATTTTTTTTCGGGTTAAACAATTATGTCTTAATCATGTCTTTTTTTTCTGACATACATGATGTTTAATCTATGGAGGACAAAGTTCAGTGCTCTCTGCTGCCATCCTTTCCCTTATGCCTTAGTGTGCTTCATTTACAAGCATTTTTTTCTTTCTCATCCTTATCTAACTATACAGAGCATACTTCAAAAATATAACAGCCTAGTCATTAGCTACATTTCTCTCTTTCCTCATATTTGGGATTCATGAGGATTTTGTAGTTGGCAGAATGAACATAGGTATGAATTCTACAATTTCAGACAGACACAATTTAATCCTATGAGTATTTATGGTGTCCTATGCAAAATGTGACTCAGTCACAATCCATAACTGTGAGCTATAATAGAAATGTCTTCTTGGAGACTACCTATTGTGGTGAATGTTATATAAATGATAGCATTTGCAGCTAACCTAGGGTCAGAGGTTGCTCATATTCAATAACAGCTCTCTATCATCATTACTTCAAATGTCTTCTTAACTGCTTATAAAGTATGTATGCTAATAAAAAACACTTTAAAATATTTATTAATCACAGCAAGCATTAACCTGCTGATTATTGGAGAATTATTTTACCCTTCATTTATCAAAGATGAACTGTACTTGAGTAAGCCTGATAGAGTTTGGGTCTGTACCCATTACATGTCCTTTAAATATTTCACCATGTAAAAATAGATGCTCTGTTGACAGTATCAGATGCCATTATTTCTAAGGCATCAAATAACGTATAACTGGGTATCATTCTAATATTGGTGGGTACAATACTTAAATCTCATCCATGGTTTAGTTTTGTGTGTGTGTTTGTGTGTGTGTGTGTGTGTGTCTATGTTCAGGAATAGCAAAAAGAAATAAATATTATTTGATTAATTCTGCATAACCAACATATTGCAAAAAATCTTAGTAGATAAATTTTCTTTTATTATTTTTGGCATTTTTATCAAAGGCAGCAAACCATATTTTGGAATAAAATTAGAATATACTATAAGATAATGACCATTAAATATCTTCAGGGAAAAAGGTCAGTTAAAGTTTGGGATTTTTTTCTGTCAGACATGTTAACATAGAAAAAATAATTTACAAAACTCTGAAATATGATCTGGCAGCAATTTCAATTGTGAAAATAAAAATTTACTTATTTAAATGCTTTATTTGCAAATAGTCAAAAGTTTAATTACAGTTTCCTAGTCTCTTTTACTACTGTCATTTTTGATATACTGAAATTAATTATCTAACAGTAATGTGCAAATGTGTGGATAATCAATAACGAAAGGTACAGTAAGTATCTTTCTTTACCAAAGGTCAGATGTCATGTCATCTTATCTTAAGGAACCTGTGAGTGATCTGGAGAATTAATGTGTTATGATTATTTGTCCAAAACATAGAAAACCATGAGCCTGGACAGGACACGAATGCTAAGGTTTTACAAAATACCAGTCTTCTGCCAATTGTGGACTTGGAAACAGAGCTAAAGTGACATGAAGATCTCGTTTTGTTCTTGCAAACAAGCCAAGCCCACAGAAAACTGCTAGCATGGTCAAATTGCTTAGCCTGGAAGATAAAGTGTTATGATAAGTCCCCACACACATTTACATTCATGGGAATTTAACTTTGTTTTTCCATTTTAAGGACTCTGAGATCTGGATAGTAAGTTACAAAAACATACAAAAGGAAAGTACCAAATTAACTGCCAGATGTATTTTAATATTTAAATAGATTTTTAAAATAATTGACTCCCATTGGTCACCCATTTAATTTTTAAAGTTTTACTCTGTTTTCATGGTTCTTGGGATTAACAGTGCATAAATATCTATCTGTGCTTTATACATATATATGTGTATATACATACATGAAAATGCATTCCACTATGTAGTCAATGAGATACATATGTTATTTATATCTATATGTTGATATTTAAATGCCAATAAAGTATTTGTTTATATATATACATATATATAAATATATATGCAGTTTCTGACTAATATAACCAAAGTTGAAATTATATATTTCTAAACTGTTCAACCTGAGTGAATTCATGAAATCTATCTGAGGGGTTAAGCCACTATGTCAGAACTATATAATAAAAGATGAATATTTTTAACATATATAAATCTTATCTGTAAATCATGTTTTTATCTTGTTATCATGTGTTTTCCAATCTTTAGTTACTTTCAAATTAATGTTTTAAATCCATGAATGCTTTATTTTGTGTTTGCATGTGTCTTAACTGATGAGTGGATAAGTAAATTTAAAGTGATTGTACATGATAAAATATTCAACATAATGACCACTTAGATTATAAGACATAGAGAAATCAAGTTGGTACTAACCACGAAGCTTCCTTCCCAGTATCTATAGAAGTAGAAAATTCTCTGTAAGACATTAGGAGGGATAATCATCCAGGAGCTATACCTGGTGACTAGTTATAGATCTCTGCTTCTGCCTCTATCCATTGCTGAAGGAACAGAGTGTGTGTGCATATGAGCAAAGGAATTATAAGGAGGAGACCCACAGAGATGGCTGGCTGGAGCTCTGAGGAGCTCACTGAATCAGAAAAAGCCACTGGGGAAATCCTTCAAAGGTAGATGACTGTTGATTGGCACAGGCAGTAAGTGGAACCTCATGGAGTAGAATCAGACCATGCTCCTATGAATGAACTGTTCCTACAGAGGAACACCTAACCCAGCTTTAGTACTGGAATGAGGGCCTGGGACGTACCTCAGTTGGACATACCAGACAAAACTGACCCACCTCAGGACTCCTTACTCTCCTTGGGGAATGGATGGGGGAATGGGAGTTGGGGAATGCTGAGGGACTAGGAGGACGAAAGGGAGAATGAGCAGTGGTATACATGGAAAAAAACTTTATAAATAAATTGTTTAAAATGGAAAAATAATGTCATTAACAAGTTGGAAGAAAGCCCTTTGGAATTTGTAAATGATTGAACTGGATATGTTGATGATAGTTCCAAACATCATACACTGAAAACTTGTTTCAAAACATTATAAACTACCTCATAAATGTTACCATTCAATATATTAGTTTAAAGAAATAAAGTATAAAGTCCTAAGATAATTAGAAAGAAAATGATACATATGAGTAAGTTATGATTCATAGTTAATATTGTTCCCTCAGCTGTCCTGTTGTTTTGTTATTAAAACAGAGCATTATATAGCACAAATTAGTCGCTGGATAGGTTTTTTCATAGGAAAAGATGGATCTGGGAACTCATGACCCTTCTTTCTCTGTATCTTGAATGCTAGGATTAGAGGTGTGACTCACTATAACTTGAGGTTGCTCTCCAGCTAAGTACATGTTGTTTTATAAATTTTATTTTAAAATTTGCAATTAAATTTTTAATTAAATTTTATACATTTTGCTTCGTAAACAAAATGTATAAACTTGATAATGAAAAATAAGCAAACCTCAATTTCTACATAGAAACTACAAAATGATTTTTAAAACTATATCTAATTTTATTACTATTCTCAAAAAATCATCTAGAGTAAGAGCTTACAATCAGCCTATGTCTAATTATTTCTTGATAAGTTATGTATTTTATATAAGGTAAATATTAAACATTATGGCATATTATGTTTCCAACAAAAAGACCAAGGGTAAAGATTACATTTAACGGTTCCTCATTGAGAAACTTCATTATAATCACCTTCAAAGGCTTACAATATATATCAGGTAAAGATTTCAACTACATAGTGATGATATATATCACTAAGACATGAATTCAAGTTGTCTAAAATGTGTTTTCTCTCAGTGTTAATAGACTTTTCTTTTAATCTATTCAATCCTTTACTTTAACCTGTGTGTTGTTTAGTTATTGTCAATTTGACACAAACCATTTGATGTCAAGGAGAG
The DNA here is from genome assembly GCA_004025045.1 of Sigmodon hispidus. Lineage (NCBI taxonomy): Eukaryota > Metazoa > Chordata > Mammalia > Rodentia > Cricetidae > Sigmodon > Sigmodon hispidus. Next base: position 75,324 of record PVIH01002174.1, on the reverse strand, counting down.
GAAATTTTTAACTAAGGAATTGCCTTTATCTGATTGGTTTGTGGAACAACATCTTGATTAATTAATGATGTGCGGGTTCTCAGCCACTTCTGGGAAGCGTTATCTGTATAGGTGGACTTAGTTATATAGAAGCATTTTGAGCAATTTAAGAATTATTCCTTCATGGTTTCTACCTCTGCTTCTGCTAGAGTTCCTGTCCTGGCTTCCTTCATTGAGGAATTGTAATCGGAACACACATAAGAAAAAAATCAAAAACCAAAAAACCAAAACCAAAACAGAAATGAAAACCTTACTTCTAGCTAATTTTGCTTAGTGTTTTATTACAGCAAAATTAATACATCAAGCTATGATAACTATAGTTTCTGATCACCAATATCATTTACATCATAGCTATAATCATTAATTTTCTTCTTAGGGACAAAAACTTCTTTATTTTATTATTCGTTTTATTAATTTCTAAAATTTATTTTAATTGAAAACAATTTTCCCTTCTTGTTTTTTCTCCCATTTTCTCACCTACCTCTTTTCTATAACTCCATCTACTCCTCAAAAAGGGTATGGCCTCCCATGAGAGTTAGCAAATCATAGTATATCAAGTTGAGGCAGACCAAGCTCTTCCTTTCTGAATCAAGGCTGAACTGGGGCATCTCACCATAGAGAATACATTAGAGTCCAATGGGTGAAACAGCCAGCTGCAGAACTCTTACCTGCTTGCTACTGGGGCTGCTATTCTCATTAATTTTATGATAGTTTTTTCATAGTCTTTGATAAATTACATTATATACTATGCCACTCTTTTTGCACAATGTAGCATATTATGTTTAGTGAACCTGTAGGCTCAAATACATACTTGGTGAGAAAATGGATCCTTCTCAACTGAGCTTTATAGTCAATCTCCTTCCCACACAGATTAATCAATAAATCTGTTCTTTGCATTTAATTATAAGACACATCTTAAAATCACATACTGAGCACAAAATTTTGAATTTCTGAATAACACATGGAACATTCTGAGGAAAGAAAAATAAAATATCAAATCTGTTCTTTTACAATGACAAGTGATTTTAGGAGAGAAAATTAATTGATAGAAATAAAATTTAAAATGTGATTAAGACAAATTTTTGATGGTGAAAATTTCTTGAACATGTTAAAGAATTGAGGGAAATGTATATCTATGGTAAAATATGGGCTTTGGCTTCAGCTGAATGTATAAGGAGGTCCTTTCTGATACTCTAACATTTGAGAGGAATCAAGAATGATGGTGAAAAAATAGCCACGTGTGACCATAGGAAGACAGCTGTAGAAAGGTAAAGTATTATTCAACTTTCTCAAGTGAAAGACTGACCTGTTTAATTCATAAACAGAAGGTGACTATGAATAAGCCAAGATCTGGCATGTGACAGAAGATGAAGCTGAATACATAGGAATAGACATTTGTTAGAATATCAACTCCAAGGTGAGGGTATAAAGTGAGGGTATATATTGATTACAATAGAAAACCAGTTCTTGAACTAGAATTAAGATGTTGCATAGTGTATTTTATTTTTTGACATATCATTGTACTGTGTCTATACATTGAGCTCTTGAGGCCTGGTTTGAGTAAGTATTACAGCAAGGATTAGGGGTTAAATATTTGATCCCCACATAGTAGTACTTGCAAGAAATTTTTGGAAAAATAAGGGTGTGAACGTTCCCAAAGGACAAATCCATTGATGACTCAACATACAAATGGGATACTAAGGTTTCTCTGTATAGACCAGGCTGTTCTACCTGCCTCTGCTTCCCAAGTGCTAAGATCAAAGCCATATGTGACCACTACTGTTTCACAACTTTGTTTCATTGTCTTGGTCAGATATGGTTCACAAAACCTGTTGACTGCACAAACTCTCATGGGAGTTAGGAAGAGAAATTTTCTAGTAAAATTGCTGAACAAAAAGTTATATGTATTTTATACTGCATAGCAAGGAATACAACTGTTGTCACATATGAGAGAGTAGAACAATTAAAATTAGTCTTATTGGGGTATTTATTCTTTGTCATCTGACAAGGCAGTTTATCTTGTTTTATAGTTTTTACAAAAAATTAGAATTTATAAAGTATAAAGTATTTTGATGGCTTGAATATCCGTGCTAGTTTCCTTTCATTGGAAGTTGATTTTCAAAAGAAATTGCCAGAGTTTTAATTCCATGTTTTCAACATTTAAAGACTAGGACTGTGTTAGAGAGTGTTAGAGTCCACTAACATGCTCTTTCCTTCTTTCTGTTTTTTAATCTCAGAGTTTTATCTATTTCCTTAGCCACCAAGATAAAGATTCTATTGCAGCTACCCATAACCATGTGACTAACACAATTCAATAAGATGTGTGTAACATGATCTTCTTTCAACTTTTCCAAGAAGGAAAGGGCATGCCCATAATTCCCTCTGCTGTTATGATTCTGTTCTAGGCCCTGAAGCCAAACCTGGCCAATGTCACTTTGCCTGGCCCTGCCCTGAGTTCTGATGTCAAGCTCCATTTAAGGATTCTCACTACCAAGTCATTTTCTCTTTTGTCTTTCCTTTCCTCAAATCTAATCTGCTAAGGAGCATGTTCCAACTCTATCCCTCTCATTTCTCTTCTCCTTTCTCCTCTCTCTCTCTCTTTCCATCTGTCCCTTCTCTCTCTTCATAATAATAAGGTTTTAATATGTAGACTCAGTCTAAGTGTCTCCTTCTGTGCCCACAAAGGGGATGGAGCCCCTCTTCATCTATCACCATCTACCAGCCACACAGAGTGAACGTGATATCAAATCATAATACAACATTTTTTGGCAAGTTATTAAAATGCTGAGAAATTGGAACCAGTCTTAGACTACAAAATCCAAGTCATGAGCAAAATGAACAATGAAACAAAGTCTCTACAATCACCTATGATGCCCAGTCTCATCCCACCATGTATAACCTCTTTTTGTTCAGTTCAATTCAGAATTCTCTCCTATATTGATGATTCAGTCACAGCCACACTGGCCTCTTTATTGTTTGCAGGCAGGCTAGATATGCTTGTCAATAGTCTTTATTCTTGACCAGCATTATTTTTCTAGATAGTCTTTCAGCTCCCTGCCCATTCTCCTATCATCTGGACTAAAATAGAGTTGTGCTATACATGACAACATATTCCAGAGAAGAGCAGGGATGTTTGTGGAGAGAAAGGAGACATATGCTCATCTAGTATTTCTCTCTGGTCTTTTAAATCTATCAATATCTGATAATGAGAGCTCCAGCTTAATAATCCTATATAATACAAATTACCTCAAAAATTTCACCCCAAAAATAAGAGTTAAATTAAATTTATGCTCTCTTAGCATCTCAAAATGCAAATTAAACTCCAGCATGAGTGTTGGATGCCTAATTATATTCAAACAATGTCAGGGACTCATGATCTCCCATAATATCTTGTTCCTTAATCTCCTAGAACAATGAGTAAAACTTTCTCCTTGTGTCAAATTAGTTTGTAGTTTGGATTTTGAGTGTCCTTGTGTTGGCTTGATTGCTCTCAAAAGACTCAACTATTTAGAAACTTGAGTCCCAAGTTGGTGATTGTTTGGGAAGAACTACGAGCTGTGGCCTTGTTGGAGGAAATATGCCACTGGGAAGCATGCTTTGAGATTTGAAAGACTTTTGCAATTCCTAGTGTTTCTCTGTCTCTCTGTCTCTCTGTCTCTCTGTCTCTCTGTCTCTCTGTCTCTCTGTCTCTCTCTCTCTCTCTCTCTCTCTCTCTCTCTCTCTCTCTCTCTCTCTCCATATGTGACCTTAGGGGATGTGGAGTAGTATCAATCCATAATTTATTTTAGAGTTAAATAACCATTGTTATGTTGTTGTGGATGAATTAGTATTTGAAAAAGAAGAGAATAAATAAATTAATGAAGACAATTTAAAACTAGCTTCTACTTGTGACATTGCCTAGAAATGTCAGGAATGCCTTACTCAGCCTTGATACTGGTGAGAGGTCCTTGGTCATACCTCAACTGTATATGCCTGACACACCTTGGTATCCTTGACCTCTCTACAGAATGAATAGAGGGACTGGGTAGTGGGGAGGCTGTGGGAGAATTATGAAGAGGAGAGAGAAGGGAAGCACTTGTGGGTATGAAAATTTTTTATTAAAAAATTAAATAAGTAGGGATTAGCCAAAAATGGGAGATTCGTAAATTTAGGAAAAAAAATGAGGAAAAAATTTTTAATCATAAAATAAGATGATTTCTTTCTAAGTGTGAATCATTCCTTATATATAACCTTTTGATAGACATGAAATATTACATATTTTATACTCCAAGCTTGGCATTTGTTGTCTAGAACCAGTTCAGATCATTACCGTATAGAAAGAAATTATAATAATGTTAGATACAACAAAATTAATGTCTTTATAAGTTTAGAGTGTATTAGGAAACATTAAGGAGACTTTTAGAGAATTTTAGAGTTTAAAAATTATGTTTATCTTCCTTTGGTTTTATGCAAATTGACCAACATGTATAATTTAAGGTTTTTCTTTTTTCACTATATAAATATGCATGCTGGAATACATACTAAAGTATAACACTTAACCTAAGATAAAGAGATCAGCTGTCTTTTTTCTCCCATGTAAGTTTAACACTAAACATCTATAAAAGCAAATGTTGTGTCAAGCCAAAATTAAAACAGCAACTTAGTATATAGAAATTACATTGTTGTACCAGTGTAGAGGGACCCCCAAAGACCACCAGGATGCTAGATTTAATGTAAACACATGAGAGTCAGCTTAATGTCTTTGACAGATTCAAATGAACCCAGGTTGAAACCTTTTGTTACAGCCTAGCTGAAGGTTTGGGCCAAGAGGTGAGGGATTTTGTTTGTTTGTTTTGTTTTGAGTTCTTTTTTTAAAAAAATATAAAATAAAGCCTTTTTATCCATGTATCTTCTTGCTCCCCTTCCCTCCTTCCAATCCCTCTCAGTCAGCTTTCAGCCTCTCAATCCCTTCTTTCCCCTCAAAGGGCAAGAAGTCCCAAGGTGAGTTAGCTCAGCTTGGTGCATCCTCTCCAGGGAAGTCTGATTTATTCAATATCAAAACTGGATTAGGTGTTCCTCTGCAGTGAATGGGCTCTGACTTGCCAGCCCATGCTCAAAAACAGTCTGAGCCCTCTCCTTGAGGCTTCATATACTACCCATGTCAATGGAGAGTTGCCTACCATTGAACGACCTAATTCCTGTTCCTGATGGTTCCCAGTAACTGTTCTTGATTCAGTGAGCTCCCCAGAGCTCCAGTCATCCATTATTGTGGGAATTTTTCTCATAATCCCTATCCCCTAGCTCATATACTTTTGACCCCATCCCCTCTTCCCCCACTCTCAGCTGGATCAGGAGCTCAGTGGAGGGTTCAGCCATGTATCACTGCCTCCACCTCTATTCATTGTTGGATGTAGGTTCTGTGATGACACTTAGGGTAACTACTCATTTGATTATAGGGGAAGTCAGGTCTAGGCAACACCTCCACTATTGGTTGAAGACCTAGCCAGGGACATCTTGTGAGTTCTTTGAAGTTTCAATGCCTCCTGGTCTCTTTCTAACCCCACATTGGCTTCTTTTATGAAGATCTCATCTCATTTTTTCCCTCCCTCTTTGTTGAAGGGTTTTTTTAAAGAAAAGCAAAAGTAAGCTACATATCTTGACATTTCAGGATTGGGTAAAGGAGTATGGAATATGATAATTATTAGCTACACTTTCAGAATGAACCCAAACCCTGAATCTACTGCCTAAACTTTTGGTGAAGAACTAACTTTTGAATTTATTGGATGTCAGGTGCATTCCTGAGATTCTTTCCAGACTTTAACCTGGGACCCTCCCTAAGATATTAAATGCTATTTTCCTAAAATAAAGTTTAAAGCAAATATGAACAGGTACCAAAAAATGTGTATAACTCTTTGTACCATATCCGATCATCATGCTCTAAATTTAGAGTTCAACAACACCAAAAATCATAGAAAGCCTACCAACTCATGGAAACTAAACATAACTAAACTGAACTACCTAAGGATAAAGGGAGAAATTAAGAAAAAAATTAAAGACTTCCTAGAGTTTAACAAAAATGAATCCACGACATACCCAAACTTATGGGATCATTAAAAGCAGTCTTACCAGGAAAATTCATAGCATTAGAAGCCTAAATAAAAAATGAGAGAAATCCCACACAAGAGAAGTATCAGCACAACTGAGGGTCCTAGAATAATTATGAACAAACTCACCTAGAAGAAATAGATAGCAGGAAATAATCAAACTTAGAGCTGAAATCAACATATTTGAAACAAAAAAAAAATAAAAAGTCAATGAATCAAAGAGTTGGTTCTTTGAGAAAGTCAACAAGAGAGATAAACCCTTATCCAAACAAACCAAAAATCAGAGAGAAAATATCCAAATCAACAAAATCAGAAATAAAAAGGGGGACAAAGCAATAGATGCCCAGGAAATTCAGAGAATTATCACATCATAATTTGAAAATCTATACTCCACAAAAATGGAGAACCTAGAATAAATGGACAGATTTCTGAACAGGAACCATTTACTAAAATTAAACCAAGATCAGATTAAAGACCTAAATAATCCTATAACACCAAAGAAAATTGAAACTGTCATTAAACATCTCCCAAATAATAAAAGCCCAGCCTAGATGGTTTCAGCGCAGAGTTCTACCAGATATTCAAAGAAGAGCTAATACCAATACTCCTCAAAATCATCCATAAGATAGAAACTGAAAGAATATTGCCAAACTGTTTTTATGAGGCCACAATAACCCAGATACCCAGGGGATGTACTCACATATTAGTGGACTTAAAAAAAATGAGAGAGATGTCATTGTACACAAGAACTCAAGACCAGAATATACCTAAATGACACAATAATTCACTTCTATACAGATGGTCTCTGGCATTGTTGTGAGTGAGGAAAGACATGTTTTCTTCAAGTGTCTAGCCACAGGGATTTTAATTATGCTCTAGTAAGTAAAAGAGCAACATTAATGGCCAGTTTTATAAATGGGGAGATTATACGAGGGTTTATGATTCTGAGAGGTTTGATAACTGAGTTTGATGAGATGAATGATATAAAATCACCAAGTAATATATAATATATATGGAAGAAAAAAGAAATACTATGATTAATATTAGGATTTTACTGGCTTTATTTTTTTAAAGGCTTTTGTTTATTTTTTAAGTTTTATCAAATTATATGATATGTATTTGTCTTAGCTTTCCAAATTGTAGTAGAATACTGTAGTAAGTCCATATTTTCTTGTGTTTCTTTCTGCTTTGCCTGTTTTTTCTTTTTACTTGGAGTATTTTATTTGTATTTCAAGCAAGTTACAAAATATGCATTTGTTAAAATCATTCATTGAATTTAGGTTTATTTTTGCTATCTAAAATATACCAGTTTTTTCAGATTCTTCAGTTTATTGAAACAAATTTATTATGTATGTCATTATGATTGTCTGGAATTTCATTCATATCTGTTACAATGTTGACCTTTCAATTTCTAGTATTTTTGAAGTAGGTCTTCCCATTTTTGTTTAATTTGGTTATGAATTTGCCAATCATGTTCCATCCTTAAAAAATAATTTAATCAATTACAAAAAAGAAAGAGGAAAAATCCATGCCTTCACAACATGTATGCATAGATCCAAATAAAGCTAATGCATTTAATGAAACAATAAAAATGTGAATTAAAGAAAGAACAAGGAGCAAAACATGGGAATGCTTTGTGGAAGAAAGAAAACTAGATGTGTTGTATGTATACAAGGTAAAAAGTAAAAATAAAACTAAACATATAATGTTTCTATATATGGTTTAAAAATATATAAACCTTCATTTACTAACCTTATATCTTAATTGTTCTTTGTTAAAACAAAACACTTGAGAAAAACAACTTTTAAAAAGGAAAGCTTACTTGTGCTTATAGTCCACAGATTTATATTCATGGTTACTGAGACCTGTCTACTGATTTTCAGAAGATCATGGAAGTACAAATCAAAAACAAAAACAAAAACAAAGTCCAATCAAACAAACAAATAAAAAAATGTTTTTAAAAGTTATCTAGGAAGGAAACAAGAACAGGGACTGATGTTTATTTTTTTTTTTTAAGTTTTTCTCATACCCTCCACTACTTCCCCTCCTTCCCCTTCTCCCTCTCCTGCCACAACCTCCACTCTACCCTGTACTTGCACAAATTCAGGTTGTACAAAATGAGACTCTCAGCTAGTTATTGGGGTATGGCTGAAATATCAGACAGAAGAAGCACCACAGTCAATTCTCACCCAGCTGTCTTGCAATTTCCTTAAGTTCACTTCTGCATTTCCTGGGTTTCTAAGAGACCTTGTATATACTTCTTGTCAACTGTACCCCATCCAGGCTAGGATTAAAGGTGTGTATTACTCTATTTTCTAGCTAGCCTTGAACTCACAGAAACAAAGGAAGTTCTGTCTCTGGAATTAGGGGATTAAGGATGTAGGTCACCTTTCTCCACTTTCCCTGTGCTGGGATTAAAGGTGTGTGTGATGGAATTTCAGCTGTTTATCCTTGTACTCAAGGATCAAGAATTTCCTGAGATGTCTGCCTAGGATTTGACTGTGTCCTCTCTCCCCAATATTCAGGTTTGTTTAAATATGTAATATATATCCACACTACCCTATCTTTCTATCCATTTCCCAGGAAGGGCAAGGATAGTCAGTTAAGTCTGACATATCCAGTAGATATGGAGCAAGTTCCTCCTCTTAGTATCAAGGCAGAGTAAGGTGTTCCTCTGTAGTAAATGGGCTGCAAAAAGCCTGTTCATGCACCAGGAATAAACTCTGGTTCTACTCGTAGAGGATCCACAAACTGCCCATTTTGTTTGTCATCTGCTTTCACAGGGTTTAGCTGCTTTCCATGAAGGTTCCTCAGTGGTTATTTCAGAGCTAGTGAGCTCTCAGTAGCTCAGATCCGGGGGTAGTGTCTTAATACTACCATTTAGTATAGATCTTAAGTGACCTAACATTCTCCTCTCTTTCTTACCTCCCTAGAGGGACAAAGGTTCCTGATCAATCATTTAACTTTCAGTTATTTAGGAGACATCTAATGTTCAAACCATACAATCTTTAAAAATGTCCTTTTTTATAATGCCTTTGATCACTTTATAGTGAATCTCAGTAACAGGAAAAACAGAAAGAGAATATAGTATGAACTGGCCAAGTGTCTTGGGAGGAAACAAAAAACAAATATAACAAAAGTCATTAAGCTAATGCGATTAAGAAAAAAGTTCTGATTATTACTGTCTGAAATGGTTTCCTAGAGACAAATACAATCAGAGAAAATATAAATTAGGTTAGAGTTGATAGAGATTGGGATCAAGTGTATATACTCAAGTGGTATTAGGCAGAACTCTTAGAAAGGACTTCTAGTGAAAAGAAAGCAAACAAAACTTCCAGCATAAGAGCCCATTGCAGCAGTGGGAGCAGTATCACAGTAACATTAAAACATTGATATGGGGTAAAACGGATAGAATTGTGTTTCCCAAATTTAGTTTAGGATTCTCATAATTAGAAGTACCTATGAGAATGACTCTGTGTTTGGGATAGACTTTCTACATGCTGTGAATATGTACTGCTACCCCTACTTAATAAAGAAGCTGCTTTGGCCTATGGTAAAACAGGAGACACCCAGGTGGGGAACACAAGAGAGATAGAAGGAGTAGAAAGGCAGGTCCGAGCAGATGCTGAGAGCTGCTGGTGAGAGCAAGATGTAATAGAACACAGGTAAGCCACAAGATATGTCATGAGACCTAAATTAATAGAAATGGGAGAATTTAAAATGAAAGAGCTAGTTAGTAATAACCTAACCCATAGACCAAACAGTTTGTAATTAATATAAGCTTCTGAGTCGTTATTTTGTAAGTGCCTATTGGACTGGAGGTGAGAGAAATTTATCTCTATCATGAGGCTAGGTGGGACCAAGCAACTTCCAATTACAACTCTGCTTGGAAATAGGTCTTTGACTAATGTAATAGAAGAAATAGAAAACTGCAATATTAGAGCAGTTCTTAGTCAATAATTGATATTTATTAAACAAAGGGGGGATTTGAAAATAAAAGGGACACAGGATAAAATCTTAGAGAAGAAAAAGACAGAAATTGGAATAATGTTGTTTGAAAAACAGAAAACTTAGGTTTCAAAGAAACCACCAGACAAAAAAGGGATACAAGAAACCCTTTTATGCTAAAGTTTAAGAATATAGTGCTGTCAGCTTTGTATATATATTTTTAGCTTCCTAGATTACATACTGAACAATGAGAACAAAGTTTTATTTTTGAAGCTATCAGTGTGTGTTAGCTCTTAAATGAGTCCAAGGAAGAAAATAGGCAGAGATCTGAAGAACTGTAATATGCTAAATAAAACAGGCATCCCCACATACCAGTCATACAAACAAACAAACAAAAAAACAAGTAGGTGAAGGAATATGCATATATTTGAATACATGTCTAGAAAGGTAAATGATACAAATATTATGAATAGGTAATAGATGGCAATATAATAGATATGTAAAAATATGCATGGTGGATGATAGATGAATAATATACATCATGTTTTTATAAAAATGATATAGGCATGTGTGTATTACAGTATTATTATAAAAAACGTATTATAGAATACTGTTTTATCATTCAGTGTTTAGGACAACCTAATGCCAATTAAGAGTAAATGTAGCAGAAAAAGAAATGCCTATTAAATAGGGAAATAACAATGATTGTAAAAGCTATAATTTCCTCAGAATTGAGCCTGTTCCTGTGTGAAGAAAAAAAAAAAGAAAAAAATTAAGGAGGGAGTGAAGGGGAATTGAAGGGGTAGAATCTTAACCTGACGGATAATAAAATAAAAATCCACCGAACTTATCAGAAGTTATCAAGCAAGCCTCCTAACAAATTTTTCTTCTCAGGGGAATGTGCTTACTTATGTATCTGCAGACTCATCCCATACATACATGAGGGAGGTTTGTGGGAAGGAAAACCTCAATATAAACAATAATTTGAGATGCTGAAGTCTGTCACTGAATTCTTTATGGGTATTGGAGATCTGAGATCTGTAATTTCACAGTTACTGTAGGTAGCAAGATAATAACAGGCTTGAAATATAAGGAGTCTCCCAGCCTTGCTTCCCCACACTTAGTGCTTTGCCTATCATCTTTATAAAATTATGCTGTACATTTCTTCACCACTAAGTTGTATACATAAAAAATAAAAAGGGTAAGACAGAAGGCAGAAGGCTTCAAGTATTACTTGGGGCCATTCAAGAATTACATTTTATTTTGATAAAGCATTTGTGAAAGTGTAACACAGTAAGATAGAATAGCATCACTAGTAGGCAAACAGATCTCAAATTTCTTCCAGTGTAACTTCCTAGGCCCTAGGTAAAGTAGAAACTCCAGTCTGAAAGCCAAGAAAAGCTTTGACCAGACGTGATACTGTCATTATTTCCACCTTTTCTTTTTCTTCAGATTTTTTCTTTCCTTTTATTTTCATAGAAAAAAAGACTTTATTTAAATAAATAAAATAAAATATAGTGACAAGAAAATAAAGTCTTTTTTAATCCATGTATCCCCTTTCTCCCCCTCCATTCCCTCCTCCCAATCCCTCCAGTCAGTCTTCAGCCTCCCAACCCATCTCTCTCCTAATATCAAGACTGGATTAGGTGTTCCTCAGAAGTGAATGGGCTCCAAGGTGCCAGCCTATGCACAAAAACACAGTCTGATCCCTGCCATCGAGGCTCCACATACTGCCCCATGTCAGTTGACAGTTGCCTATCCTTGGAGGGCCTAGCTCCTATTCCTGATGGTTCCCAGTGGTTGTTCTTGATTCAGTGGGCTCACCAGAGCTCCAACCAGCAATCACTGTAGGGATGTTCCTCATAATCTCTATTCCCATGATTATACACTTTCATCCCTTGCTCTCAGCTGGACAAGGAGCTTGGCCCAGTGCTCAGCCATGCATCTCTGCCTCCACCTTATTTGTTGTTGGATGCATGTTATGTGATGACACTTAAGGTGATTATTCATTTGATTTTAGAGGAAGTCCTGTCTAGGCACCACCTTGACTATTGGTTGTAAACCAAGCAGGGGATATCATTTGAGTTCTTTGTGGTTTAAAGGAAATCAATAGGGGGTTGGAAAGAGACCAAGTGCTAAGGAAACCTCCAAGAACTTCAGATTTTCACAGTTCTGAGTAGGCCTTCATGTTGCTCTAGCATCAAAACCAGTATTAGTATCAATGTTCATAATGTCCCTTAGGTGTCCAATAGACATGTTTCAAAGTTATGTTATATATGAGACCTTGAGCTAATGTGGTGATTTCACAGAGAGTAAAATGTGATTTCTATTTGTGAAGAGTTTACAGAAAATTAAATGTGGAGACTCAAGTAATTTTGTGCATTGTACAACATTAGTAGCAGGTGTCTTTGCAAAGCTATGTAATAAAATAAATTATGGGCTGATGATTAGAAATCTATTTATAACTAAATTTCTTGGTTGCATTGAACATTGTATGCACAGGACTCCAGATTCTTCAACTATGTATTACATTTGGATGTGTAAAGTATGCCCCCAGGTCAGCCCTCAACTGTCTGCACCTTGGTCCTGGTTTGAACATTTGAATTACTAATACTGTCATACTGCTAGAAACTGGTAAGGTAAAAATAAAACTTTAAGCATCCTGTGATGGGTTAGCTAGGCCAGAAAATTTAAAATGAACAAATATATCCATTTTCATGCATTGTTCAAAAGCAACCCTGGTCATGAATATACTTAATTATAGGTAAGTCACACAATTAGCATATGGATTATACTCTAAAGTGTATTTGTTATGAAAATTGTTTGGAAAGCATAATATAATTTTTCCCTAGAAAACAAAAGTATATATTACCAGGTCAGTCTATGAAAGTCTAATTATCTTATAATGTAGCTGGTGTATTAGGTATTTATCATGAAAATCATTAAAATCATATTATTCACCCACCAAATTAGAAAGATTAAATATCCAATAATGACTCAAAGTAAAATAAATTTAGCTTCTGCTAATTAGTTTATAATGTAATACAATAGAACCACTGAGGATTACCATGTGAATAGATATAATATAACTTTATGAGTTTTTATATTTAAAATATCAGTCAATAAAACTGTAAAAATGCACAACACAAAAGTTTGTCACTATACCATCTTCAATAATAATTTAGCAGTACTACTTCAGCAGTCTTTCAGATTTTAAAAGTATTTATTGATATATTGTTAATGAAAATATACTTAATTTTTAAACCATTGCTAATGTAGTAATAAAAGAAATGTTTTATTTTCTGAATTTATTTGATTTTACATGTTTACTTGTGCTTTTACAAAATTATAAAATTTCTAAACTATTTTCATTCAGGACATGGCTTGTATGTTTCTTTGAGAGTGCCAGATGGAAATAAATCAGTATATAATTAGCAAAACACATATGTTTTCAAGATGTGTATATAAAATAAGCATAACATTTGAACTTTAAGACTAAAAATAGGAAAACACATACAAGTGGAAATTATACAAATTTCCAGATATCAAACTAGAGGTTGAAGAAAGTCATTTTTTTTTACATGAACTAAGATGTTTGCATAGAATGTCTTCTTCACATCTTCCTGATGTGGTCTTTTGAATTACTTCCAAATTTTCTATGTGGTGTATTCGCAGTGTAAGACCTTTCTAAAACACATGCCTCTTACTAGTTCATCAGTCTGTTATTAGCACACTGCACATCCATTTTAGATTTACTTTTATATACTTTCTCAAGAATAGAATAGATGTGGGAGAAACTAAAGAGAAGGCAAAATATGGGTAGATACTAAAAGGGCATAGAGAATTCTCTAAGCAATATTTAGATGTACTGATAAAACAAAATGAATAATTCAGATTATGCTAAATCACAGACACAAAAACAATACCACTGTATCATTGACTGAGAGTAAGATGTACTTTCATTTACATTTGTTTATATCAGAGGGGCTATAGCTTCAAGTCATCTAAATCTGTTCAAGACATAGGGTTAAGAATTCTGTTTTCAAAACAAGAAAAAAGCAAAGCATGCCCAAGCTGCAAACCACAACCACTGAGCAGCTTGGGATCAGAAACACCCTCTACTGACCCTGTGAATCCCACTCCACCTAGAGAAACACCTGACTCACTCTTGAGGAAGGGGGGACAAAACTGGGTTTGCCAGGAGTGGAGACTGAACTAAGCATTATTGGATCAGTGGGACCATGGGACTGTCTGCTGCCTTCCCAGGGAGGGGATGGGGAGTTGTGGAGAAGAAAAAATGACCTGATATGGTGGGAGGGGGAAGGGACCTTGAATAAGGATATACAGGGATAGAAAAAAAAATTCAGAGGGAAAGCTGAACACAAAGTAATTTTATGTGTAGCAAATTATTTGCATTATCACCCTTGATAAGTCATGCTTATGATTTTTATTTTCTTTATAGTTATTGTTAACTTATCAGTATTTTAAATTCAATTCACTGTTTTTCTTGATAAATACAAAATAAATAAAGAAGAAAAAAAGAATTCTGTTTTCCTAGATGACACATTTTTAAATTATATATTTCAAAGTGACAAGATATGCATCTTCAAAACTCGTAAAATGTTTTTTAGTAGAGAATACCTAACAATTTTACTTTTGTTTTGTTTTGTTTGGAGGGGATAAACTACTTATCAAGAGTGAACTCCATGAGCTAAGAAAAAAAAAAGTCTCACTCTAGAAGGATGGCAAGAAACATTTGTTTGTGCACATTCTATTAAGTAAACAGGAGGAAAGAGTGTACAGAAGTCTAAATGTATGAAGCCATAAACTTAAAAGCAAAAGGAATCATGAGCACTTAGCCCAGTCTCAGAGCAGTAAATATTGAATATGCTTCCTCTCATCAGGCAATGAATAATTTTTGATTGTTATAAAGTGACATGGATAATAGACCTTAGAACAGTAGTGACTACCTTCATTATCTTCTTTGTGTTTATTATTTAATTTTTCTATGCTTTATCACATTCTCATCTGCAAGTATTATTATAAATTAATAGAACTAATTAGGCTTTACTAGCAATGTTATTAGTATATCTAATCATAGATTCAAATCATAATAAAACAAAATCACCATTGATGTGAAGGATTTTGTGTCTTTGATACTTCAAGCAATCAAAAGTGGCACAGATTAAATGTGTGCTGCACTTAGAGGTAAGTACCTTGAGTGTATAGGTGTTATTTAGAATAATTTGCTTTAACAATTCAGTTATTACTATATTGATGTAATGTGGTGATTTTTAGCCAATTTTGGAAGCCATTAGTCCAGAATCCAGCATATAATAGACCTTACTCTAACTGTGGTGACTTAGTTCCAACATTAGTCCTTATTTTTCCATTTTCCTTTTTATTATAATTTTCAAAGTCATTAGTTTGCTCCACCTGCTTATGGCTAAAGTACAGCGTTTAACTCTCTTTATGGGTCTTACATTCTGCCAAGAGATTTCACATTGAGCTACAAATGACTATCACAAAATGAATGTGAATATCCCATTATCAACAGCATGACTATAGACAGAAGGTTTTTTTAAGTAAGAAATCAAACCAATGCCCAGGGATGAATGACAATGAAAATATATACAGGTAATTTTTATCATGAAAATAAATAGTATATAGAATCACTAGGCAGATTAGAGTGAATGTTCTTTGCTTCCATAAGTTGGAAATATATCCATGAATGAATACTTTTTTATATTTATTTCATATAGTAAAATATATAAGGGGATTGACAATTGAATAATAAGCTGAGTCAAGCAAGCACAGCTAAATATCAGAACCTTAGGAGTCAGTCAAGTGGGTTCAATAGAGCACAGTAGGCTCAATACAGTAGAAATAGAGAAAGAAATGGAAGAAATAATGATCATATATAAAACTCTTTAAAGTGAATTTAAAAATAAAACTTAAAATATATAAGATAGATTCTGCCGTGAATACTTCTTCTTTCTAGCATTGCAATATTTTATATAAAAATAAGAAAAAATAAAGCAAAAAATAATGTTTTGTTTTATTTTGTGAACATTGTTTCCAGAAGAGGTATAACATGAACTTCCACTAGAGTCTTACTTTGTTTTTTTGTATTAGTGTAGGATGCTAGATACTAGAGAGCGGTCCAGAGGAAGGTAGAAAAAACAAACAAACAAACAAAAAAACAGATATCCATAGCTATTGTACATTGAGCTTTCCCCTTTTATATACAAAACAGGTATTGGATTTAAGTATCATTTTACAAATCAGACCACAGGAACCAGATACCTTCTTAAATTACTACTGGGAAGACCTTAGCAAGGATGATCACTTATGTCTGTCTCAGATCCACCTTGAGGCATCTTAGGTTATAGCAGAACTTCTCGGTATTCAATTCACATTAGAAATAGTTGGCTATTTTGTAGAAAATTTAACTGATTTACATAAATAAGAGTCAAAATTTCTACCAATGGCCATATCCACAAAAGAGAATAAACACAACTTACCAGAATTAGTGGATAATTGAAAAAATAAAAACATATATTTAGAAAGAGGATGTTATGAGGTTAGGGATGGAAATAGATGTTTGTGTATGTGTATGTTTGTGCATGTGTGTGTGTGTCTCAATTTATATGATATTTCATTTTATACATGTATGGCATAATCAAGAATGAGAAACATTTTTAATGAAGATTCAGTCCTGCTGAACTCAGGCTGCAGGATCTTCTGGAAACAGAGCAACAGCAAGATGTTCATAAAGAGTCTCCAGTGAGGGCCCAGAGTTGATGGTGTTGATGAAACCACAGGTCTCTAACCAAATAATTAATATTTTTTTCTGATGAATGCCTGCATGTAAAAATCGATGGAAACTCTATACAACAATATAAAAAATGTCACCAACCACAATGAAGTAGGCTTCAGCCCAGCAAGGCAGGGATCGTTCAACATACAAAAAAACTGTAAATGTCATCCATCATATAAACAAACTGAAAGGAAAAAAAGACACATGATCATATCCTTAGATGCCAAGAAAGCCTTTAACAAAATCCAGCACTCCTTTAAGATAAAAGTCCTAGAGAGATCAGGAATACAGGGAAAATATCTAAATATAATAAAGGGATTTAATAGAAGCTGGCAGCCAATATCAAACTTAATGGAGAAAATCACAAAACATCCCATCCCACTAAAATCAGGAACTAGACAAGGTTGTCCTATCTCCTCTTATCTATTCAATAAAGTTATTAAAGTTGTAGATAAAGCAATAAGAGAATTAGAGTAGATTAAGGGATACAAATTGGAAAAAAGAACTGAAGCTTTCTCTATTTGCAGATGATAGGATTGTATACATAAGTGACCCACAAACTTCTACAAGGGAACTTCTACAGCTGATAAACACTTTCAGCAATGTAGCAGGATACAAGATTAACTCAAAGAAATCAGTAGCCTTCCTATACACTAAACATAAAAGGGCTGAAAAAGAAATAAGTGAAACATCACCCTTTATAATAGATGCAAGTAGCATTATATACCTTGGAGTAACTATAACCAAAGAAGTAACAGATCTATTTCACAAAAGTTTTAAATCATTGAAAAAAAAAAAAAAAAAGAATTGGAAGGGAACAGTTGTTGTCTGCAGAGTGAGTCCCAGCAGACTCTGTAACAGGCACAGATAAAGTCTGCCTGTCACCATACCCACAGCTGCTGCTGAGGGAATTTTCCCAGCTACCCACCTGCAGCACCAACTGAGCAATCAGATAACAAAAGGGGTCCCTGAAGGACAGACTTAGAGCCAGCCCAGAGGTGAGGAGGGGTCACCAGGCCCAAAAGCCTATATCCCAGACAGGGAGGGAGAGGTGAGCTCCCATCGGTTCTGGTTCCTCTTCCAGGACCAGGTGCTGTCTGTAGAGTGAGTCCCAGTGCACTCTGTAGCAGGCACAGATAAAGTCTGCCAGTCACCATACCCACAGCTGCTGCTGAGGGAATTTGCATGGCTACCAACCTCCACCTCCAATTGAGCAAACAGATAAGGACTGGGGTCCCTGAAAGACGAACTCAGACCCCGCCCAGAGAGGTGACAGGAGGCACACAAGCCCAAGTGCCACAACTGACCAGGAGCCACCTAATTGTGAACCACTAAAGCCATGGGTAAACGTCAGTGTAAAAACTTACATAATAAGACAAAGAACAACAAGGTAACTCCAGAAGAAAGTGTTGATCTTACAAATACAAAACCTGAACTGAGCAATGAAGAGAAAACAGAAGGAAGCAACACCAAAAATTCCTTTTTTGATGATCATCGAGGCTATCAAAGAAGATATGAAAAATAGCCTTAAAGAAATAGAATAAAATACAAACAAAAAATTGGAAGAGATGAACAAATCTATGAAAGAAACATGGCAGGAACTAAAAGCTGAAATAGAAACAATAAAAAAAGGCACAAAATGAGGCAAAGATGGAAATAGAAAATCTGAAGAAAAAAGCTGGAACAACAGATACAAGCATAACAAACAGAGTTCAAGAGGTGCAAGATAGAATCTCTGAAGTGGAAGACTAAGTAGCTCAAATAGATTATATCAGTCAAAGAAAATAGTAAAACTAAAAAAGCCATAACTCAAAATGTTCAGGAAATCTGGGACACCATGAAAAGACCTAATTTGAGAATAATAGGAATAGAAGAAGGAGAAGAATACCAGCTCAAAGGTACAGATAATGTTTTCAATAAAATCATAGAAAACTTCCTTAACCTGAAGAAGGAAATGCCTATAAAGATACAAGAAGCTTACAGAACATCAAACAGATATGACCCCCCCAAAAAAGTCAGCACGCCACATTATAATCAACTTACAAAACATTCAGAACAAAGAAAAAATTTTAAGAGCTGCAAAAGAAAAGGGCCAACTCACGTATAAAGGCAGACCCATAAGAATAACACCTGACTATTCAATGGAAATGATGAAAGCTAGGAGAGCTTGGTCAGAAGTTATACAGATGCTAAAAGAGCATGGGTGCCAAACTAGAATATTGTACCCTGCAAAGTTATCAATCACCATAGATGGAGTAAACAAGGTATTTCAGGACAAAGTCAGACTGAAAGAATATCTGTCTACCAATCCAGCACTACAGAGAGTATTAGAGGGAAAACTCCAACATAAGGACCCCAGATACACCCATGAAATCACAAACAATCAATAATGCCACAGAAGAATACCCTAGAGAAAGGAAATACAAACAAGTTACCACCAAAAATGGCAGGAAATATGAATCAATGGTCACTAATTTCCCTTAATATCAATGGTCTCAACTTTCCTATAAAACAGTCACACACTAACAAGATGGATACAACAACAGAAGCCATCCTTCTATTGCCTACAAGAAACACACCTCAACCGCAAAGACAGACTCAGAATGAGAATAAAGGGTCAGGAAAAGATTTTCCAGTCAAACGATCCTCAGTAACAAGCGGGGGTTACAATCCTAATATCTAACAAAGTAGACTTTAAGCTAAAAGAAATTAAAAGGGACTAAGATGGTCACTACTTATTCATCACAGGAAAAATTGGTCAAGAGGAGATTTCAATCTTAAATATTTATGTCCCTAATATAAGGGCACCTACTTATGTAAAAGAAACACTGCTAAAGCTAATCCCACATCAATTCTTACACCCTAATATTGGGAGACTTCAATACCCCACTTTCAACCCTAGATAGATTAACCAGAGAGTCTCAACAGAGAAATAAGGAGTCTAAAAGAGGTTAAGATGCAAATGGATTTAATAGATATCTACAGAAGCTTCCACCCAAACACAAAGGAATATACATATTTCTCAGCTCCTCATGGAACTTTCTCCAAAATTGACCACATAATTGGTCATAAAGCAAATATCAACAGATACAAAAAATGGAAATAATCCCTTGTAACATATCAGACCACCAGGGCCTAAAGTTAGAGTTCAACAACATCAAAACTCAAAGAAAGCCTACCAAATCATGGAACCTAAACATCACTCAGCTGAACCATCTCTGGGTTAAGGAAGAAATTAAGAAAGAAATCAAAGTCTTCCTAGAATTTAATGAAAATGAATCCACAACATATCCAAACTTGTGGGACACAATGAAAGCAGTCTTAAGAGGAAAATTCATAGTGCTAGATGCCTATATGAAAAACCTAGAGAAATCCCACACTAGAGACCTAACAGGTCACCTAAAGCCTTAGAACAATTAGAAGCAAACTCACCTAGAAGGAGTAGACGGCAGGAAATTATCAAACTTAGAGCTGAAATCAATACAATTGAAACAAAAAGAACAATACAAAGAAGCAATGAATATAAGAGATGGTTCTTTGAGAAAGTTAACAAGATAGATAAGCCCTTAGCCAAACTAATCAAAAAACAGAGAGAGAGTGTTCAAATCAACAAAATCAGAAATGAAAAGGGGGACATAAAAACAAACCCCCAGGAAATACAGAGAATTATCAGATCATATTTTGAAAATCTGTATTTCACAAAAATGAAAAACCTAGAAGAAATGGACAGCTTTCTGGACAGGTACCATCTACCAAAATTAAATGAAGATCAGATTAATTAACAAACAGGCCTATAGCCCTTAAGGAAATTGAAGCTGTCATTAAAAAACTCCCCAAAAATAAAAGCCCTGGCCCGATGGTTTTAGTGCTGAATTCTACCAGACATTCAAAGAAGAATTACTACCGTTATTCCTCACACTATTTCACACAGTAGAAACTGAAGGAATATTGCTAAATTCCTTTTATGAGGCTACAATCACCCTAATATCCAAGCCACTCAAAGACACAAAAAAGAAGGAGAATTACAGACTAATTTCCCTCATGAATATTGATGCAAAAATTCTCAACAAAATTTTGGCAAACCGTATACAACAATGTATAAAAGATATTATCCACCAGGACCAAGTAGGCTTCATCCCAGAAATGCAGGGCTGTTTTAACATATGAAAAACTGTAAATGTTATCCATCATATAAACAAACTAAAGGAACAAAACCACATGATCATATCCTTAGATGCTGAAAAAGCCTTTGACAAAATCCAACACTCCTTTATGATAAAAGCCCTGAAGAGATCAGAAATACAGGGAGAAACCTAAATATAATAAAGGCGATTTACAAGAAGTCAAAAGCCAGTATCAAACTTAATGGAGAAAAAAATCAAAGCAATCCCACTAAAGTCAGGAACTAGACAAGGATGTCCTCTCTCCCCTTATCTATTCAATATAGTTCTCAAAGTTTTAGCTAAAGCAAAAAGGGAACAAAATGACATTAAGGGGATAGAAATTGGAAAATAAGAAGTGAAGCTATCTCTATTTGCAGATGATATGATTGTATTCATAAGTGACCCACAAAATTCTTCCAAGGAACTGCAACAGCTGGTAAATACCTTCAGGAATGAAGCAGGATACAAGATTAACTCAAAGAAATCAGTAGCCCTTCTATAAACTAAAGATAGAAGAGCTGAGAAAGAAATAAGGGAAACATTACCCTTCACAATAGCTGCAAATAGTATTAAATACCTTGGAGTAACTATAACCAAAGAAGGAACAGACCTATTTGACAAAAATTTTAAATCACTGAAGAAAGAAATTGAAGAGGATATCAGAAAATGGAAAGCTCTCCCATGTTTCTGGATTGATAGGATCAACATAGTAAAAATGGCAATTCTACCAAAGGCAATCTACAGATTCAATACACTGCCCATCAAAATCCCAACACAATATTTTTGGATCTTGAAAGAACAATACTCAATTTCATTTGGAATAACAGGAAAGCCAGGATTGCCAAAACAATTTTACTCAACAAAAGAACCTCAGGAGGTATCATCATCCCTGACTTCAAGCTATACTATAGAGCTACAGTAATAAAAACAGCCTGGTATTGACATTAAAACAGACTTGTGGACCAACGGAACAGAATTGAGGATCCAGACATTAACCCAAAAACCTATGAACACCTGATCTTTGACAAAGAGGCCCAAAACATTCAATGGAAAAAAGAGAGTATATTTAACAAATGGTGTTGGCATAGCTGGATGGAAGTGTGTAGAAAAATGCAAATAGATCAGAGCCTGTCACCCTGAACAAAACTCAATTCCAAATGGATCAAAGACCTCAACTTAAACCCAGCCACTTTGATCTTGATAGAAAAGAAAGTGGGAAATACACTTCTACGAATTGACACAGGCAACCACTTCCTAAATATAACATCAGTGGCACAGACACTAAGACCAACAATCAATAAGTGGGATCTCCTGAAGCTAGGAAGCTTCTGCAAAGCCAAGGACACTGTCAATAGGACAAAACGACAGCCTACAAAATGGGAAAAGATTTTCACCAACCCTGCAAGTGATAGAGGACTGATCTCTAAGATTTATAAGGAGCTCAATAATCTAGAGCCCAAAACCTTGAATAACCCAATCAAAAAATGGAGTACAGATCTAAAAACAGAATTCTCAGCAAAGGAACTATGAGTGACTGAAAGGCACCTGAAAAAGTGCTCTTCATCTTTAGCCATCAGAGAAATGCAAATCAGAACAACTTTGAGATACCACCTAACACCTGTTAGATTGGCTAAGATAAAAGGCACAGATGATAGCCTATGTTGGAGAGGATGTGGATCAAGGGGAACACTCCTCCATTGTTGGTGGGATTGTAAGCTTGTTCAACCACTTTGGAATGCAATATGGTGGTTTCTCAGAAAATTGAGAATCAATCTCCCCAAGGACCCAGCAATATCACTTCTGGGTGTATACCCTAAAGAGGTACATTCACACTCCAAAGGTATTAGCTCAGCTATGTTCATGGCAGCATTATTTGTAATAGCAAGAACTTGGAAACAACCTAGATGTCCCTCAACTGAAGAATGGATTAACAAACTGTGGTACATCTACACAATGGAATACTACTAAGCAGTAAGAAAAAATGATATCCTAAAATTAGCAGGAAAATGGGTTGATTTGGAGATTATCCTCCTGAGTGAGGTATCACAAACTCAGAAATATAATCAGGGGATGTACTCACTCATTAGTGGTCTCTCAGCAAACAAACAAGAAAAAAAACCAAGAATGCTCAAGTTGCAAACCCCAACCACTGAACAGCTTGGGATCAGAAACACCCTGGACTGACCCTTCAGATCTCTCCCCAACTATAGGAACACCTGACTCACTCTTGAGGGAGGGGCGACAAAACTGGATTTGCCAGGAGTGGAGACTGATCCAAGCATTATTGGGTCAGTGGGACCATAGGACTGTCTACAGCCTGCCCAGGGAGAGAATGGGTAGTTGTGGAGAAGAAAAAATGATCTGATGTGGTGGGAGGGGGAAGGGACTTTTAATAAGGATATACAGTAATGGAAAAAAAATTCAGAGGGAAAGCTGAACACAAAGTACATATATGTGTAGCAATCTTATTTGCATTATCACCCTTGATAAGTCATGCTTATGATTTTTATCTTCTTTATAGTTATTGTTAACTTATCAGCATTTTAAATTCACTTTACTGTTTTTCTTGATAAATACATAATAAATAAAGAAAAAAAGAGTAAAGAATTGTAGAGCATATCAGAAAATGAAAAGTTCTCTCATGATCCTGGATAGGTAGGATCAACACAGTAAAAATGGCAATCCTACCAAAAGCAATCTACAGATTCAATGTACTTCCCATCAAAATCCCAACATAACACTTTATGAACCTTTAAAGAACAATACTCAACTTCCGTTGGAAGTAAAGAAAAGCCTGAATTGCCAAAACAATTTTTCTCAACAAAAGAATCTCAGGAGGCATCACCATCCCAGACTTCAAGTTATACTATAGAGCTACAATAATAAAAAATAAAAGATGGTATTGGCATAAAAACAGAATTGTGGATAGTGGAATCAAATTAAGGATCTAGGAATTAACCCAAAACATATGAATGAACACTTGATCTTCAACAAAATATTCAATGGAAAGTGGATAGTATCTTTAACAATTGGTGTTGTCATAGCTGGGTGGTAGTGTTTAGAAAAATGCAAATAGATCCAAGCCTGTCACTCAGGACAAAACTTGAATCCAAGTGGATCAAAGACCTCAACATGAACCCAGGCACTCTGAACTCGATAAAAAAGAAAGTGAGAAATGCCTTCCAACAAATTGAGACAGCAGACCACTTCCTACATATAACACCAGTGACACAGACACTAAGAACAAAAATGGTAGAATATCCCACTACACTTTCTTGCAGTCCATTTGTGATTTTAGATCAAATAGTATTTCTTTTATGAAGGAAGGTGTTCTATGACTGGTGCGTAAACCTTTAGAGCTGCTTTGATATGATCTTTGTCGATTCTTTCCTTATGGAATATTAAATGTCTTTCCTGTTCTCTTTGGACTAGGTTTTTTTTTTTTACATCTATTTTGTCAAATATTAAAATGGCTATACCTCTTAAAAAATTTGCAGACAAATGGATGGATTTGGAGAATATCCTTCTGAGTGAGTTATCACAAACCCAGAAAGATAAGGAAGGTTTGCACTCACTTATTAGTGGGCTTTAAATAAAAAGCAAAGCATGTCCAAGCTGCAACCCACAACCACTTAACAGCTTGGGATCTGAAACACCTTGGACAGGCACCTTAGGTCCCACTTCCTCCAGAGGAACACCTGACCCAGTCTTGATGTTGGCATGAGGAAAGCAGATCTGCCAAGAGTGAATGCTGAACTAAGCCATACTGGAACCTTGAGACCTCCTGCCCTTGCTGGGGAGGAGATAAAGAGATGGAGAGAAGAAAGCATGACTAGGAGAGGTATGAGAGTGAAGGGAGTTTGAACAAGGAGATACATGAATAAAAATATGACTTTATTCATAATAAAAATTTAAAAAATGGAAATTAAATAAATCAAGTAATGTCATAAAATGAAATTAAAATTAAGTTATATGCAGGCACAATCATTTAAGTTTATCAAATTTAAGTACTTTAGTCATGAAAAGGATTTTCATTTTATAGTTTAACATGGCTAACATATGATAAAAATAAATATAAGATATATGAAATTGTTTTTTCTGAAGAGTTTCATTGGGAAGGCATTATCACATATAATTTTAATCCAAATAAGCTTACGTTTTTTTGTTGTTAAAAAATGTCTAGATAAAAGAATTTACTGTGTGACTCACATTGTCACACTGCAGTTTTTATGACAAGATTTTTTTTCTTCTTTTTCTCTTTTTTGTCTCAAACATATATTGTGTTTTATTGAGGGAATGGGTAAAATTAGCAGGTCCATGACATGAAAGACACAAAGAATAAATTAAAAGAGTGTTTAGAATTAAAAAATACTTAGATGATGAGCATATGTTACCAAGGTAAATGTCAGTTAGCTCCTCCTAATTTGGGGGTTCACTATGTGAGAACGAATCACTACTTCATGCTCATTTCTAATAGTTTAGCTTTCCAGACCTAATTATTGTTTTTTAATGTCTTTTTGTTTTATTTTATTGTTTGTTTTCTAAATTCTTTTTTTGAAGAACACATTTTATTTATTTAATATGAATATATCTTAGTGGGTGAATAAGTAATAGTTCTCATTTCCTCAATTTTGACATATTTGTAGCTCATATGTACTTTGTCTCTGGTGTTCAGGCCACAATTCTCCCCATGTTGCTGCCTTTCTGATGGTCTGTCCATGTCATTAGTAAACGCCTTCATCCCATTTGTGGCTTATATGTAGGATTCTTAGTATTTATGTGCTCTTGCATGTAAAACATTTATATAAGAAAAAATTTGCACATACTTAGAATAAATCATGAGCTGTAGAATAATAATCAAGAGGTTTATAGAAAATACATTACCAATAAGAAAATATTTACAAGACTAGTGTAAATTGACTGAAATATTATGTCATAATTTTGTTAATTAAATTATTAAGGTAGCTATATGATTTTACTCTGTTGTTCTAAAATTACTTCTATAACTCGAAAACTCATTTCTTGCTATGAAAAACATGTTATGGTGCTAATAGTGATTATAATTAACACAACTTTGCACATACAATTATTTCTCACTAAAAAGTGGAGGATTTCAAGAGAAAATACGTGCAAACCAAAAACAGAATGGTGTTGGGAAAAAGAAAAGATGGTAGCTTTCTATCCACTCCTGTTCTTTTAATAATCATTACTGAGAAAAAGAAATTTGTGGAGAGGAAGTTAAATTTTAAAAATTAAGTAAAAAGAAGAACAATTCTTTTCTATCTGGGGATATGGTTATTTTGATAGATAAATGGATGGGTAGACAGACAGAGATTATAAATAGTTATATAAATTAGATAAATAAAAGATAGATGATAAAGACATGTAGATTGTTGATAAATATATGAAAAAAATTTATAAAAACATGAAGGACAAATGATATAAATGCAAATATAGATTAGTGATTGACAGGTATATGATAAACAAATAGATGGTTGACAGCTAAAGTGATAATTCATTTTCAATTCCTCCATTGTTAATTCAGAATAACCTAAAACTATGAAACACACCATTGGATGCATATAGTAGAAATTTTTGGAGTAATAACTGAAGAGAAAGACCCATCCTGAATGTGAGAAGCACCATCTCACAGGCAGTGGTCCTGGGAGAAATTAAATAGCACAAAAAAATAAAATAAAATAAAAAACAAAATGGATTGATATCTCTATAATTCCAGGCAAAATATAACATAAATTGACCTATTCTGTCATGGCTTCTAGCCAGGATGGACGAAGCCCTCTATAACTATGAGTAAAATGAACATTTTCTCTTTTAAAATATTTTTGTCAGATAATTTGTTCATAACAATGAAAAAGCAATAAATACAATTAATGTTAATTTATATGGGGTTGTTGCTTGCATGCATTTCTGTTTACTAATTGTGTGTCTGCTGTCTATGAGGAATAGAAGAGATTACTACATCTCCTAGATTTGGAGTGGCAGAAGTTGTGATAGTCCATGTGGATGCAAGGAATCAAACCCGTATCTTTTAAAGGAGCTGCCAATAATTTTAATATCTGAGCTCCCTTTCAGTCCCAATTCTCTGGTATTTTTTGAATAATGCAAATTAAATCTGTTAACTTTAGGTAACATATGCTATAGCTGAATATACTTTTAGTATGTGTCAAAACTTTTCTGTACTTCAAGACTCATTCCTGGTATCCTAATGCTAAAATGTAATAGGAAAAGATTATTCCAGGAAGCACATTTCAAAAAAAAAAACAACATATTTTTGCAGGACCCCAAGTAATTCCCATGAGTGGCAACAGAAAAAAAAAAAAACCATTCTGGTGCCTTAATTTCTGTGGTGCACTGTGTTCCTAAATGATCTTATCTGTATACATTGCATGCCATTCCTTCATGTGTTCAACACTGCTATGCAGTCTATTGTAATGTCCCCATGTTATTAAACATCTAAAACTGTGAATATTTTCTTATCAGATTTATACGCCTTGGATACTTTTTGTAGAAAACAAATCTTTTTGGAATCTTTCTGTTTTGATGATAACTTATTAAGAATCAAATATATATGACTTAGAGTGTGAATGGTAAAGAATTATAGTGGTGGCACATGCTGTTAGTTCCAGCACTTGGGAGGCAGAGAAAGGAAGATCTTGGTGAGTTTGGCCAGCCTGGTCTGCAAAGCAAGTTCCAGAACAGCCAAGACTGTTATACATAAAAAAGTCTCAAAAAAAAAAAAAAAAAAAAAAAAAAAAAAAAAAAACAAGAAAGGAAGAAAGAAAACAAATGAATGCCTGGAGAGATAGCTCTCTTCTCTGATATTCAAGACCAATTTTATTAAATATACCATATATCACTACATTCTCTTATTCTAGGGATTTTACAGTTACAATGTGCCTTCAGGAGTACTTTGCCTTTATTTTTAATATAAGTTTATGGTCTTATTCTAAATTTATTTTGCAATTTTTTTTTGCTTTTTTCTTAGCTTTGTACATTGTATTAATTATTGTGTATGTATGATATATATGTGTGTGTCAATGTGATTGCAGTCACAGTATATTATTTATGTGGAGGCCAGAGGCCTACCTTCCAACTTGCTGGTTCCCTTTTATCTTTTTTTTTTAACAAGTCTAAAAATATAATAAAATAATTATTATATCATTTTAATTTTAATTTGCAACATTGGTTGAATTAGTAATTTTGAATATTTAAAAACACATATTAAAAGTATTTCAGTGGCTATCCTGAGGGAAAAATAGGCTACTGGGGGTATAGTTAAGATCTGAAACAGGAAATGGAGACAGCATAAGCAACAGAGTGAAATAAGAACAGAATTACTTGTTGCAGGTATTCCCTGCAGCTCCTGTGTTCTCACTACTTCCTGGTTCCTTCTGCAAATCTCTCTGACTCTAGGTCTTCATTTCTCTCCTCTTTCCCCCATTCATATCTTCTTTCCACCTTGCTTTTTGTAACATTCAGTGATTAGCCAAACCCATCCTTTTCTCAATCTCATTCTGCATGTATATTCTACCTTTTCTAGTCACCTATGTGGTGGAAATGTTCTCTGTATGATGTAAATAAAATAACTGGTTTGGCCTATGTAGAGCACCATAGAAGTGGGTGGAGAATCAGAGGACAGGCAGGTAGGAGATGGGTGGAGTTAGTCAGTCTCCATCCTACCCATGAAGAAGACAGATATGTAAGAAATACAGGTGAGCCATGGGCTGGGCCACGTGGTGTGTAGATTAATAGAAATGGGTTGATTTAAGATGAAAGAGCAAGCTAGTAATGTGCTTGAGACATGGGCCAAACAGTATAAAGTATTTAACTGTCTGATTCATTTCGTTGGGGTGCAAAAGCTGCCGCAGACCATGTTCCAAACCTCTGGGCCCAAAAGGGCCCCAAAAACCTTCTACAACAACCTCACTGTCCTTGCAACAGCCCAACAATCTTTGAAAATAGCATTTAGATATAAATCTATTGTGTTCTTCTCTATGCTACTATCCAGTTATGCCATCACTATTTGTTGAAGATATTTTTTTTCCATTTTATTCCATTCCATTTTCCATTTTTCCATTAAGATATTTTTTCTTAATAATCAGGTGTTCATAGGTGTGTGGACTAATTTCAGGATCTCCAATCATTTGCACTGATACTCAAGTATGTTTTTATGCCAATATAAAGCTGGTATTATTAGCATGGGTCTATAGTAGAGCCTGAAGTTAGGAATGTTAATGTGTGTACCCTGACGTTTTTTCACTGAATAGGATTGATTTGGTGATCATGTTTTTTTTTTCATATGAAGTTGAGTAATTTTCTTTCAAGTTCTGTGAAGAATTATGCTGAAATTTTTATGGGGATTGCATTAGATCTATAGATTGATTTTGGTAAGATTAACATTTTTACTATGTTGATCCTACCTATTTAAGAGCATAAGATATTTTTGCATTTTCTGATAGCTTCTTAAAGTTCTTTCTTCAAAAATTTGAAGTTTTTGTCTCACAGGTCTTTTACATCTTTGGTTAGAAGTACCCCAAGATTTTTGATGTTATTTGCTGCTTTTGCTAAGGGTAATGTTTCCTTAAATTTAATTTTCAGCTTTTTTATCATTGGTGTAGAGAAGAGCTATTGATTTTTTTTTAAAGTTGATCCCATATTCTGTCACATTGCTGAAGGTGTTTAGTCAAAGTGGATCAAAGACCCCAACATAAACCTAGTTACATCGAACCTGATAGAAAAGAAAGTAGATAGAAAGGAAATGGCTGTGAACTTATTGGCACAGGAGACCATTTCCTAAATATAACACCAGTAGCACAGACACTAAGAGCAACAACTAATAAATGGGACCTCTTGAAACTAAGAGGCTTTTTGAAAGGTAAAAGACATTGTCAATAAGAAAAAATGACAACCTACAAAATGTAAAAATATCTTCACCAACCTTATATCTGACAGAGGACTGATGTAAAAAATCTATAAAGAACTTACAAAACTAGACATCAAAAAAAATTAAGTAAATTAAAATGGAATACAGAGGTAAATAGAAAAATCTCAACAAAAGAAGCTCAGATGGCTGAAAGAAACTTAAAAATTTGCTTAGCAATACCACTTCTTGGTGTATACCCTAAAGATGTAGAGTCCTACTCCAAAGGCATTAGCTCAACTATGTTCATAGCAGCGTTATTTGTAATAGCAAGAACCTGGAAACAACCTAGATGCCCCTCAACTGAAAAATGGATTAACAAACTGTGGTACATCTACACAATGGAGTACTACTCAGCAGTAAGAAAAAATTATATCCTAAAATTTGCAGGCAAATGGAGGGTTTGGAGAATATCCTCCTGAGTGAGGTATCACAAACCCAGAAAGATAAGCAGGGGATGTACTCACTCATTAGTGGGCTCTAAACAAACAAACTAACAAACAAACAAGAAAAAAGCAAAGCATGCCCAAGCTGCAAACCACAACCAACCACTGAACAGTTTGGGATCAGAAACACCTTGGACTGACTCCTTGGATCCCTCTTCCCCTAGAGGTATACCTGACTCAGTCTTGAGATTGGGGGGAGAAAACTGGATCTGCCAGGAGTGGAGGCTGAACTAAGCAATTTTGGGACAGTGGGACCTTGGGACCACCTGCCGCCAGCCCAGGGGTGGGGGATGAGGAGCTGTGGAGAAGAGAGAATGACCTGATGTGGCAGGAGGGGGAAGGGACCTCAAATGAGGATATACAAGGATAGAAAGTGTGACTTCTTTGTTCATAATAATAAAATAAATAAATAAAATAAAAAATAAAAAAAAAATGCTTAGCGTCCTTATCCATCAGGAAAATGCAAATCAAAACAGCTCTGTAATGACATCTTATACCTGTCAGAATAGGTAAGATTTAAAACCCTGATGACAGCCTATGCTTTGAGAATGTAGAGTAAGGGTAATACTTCTCCAATTCTTGTGGGAATACAAACTTGTACACTCACATTGGAAATCAGTATGGCAGTTTCTCAGAAACTGTGAATCAATCTACCTAATGATCCAGCAATCCACTCTTAGGCACATATCCAAAGGATGCATATTCTTACTACAAGGACATTAGCTCATATGTTCATAGCAGCATTGTTTGTAATGGCCAGAACCTGGCAACAACCTAGATGCCCCTCAAATAAAGAATCTGTTTTAAAATTGTGAGACATTTATACAATGGGGTACTATTCAGTAGAAAAAACATGATATTATGAAATTTTCAGACAGATAGATGTATCTAGAAAAGATTATCATGAGTGAGATAACACAGACCCAGAAAGACATACAGGGTACATATGTATTCACTTGTAAGTGGATCCATAGCTAAGGATTGATTTCAGCTCCCCAATAAGCTGAAGAAAGGCAAATCGGTTAAGATCATAATGAAAACCCACAGAGACAGCTGAAATGAACTATTGGAATCTCATTGACACTGAATGACAGACGGAGAAGCTAGAAGGGACTGAACTAGGCCCTCCAAATGGAGATGACATTGGAATTGCATGGGCAGTTGTGGGGCCTCTGGCAATGAGACCAGAATTTATTCCTAGTACTTGAACTGGCTTCTTGGAGCCCATTCCCTACAGATGAATACCTTTCTCAGCTTTGATACTCAGCTGGATATACCAGACTGCATTTACTCATCCTGGAAGGACTTACCCTCTCAGAGGAATGGATGAGGGGATGGAGTGGTAAAAGCTGGAGAGACTAAGTAAGAGGAAAGGGAGAGGGCACAGTGGTGAGTGTGTTAAAAAATTAAATATCAAATAAAAAAGAAAATAGTATTTAGATATTATCATCTTTCTATTTTTGATTTGCCCTGGTGTCAGGATCAGTTTAGGTATTTAACAGTGCTAGTCTTAGGAATGAGGTACTCCTTGAATGCATGTATTCATATGAACTATAATCTAGGCTGATGAGGTAAAATTGGTATAAAACAGAAAACAATAAGCATGAAACCCTAGACATTTTACTAAAGCTTCAAATACTGATAAGTGCTCCTTTGCAATAATTTAACATACCTTGCAAGACAAAGGTAATTTAAGTATCTACTTTTAATCTCCCTTCCCAACCTCAAGTCATTACTAAAGTATCGTTGTGTCCACATACAGTAAATGAAATAATCATGCCTTTACTTCTTTTAGCTACAATAAAAGGTCTTAATTAGTGCACTCTATAATAGCTGGAACATTTTGGACAATCATCAGCATTTGCTTTCAGAATGCCTGTTTGATAGTATAGCTGAGAATGACCCCTACAGGTTCATGTACTTGAATAATTAATTTCTAGTTGGCCTAACTGGGAACGATTAGGAGATGTGGTCAAACTGGCGAAGGTATGCCACTGGGAGGAGGCATTGAGGTTTCAAAAGACTAGGTGATTTCCAATATTGGCACTGCATCTCATGGTTATTAATCATGATGTTTACCAGTTCCAGAAGTTTCTTTGCATGGCCATCATAGATTCTAACTAACTGAAATCATAGAACAAATTAAATTCTTTCCTTCATAAGTTGTCTTCATCATGATCTTTAATACTGCAGTAGAAAGTAAGCAAGACAGAAATAAATAGGTATTAGTGAGTGGGCTATTGTTTTGTCAAGGCTGACAATGTGGTTTTAGTACAAATATGGAAGACCTTGGGACATTTTCTAGAAAAATTGCTAGACAATGTAAACAGAGCTCTGAGGCATCATGTTAGAAGGTTCTTGAAAGACAGAAGTGCAGGAAGCAATGTGAATAATGAAGATTCAAGTGCAGGTAGTCTTACAGACAATAATATCTGCAAGTGTATCAGAAACCATTCTTTTGTTATGTTGTCACGGATTGTAGATTCTTTATGCCCACTTCCTAAGAATTTACCTGATGCTAACTGAAAAGTAATAGATGAATTCTCTTTGTAGATGAGATTTCCAGGCAGCCTAGTGTTGACTTCATCACCAGGAAGTATTCTCTCCATCTCCTGTAGGTTTACAGTGAAAAAGAGCAAGTTGGGTCTAAAAAAAAAATAGAAAATACACAGCTTTAAGAGAAAAACCAAAACAAGGAAATTTAATGTTGGAGATAAGACTTGCTGTTGAAATCTGAAGAGAATGTTAAAGAAATGGTATGACAAGTAATAAAATAGAGAGAGGTGCCCCAAGTACAAGACAGCACCCAGGTAAGCTTTTAACTTAACAGAAAGAAATGGCCTAAGATACTTTCAGCTCATAAAAAGTAGCAATAAATAAGGACACCTATGAGTATGATTCAGCATTGCCAGGTTTCATTGCAGTTTCAGACTTGAAAATGGTATTCTCATGGTTTTGACTTTAAAACTGAGAAGTATGTTGGGGTACAGAAAGCAGATCTGCCAGGAGTGGATGCTGAACTAAGCCACATTGGGATCTTGGAACCTCCTGCCCTTGCTAGGGTGGAGATAAAGTGATGTGGAGAACAAAGAGTGACTAGAAGAGGCAGGAGAGGGAAGGGAGCTTGGACAAGGACATATATGGATTAAAAAATATGACTTTATTCATAATAAATAAAAAAACACAAACAAAAGTAAGGAGGTTGTAGCATCCAACTCAAAGACTAACAATAATTTAGGAATATGGCAAAGAAGTCTTTGTAGTTAGGCCTTGAGAAGCTATTGCTTAGGCTGTCAAAGTGAAGAAAGTGAAGTCTGAATGTCCTTGGAGAACCCAAGATACTAGAGATATAAGAGTCATGGGGCTTCTTCCAGAGAGTTGAACACCAAGAATAGTACCATCTGAGGAGAAAGAACATGTTCCAGGCCTCAATGCTAGAAGAACAGTTCAATGCCCTTTAAGATTAGACACAGACCTACCTGATTTTGAGTTTGATTTATTGGGTCTCAGTTATGCTTTGGTTCAGTATTTTCTCACTATACTCTATCTTTTTCCTTTGAGAATAGCATTGCATATTGTGTGGCATTGTGTGTTAAAAGTATTAGTTTGTTTTTTTAACTACACGTGGATATATAATTAATAGACTGCTCTGAGTCTCAGAAGAGACTTCAACTTTTTACTTTAAGATAGTGTTGAGTATAAGATTAAGGAGACTTTTAAGTTAAATTAAATGCATTTTGCATTACGATATAGCTAGAAAACTGTGGCAGGCAGGGAGTGGAATGTGTTGGTTTGAATAAGAATGTATATACGTATTTGAACAATCTTTATAAGTTGAAATCAAAAGGATTAGTAGGTATGATCTTGCTGAAGAAGTTTGTGTGTCACTGAGGGTGGGCTTTCTGATATCTAAAGACTAGCATGATTTCCTCGATTTGCTTTCGGCCTTCTGGTTGTGAATCAAGGTGTGAGTGAGCTATCAGTATTTTCTTAACCCTGTTATTATGGACCATAACCATTTGTAAACAGTTAGACAAATTAAATGCTTTCAAAATAGACAAGTTGCTTTCATCAGGGTATTTAAAACTAATCAAGATAGCATATCATAAGTAAGTATTCATCTAATTATTATCAGAAATGCTAGGGGCCACTAAAATTTCAAATATCTTTTAATTCTCATGGAAGTTATTTTCATAGATTATTTTCATCATTTTTGGTTGTGAGCCTAGCCTTTAATGGCTGAGCCATCTCTCCAGGGTGGGAGGAGGAAGAGCGTGAACTAGGATATACATGGATAAAAAAAAAAACTTTATTCATAATAAATAAAAAAGAAACAAATAGACATAAAACTAAAAAGAGGATATTTTCATTAAAAAATAATCTTAATAGTCTTATCTGCCATAAAGATATATAAAAGGACAGAGAACAGGTAATGTTGGTTTTTTTTATTGTATATACTGTTAGCAATATGTGATTCAACTAAGATATTTAATCTAAGACTCCTGTTTAAGACTACTGCTTAGATCTAAGACCAAAGTTTCATAACTTATAGTAAATACCTTTATTTCATACATTTTTATTAAATTAGAAGTCACATTGCAAAGAAGTGCTTTGTCAACTAGTAGAAACAACTCAAAAGCTCTTTCCAATCACAATATGAAATCTATTTAAAAACAAAAAATATACACCCCCACCCCTGCACTCAAACTCAAAGAGAAAATTATCTATACTATTGTACTTAATGTTCTTAGCAGAAAACTTAAAAATATGCTGAATCCAAGGAAAGAATTTACATTTGGCTATCTGAATTTCAAGAAATAATTGCACAGCTAAGATTTATCTTCCCTATAATTGAGTTAATAAAACGCTGCATTTTGGGAATGCAAAGAATTCTTTAAAAGAAAGTTGGGCACCTCATATTTGACAAGAGAGTTGTCTTAACATGTAATCTGTCATAATCAAGTCAGCTAAATATGTGGCTGATAATTGTACAAATAAAACTATTGCTTATTAGAAGTTGAGAAGATAAACCATATTCTATGATATAAGACATTGAAAGAATTAAAGGCTTCCTAGCAAGGGTGGGGAAACAAATCTTTAAGAGTTCTAACATCAAGAGAAAACAATTCAGGAGCTGTAAAAGCAAGGATTTCTATTTATGGAGATGGTTACGTATTCCTTCTCCTAAGCATGGATTTCAGAAACAGATAGTATACCATTGGTGGGTAGAAGGAGTATCATTTAGGTTTTAGATTAGCTGCTACTCTAAAATCTATTTTGATTGGTTTGTGTTAAATGACATGGTTTGTGAAATGAAATACAAATTAGCCTTAACTGGCGTAGATTGCATTAAAAATGTACTTGGCTGCACAGGAAAGTTCAACCAAAGTTCAGGGAGTTCATGGTGGTGCAATGCGAAGGGCCCGGCATAATATCTTGTCTGCTGCTGTGGGTGGGACTTCGCTGAGACACATCTTTTGGCTTCCAAACAAAGGGGATGTAATATGAACATATACAAACACAGGCTTTCCAGCAGTGACTGACATCCTGCCGGACGCAGTTAATTGGAACCACCTGAGAATTGGTCTAGCACTGAGGCTCTGACCTGCAACTAGATATTGGTTCATACTTAATTCAGGGTGACCATTTTCCAAATTCAATGCTTCTATGCATATAGGTACTGCTGCTTGTAAATTCACCATTTATATGCTGCTGAGTAAAAAGAGGAAATTGAATGAGTTTAAAATAGATACATATTTTCCAAGTAGGTATGTATGCCACCCTCACAATTAACATAATTTGAAAAGGATCTTAAATCATTTCATGTATACCACTATGAAAACCGTTTCTTTGTTTAGACTTAAAGTATGTAAATTTGAAACATATTCTCTTTTCTTTTCAGCTTTATGTGTTATGGCTGAAATCTGTGCATACCAATTTTCTTCTGATATATATCACAGTCCTAAAACTATTTGCATTGATGGAAATGGTTAGTACATATAATAGAAATTCTTTAGATACTTTACATTTTTGTATTATATAACTTTTAAAACTCAAATTACAGATGAACAAGATTATTGCCTTCTTTTCTTTCTCACAAATAAGAAAGCAGATGGATGATACAGAAGTTTAGCAATTTGCCATAGAATCCAGATTCATATTAACAAGCTCAGGGTGGTTTAAAATGTGGATGGTTTAAAAACACAAGTTGCGTAGATGTTATCTTAACACACTATGTCAATAATCTGACCAATATGTGCTTTATTTTTTAAAAAATTACAAAAGATGCATAGTTATAATGTTCCAATTGTCAAGAATAAGAAGAAAAAATATTTTGAACAATTCTATCAATTAAAATTAATAAAAGCTTTAGGAGTGATGGGACTATTCAACATTCCCCTGAAAATATACAAGAGAAAGCATTAGAAATCATTGGCTATAACTGTACACACACATTATTTTAATTATTTAATTCTTTCAATAAGCATATGTTGTGATATGTTACGTATTTAAAAAAAATATTTAAGGCCTCATAAAAAATCCAACAAAACAAAAGCAACCAAAAATGACTAAAAAAATTAAAAAATAACTAAACAAAAATTAACTATAATATTTTCTCTCTCTGATATTTAAAGTTTTATTAAATATGTAACATATTTCCACAAGCATACTTTAAAAAGTCTCTACTGGTCTTTGAACCCACAGCCTCTATCATAAAAGACAAGAACTCTTATCACAGAGCTGCATCTCCGGTGGATCATATGAATGAAAGCATCAAAGAAATATTGGGAGACTAATAGAATAAGAAAGGATAATTCATCTCCTCTAACCATTTTTGACTAATGATAGCTTCCAGTCACAGTATTTAAACCTCTTTCACTTTGTTCTTCTGTTACAATTTTATTTATCTTACTCTGTTTATATTATTGTATTATTACATGCATTTGATCCTATCACATTGTATGTGTGAATTATTTCCTGTTAACATACATTATTGTATGTTTTGTTTGTTCTAATGTAAATTCTGCACTTTCTTATTTAGCAAAATATTATATCTTCTTAGTTTTTTAAAGAAATACAATTATAAGGGAAAATATGACAAACTATTTTCACCTCATGCCTTAAAATAATGCATGTCTATTTTCACTTTTTACTATGGGAAATTAGAGAGGTTACTTTAGGATGGGTATTTTATGAGAAATACTTATTGTTTAAAATACATTATACTTCAGCTGCTTTGGTTCTTGCTTAGAAGCTGATGGGGAAAACAGCTTCTTCATCTTTCAAAGTGTTTTTCCTGTTTATGGTCGCAACGTAATACCTCATCTTTCTTAGTTATATCATCATATGTAAAATCAAAGTTCTGTGCATGTTGGCATTCATTCCCACACCTTATGTTAGAACATTTGCAAAACAGAATTTTCTTTTTTTCTTCCTTTTACACACTACATTAATTATTTACTTATTTATTTATGTATTTTTATGAACTGTTAGCCAGGGTACATTAGATGTACTTATAATAAATTTCATTCATATACATAGTATGTTATACTTTTTTATACATATAAAGAAATGATGCAACTAATCTTTATGTTATAAGCCACAAGTAAAATTACATAGTTACACATTAATTATAAACATATTTATTCTTTGCTGTATTTGTTTGTGTTTTTAGCTTATATAAACATAATCACATGAAAATTTAAATAAAACATTTGCAAAACTGTGTGCTTACTTTGTAACAAGTAATTATACACCTTTTTGGGGGTCTAAATGAGAATAATGGTTTTTTTAGGATAAAATTCAAGGATTTCCACTTAAAGTGCCTCATGCTTGATTTAATATACTTGAATTAAACATATCCAATCTATTTGAATCTCTTCCTATTTAAGGAGAGGCATGCCAGTTAACTTCCTCTCTCTGTGGCTTTCCAAACATAAATTAAAATGTGTAAAATGATTTGAGGCTCATGGTGAAAGGATGCTTTAGAGTGCTAATCCCCCACAAATTCTGCCTCAGGATCCTGCTTAAATAAGCAGGAAACTTCTTGAATTGAACACGCATTGTGGGTGGCCAGGCTATGGTTAACAGGAAACGAGGGAGATTTCAATTAGAGATTGAGTTGACTCACATAAATACCATTATTTGTCCGTGTGTGTACATATGTGTGAGTTTAGGCCTGCCGAATGGAGTAGGCAAGCCAAAAGAGAATGAAAATAAAATGTCCTACAATATGAACAAGTTTAGGAATAGCTTAGATACTTAAGAGAAATTATATTTTAGCTTATTTATACATCAGTAGTCTAAAATGACATAGAATTTGGCTATAATCAAAATTTTGATGATGAATTGATGTGCGATGCCATATTTTTGTCTAAGATAAAGAATGAAGGAAGATTTTCTTTTTTGACTATTATAGTGAAAATGCTGCACATTTTTATGGACATTCAGTTTAAACAGAATAGCCTGAAAAGGTGAATAATTAATTCTTTTTTTACTGATTGTTTTCTAGCTTTCCTTACTATACACTAATAATTATATCACAATTAAAGATATTCTATAGTATTAGACAAAGTAGTTCTAAAATTTGCAAAAGCTTGCATACAGTGAGATAGATTTAAATTGCTAACATAGAAAATTTGCCATTCAGGAAAGCCACTCAGGGATAATTTTGAGACTTTTTTTTAAATTTATATATTTTTATTGAATATATGTATATATATTTACTTATTATGAAAAAGGTATTTTTTTTATCAATGTATCCCTTTGTTAAGGCTCCCTTCCCCCTCCTGCTCCTCCCAGTCACTCATTCTTCTCTCCATCAGTTTATCTCCTCCCCAGCAAGGGCAGGAGGTCCTAAGGTCCTAAGGTGACTTTGTTCAACATCCACTCCAAGCAGATCCATTTTTCTCACCCTCACATCAAGACTGAGTCAGATGTTCCTCTGGAGGGAATGGGCTCAAAGGTGCCAGTCCAAGGTGTCTCAGATCCGAAGCTGTTCAGAGGTTGTGGTTTGCAGCTTGGACATGCTTAGCTTTTTTGTTTAAAGACCACCAGTGAGTGAGTACATCTCCTGTTTATCTTTCTGAGTTTGCGAGACCTAGCTCAGGAGGTTATCCTCCAAATCCATCCATTTGCCAGCAAATTTTAGGATATCATTTTTTCTCATTGCTGAGTAGTACTCTATTGTGTAAATGAACTATAGTTTGTCAATCCATTCTTCAGTTGAGGAGCATCTAGGTTGTTTCCAGATTCTTGCTATTACAAATAATGCTGTTATGAACATAGTTGAGCTAATGCCTTTGGAGTGCAAATGTGCATCTTTAGGGTATATGCCCAGGAGAGGTATTACTGAGATTGCTTCAAGGCTTTCTTTTAAAGAGTATTTCCAGAAGAAGGCAGCTCCTGGGGTCAATGACCCTTTACTATCATAAACTTGGAATTTTCTACAGAATGTAGCTTTCAACCCCTCCTAAAATATGGGACTTGTGACGAGACAAGATGACCTTTATGATTTCTCAGGACTTACTCAAAACAACCCTTCCTCACCGTCCAATCAATTCCTAGCTTCTTCCCCATTCTAATGGCTCCCACTCCACATCCAATCCATCTCAACCTACAGAGGAGGTATTCCCTTACCTCCAACTCCTGGCCTTCTGCTGGATAATAGCACAAGAATGTATTTCTTTCAAATAACAACAAAAGAGTACCATATAATGGCCTCACTACATATCAGTGAATTAATTCTCCTCCTTCAGCACCAGCTTTTTATCATGAACTTTTAAAACCATGAAATGACCACTAAAATTCACAGTGAGAACTGTGACTTAATGAAAAGAAAAGAAGAATTTCTTCAGTTTCTAGACATCATTCATTTAAACATTTTCACATCCAGGTCTGTTGTGTCAGCTCAGTACATATCAAGTCTTGTGTGAAAAAGAGTGACTAAATTCAGCTCTTGCTTCTATATAGCAAGTCTTGGGTATGCCAACCATGGCTACAGAACCAATGCTGAGGGGTGAGAGGCAGTATCACTAGAACTTGGTGGCTTCCTGCCTAGATCGACTTTCAATGAAAATATTCGCCTTAAGGAAGAAATGGTGGAAAATAATAGAACAGAATAGCTGATGCTTTCTTTTATGCTTTGCACATGCACACACAAAGCCTGCACACTGGGCACACAAGTGCACACATAACATACACACACACACACACACACACATGAACTCACACACAAGAGCACTGAGAAATAATGATTAAAAATTAAAATAAACATTTCCACATCAATGTAAAACTAAGACAAACATAAATTTTCAAGTTAGCCAGGTTTCATGACAAATGCTAACTGTGGTTGTGAAGTAGGACAGGGTGTTAGAAGGTGAGGGTACTTGAAAGACACAGGGGAGATCTTAAATATAAAGAGATGAGTGACCATAGAAGCTGGTTTAAGTACGTAATTTACATAAGGAGATTTGTTTCTTTAAAGTGCTTTGTAATTCAGTGCCCTAGTGTTTTTTCAAAACCTTGAAGAACAATTGAAATTAAGCACCTAATCCTTCATCTTGTCATTGCCAAGGAAAAGCAAAATATATTAGCAGCTGAAGATGCTGGGAGGTTCTGTTGACTTACACTTGTCTTCTAGAGTACACCTCATTGTTTTTACTTTGCTACTTTTTTCATCATTTCTTGTGAATAATGAACCTGGTCTATGCTGTTGCTTTAAGGGCACAACTTACACCCAATCAACATGTCAGAGATTCATTCGCCTGGTCCAATAGATGTATCCCCACTGATGTAATTAATGAATACCTTACTCTGCCAAGACCCCTGGAGAAAATTCTATTGATATATGACAGGACAGTGTTAATGTCTTTGTCTTCAGGCTGTCATTGCTCTTCAAATGTGCTTAGCATATTATGTAATTTTTCTGCTACTTAAAAAAAATGCATTTTTGTGAAATACATTCCAATACCTTATACATACTAAACAGTAACATTTTCTCTATACTGCCACACCCTTTCTCTAGCCAAATGTACCAACTCTTTAAGGTATCTGAAAAAGAATTAGGGCAAAAGAGAGAATGCAGATCATGTAAAATTGAGTATGTGTGTGTGTGTGTGTGTGTGTGTGTGTGTGTGTGTGTGTGTTAAATGATACATATAACTTTATATACTGTCTTTAAAAAAGAAGTATAACAATTATAACACAAGCACAATGTCTTAGTGTTTTACCTTATTCTGGGATGCAAACACCCTGAGAGAGGAAAGTTAAGAGAAAAATATGTTTATTCTGCTTCACAGATTAATAGTATAGCCCATCGTAGTGAAGCTCAAGGCAACTGGTCACATTCATCTAACATCAAGAAGCAGATTAGAATGACTGCATGGTTTCACTTCATTATCTTCATTTATTTACTTTCAGGATCCCATTCAAAGATGGATGCTAGCCACAGTGAGTAAGTTTTTTCCTCTGAAATAACATGACTACTTAGTGGTCTGTTATTGTGTAAATGATTTTGTATTCTGTCAAGTCCATGATCAACTCTAACAATCACGAAGAGTAATTTTGGTTCATGGTGCCAGTGTTGCATCTTGACAGGCTTTTCTATAAAGTAAAGTTAACATGTATATTCTTTATCTACATCCTGGGAGGATGTCTAGGATTGAGTTTCTATAATTATAATTTATAAACTTTGAAAAGAAAGAAAGTTATATCACTAGCACTCAAAATCTCAACCTTTCTCTTCCCCTTGGTGGTACTTTCTATTTTAACAGGTGCAAATGCATACTTTATTTTATGTATAGTGATAGAATTTGCATACTAAAAAGATGACAATACAAGGCTTTGGATATAGGATTAAAATGAAGAAAAATAACTTTATTGAGGCTTCTGTACATTTATCTGTAGGATATGCTAATACAGTAGAGGCAGGACTATCAGATGGTATATTTCAATTCAGAATAGCTACCCAACACTTACATAAGCAGATAATCATAAAACTATGTTAAGTACTAAGTGAACTATATTTAAGGAAATTGAAAGTAAATGACATGGACAAAAGTTTAAGCTAGTATTTCTCTCTCACACACCCAAAAATCTGACCCAGAATTAGGGGTATATCTTCTTAGATATAAATAAACAGAAATCTACATTTTTTATGATGTAGCTTTAAAAATGTCTTGGAACCATAGTGGTTCAAGTCTTTCAGGACCACACTGTCTTTTGACCATGGAAAATTACTCCTAAAGATTACTGTAATTTATAAAAATGAAATTGCTTCGTATCAAAATTTAATAGAATTTAAGTCTTCTGAATCCTAATCCAAGGCTCTTTATCACTTTTTTTCCCTAGTAGATGAAAGGAATTGCGAAAACTTGTCAAACATCAAAGTAAATTTGAAAAGGAATTTATAGGTTTGAAAAAGATCTGCTACTTATAATGTTAATTGAGGAAACATGACTAAAATTATGTGCATGAAAAGTTTGAAAACAAAACCTAGTACAAGTCAAAGCAAGTACATTGTTGTTGGAAGAAATGGGCATTTGATAACAGGAAAATAAAAGTTACGGTCCATGGAATTCTTAAGATAATTGACAGCATGTCCAACCACGAGAGCAACGACATATGTCAAATATCATTTAACAGACTTTAAATCTGTGCTTAATAGCAAATTCATAACCCACTTAGACTTAGATTTCTGTCTTTGATTTCTTAAGACCATATAAATGATTGTATTTTATAGCATATATTAAGATTCTTGATTTACAATACACATAAGAATGCTATTACTCAAATCTCAGAGCAGTGGAAAATGGAAATTTCAGATTTGTAAGCAAATGGGCAAAACTGCACATAAGGAGAGATGAAGACAATAAAGTAGGAAGGACATGGAAAAGACCTTGCTCTGTAATCCAGACCTACTACATTTAATAAATTATTATAAATAGGTCCCTCATTTGGCTCTCTCTCTTTTTTATTTTTATTCCTGTGGTCCATGCAGTTTTGCAAATGGAATTACAGTAACATTTTTTCAGTGTCATGCAATGAATTTATATCAACAAGGGTAATGTATTTCTTAGGTACTACCTGCTGGGGTTTATGGCATTTTGGTAGGATCCTAATCAGATTTTGACAGTAAATTTGTGGTTCATTGAATAGTAGCTCTTTGTGAGGAGATCATGTGCCGTTGTGGCAAAGAGACATGAATGTTCTTCCATTGCTATCTTGAGCAGATTTATCTGGATATGAAAGCTGAGGAGCTTCCTTCATTTTGAAGTCATAACACTGTACCTTTGAGGCGATTGAATTTACTATTTCGATGAAATGTGTTGCTTTGCATCATAATCACCGTTATCAGTATAAATGATAGCAGCAGGAGCAATAAATATTACCACCACTATCATAGTAACTGATTTTGGAAAATTTTCTGTCTTCTCACAACCATCTTGTGGTAAAAGAATATTTTCTTCTGTGAAATTTATCTGATCAGCTTCATGTGTTTTTCTTGTTTTTTTTTTAATTTGTTTTTTCTCACAAAACTTATAATTTATTTTAAATCCTGGTTCCTAGATGTAATATAGGAAAAAATAAAGAACAGAAGAATACTTGGATGAAAGTAAGTGTGCAAAAGGTATTAAATATTAATAAAGTTTACTTATCAGAGTCCTTGAACTTACTGCTTGTGTGTTTACTTCTATCATGGTATCTCTTCGCTTCCCTCAAGTAAAGTCAACAGAGTTAGGAAGTTCAAGCCTTCCAATTTCAATCATGGACAACATCTTTGGATATGAATAAGGAATGCATAAGTGATTTCAGAGCTTAAGTAAATTGAATATGTTTTAGAATGGTCCCCCTGGGAAACTGTATAGAAAGTGAAGCATGAGTAAGTAAAAAAGAGAATTTCCGAGATGTCCTAAGTGGGGAAAGAAAGCTCACCAGTGAATCCACTTTCCTAGCTATAATGATTTTCTTTTTATTATTATTATTATTATTATTATTATTATTATTATTAACAAAAAAGTCACGCTTTCTATCCCTGTAAATCATTATTCAAGGTTCCTTCCCCCTCCCACCACATCAGATCATTTTTTTCTTCTCCACAACTCCCCATCCCCTCCCTGGGAGGCAGCAGACAGTCCCATGGTCCTACTGGCACAATATTGCTTAGTTCAGTCTCCACTCCTGGCATATCCAGTTTTCTCCCCCCTCCCTCAAGAGTGAGTCAGGTGTTCCTTTAAGTGGAGTGGGATCCGAAGAGTCAGTCCAGGGTGTTTCTGATCCCAAGCTGTTCAATGGTTGTGGTTTGCAGCTTGGGCATGTTTGGCTTTTTCTTGTTTGCTTGTTTAGAGACCACTAATGAGTGAGTACATCTCCTGCTTATCTTTCTGAGTTTGTGATACCTCACTCAGGAGAATATTCGCCAAGTCCATCAATTTGCCTGCAAATTTTAGGATATGATTTTTTCTTACTGCTGAGCAGTATTC
Organism: Sigmodon hispidus; assembly: GCA_004025045.1. Taxonomy (NCBI): domain Eukaryota; kingdom Metazoa; phylum Chordata; class Mammalia; order Rodentia; family Cricetidae; genus Sigmodon; species Sigmodon hispidus. The sequence goes on along the minus strand of PVIH01002174.1, from coordinate 30,401 downwards.
CATTGTGTAGATGTACCACAGTTTGTTAATCCATTCTTCAGTTGAGGGACATCTAGGTTGTTTCCAGGTTCTTGCTATTACAAATAATGCTGCTATGAACATAGTTGAGTTAATGTCTTTGGAGTATGACTGTGCATCATTAGGATATATACCCAGAAGTGGTATTGCTGGGTCCTTGGGGAGATTGAGTCTCAATTTTCTGAGAAACTGCCATACTGCATTCCAAAGTGGCTTCTCCTCACAAATTCCCAGACAAAAGTGAAGAACAAAATGTTCAAGTTTAAAAGCAATTCTTAGAAAGTGGAGAATTGGAAGAGCTATGCGAACAGTGCATCTTATATGTTGCCAGGTTAACCTTTAAAGTAGGCTTTTCTTCTACCTTTTTTCCCATATTTTCCCTATCAGATGACAGCAGAGTGTGGGGAATGTGCTCTGTGTAATCTTATAGCTTTTATGATAGATGGAGAGACACTCTTCTCTATCCTTTTTCCTGTGTGGAGAGTAGATGATGTCTGCTGATGTGGACATGTTCCCATGCTTCCACTGGGTGTCCTGATGCTTTCTGTCACACATATGTAATTAGTCATATCACTTGCCTATTTCTTGGCTCTTTTCGGGCTTATTGATCCCTTCTTGCTAGGATTTTCTCTATCACCCTATGCAGACATCACAAGCCCCTGTGATGATAAGTATACATCTCATTCTTGGCCCAATCAATCATTCCATAGTGTATGCAATACACATAGTGTAAGCCACTCAGCTACACCCACCAAGTTCCCATTTGATAGTGACTTTATGTCACTCTGCACAGGTCTCATGTTAAAAGTGACTAAAGTTAAAAGTAAAATTGTTTCTTTACTCACTGTTTATATTTCCTTTCTTTCTTTTCCTTTCCTCTTTCCCTGTCTCTCTCCTTCCCTCCTTCCTTCTTTCCTTTCCATCTATTTGTCTTTCTTTCTTTCTCTCTCTCTCTCTCTCTCTCTCCTTCCTTCTTAATTTTCTGCTTCTTCTTTCATATCATAATATAAACTTACACTTGTTACTTTCAGGGATTAAAAAAATTAAGAGAGATAAAATTTAGGTTGGATTACTCTGTGTTCAATGATCCTGTCCGCTGGCTAGTGACCTCCTCAGTAATTTAAGATTCTAAATCTCAGACAGTTAACTGTCCATATCTTTCCATCTGTTTCATTTGCTCCAACTTTTTGATTCTTTTCTATCTTCCATATTTGAATAACTTATCCACCCATATGGCAGTATCCTAAGGCAAAGTAGATTGCCTTTTTTCCTAGAGAGCAACCCTTGCCTTCACAAAGTTAGTAAAAGTAAAAGGCATGAGGCAAATCATCTGTTTTCTTGATAATGCCAAAATTCTGAGCCTACTACATTGTTACTATTAAACACTATTCCCAATAGCCTATGATATATGTTCTCTTAACATATAATACCTAAACTCTCCAATTAGTATTCTCAAGGTAAATTGGTATTTTTATATGAAATATTACACATGCATTATATGAAGATGGATATACAAAATATATCTACTAAGCAACATAAGTCAATTTGTCAGAAAAAAATGTGCATTTAACAAGAGATTCAAAGTTTTCATCACAATAGATGAGAAGATTTAGTTAGCAATCATCTTTATAGCAGCATAGATGCTTTTATTCTTTGACTGGAACCTCTGATTTTTAATAGTAATCTGTTTCCTAAACTAATGTGTTTTTGTTATTATTGATTTTTTTTTTTTGGTTTGGATGTTTTGTTTTGTTTGTTTCTTTTTTTTTCATTCAAGATTTTAGGGTTTTGCAAATATTGAAAGCTCATAGCTACACTAAATTTCATTTGCTTCTGAAGTTCTCCTTGTCATAGAACAAACTCTGAAGCACTGATTATTTCATGTGTTTTGTTTTAAATTTGCATAACATGGTTAAGTGTCTTTGTTTTTCATCTATTAGAAGGATGAGTCCCCAGTGCTCTATCAATTATAAAAGTAGTTTTCCTATTGTTGCTATGAAAATCAAATGACTTATATGTGTAATTAATGCACTCTGGTTGCAGAATTACCTTAATATGCAGTAACTTCAAATAAAATTGTAATGTAAAGCTAATTTCTACAAACTAAATCCGAAAACAAGAATGATCATCTCTGCTATTTCAAATGTAGATTCATTGTCTGGTAGAAAATGAGAAGGAACATAAAATAAATTAACTCAAAAAATGTAACTTCAACTAAACAATCTGTTATAGGCCATTCTGATTGTGAAGTCTGAGGAGCTACATGCTGAACAAACAATGGCTATAAGAAAGTTTTTAATCATCTGCATACATTTAGCTTCACACATTAAGTTTCTACAGCACCCAGCCACAATGTTCCTGTTTATAACCCCATAGTAAGTAACATGCAGATATAACAGAAATTCACTTTAGAGGGAAGCTCTTGAGAATAAAAATGATCAGGCAGTGAAATGATTTACATAAGTAACTCGCAAGCAGAAGCTCATGAGATATCTGAAGCAATAAGACAGAGGGATGCTTACTATATGGAGACACCTGGTAGACAAATAAATTGTAAAAGATCAAAGAATATATAGATATTACATTAAATAATGTTAAATGGAAGATAAGACTAAAGTTGCAAAGCACTATCCCAAACATGATAGAATCTTACAAAATTTTGTATCTCCTGCAAATGATCCAAAAATGATAAACAAATTCAGTGCAATTTCTATCAAAACTTCATTACATTTTTTAACAGATCTTGAAAGGGCAATTTCCAGTTGCATATGGAAACACTCCAGGAGCTAAAACAACCCAAAATAATAAAATAACTTCTGGAGATTTCACCATCTCAAATTACAGTAAGAGCTATCTAATCATCCTGGTATTGACACAAAATCTCATATAGATCAATGGAATCAAAACACCAGAAATACACACTGGGGAAAAAAGACAACATATTTATCACATGGTATTTGTGTAACTATGGGTGCATGTAGAATAATCCAAATAGATTCATACTTATCAGTCTTTACAAAACTCCATTCCACATAGATCAAAGACCTCAACATAAAACCAGCTACACTGAAGCTGACAGAAGAGAAAGCATAAAATAATCTCAAACTTCTTGGCACAGAGGAAGGCTTTCTGAACAAAACACTACTAACACAATCAGTAAAATCAACAATTAATACCTGGGACTTCAGGAAACTGAAAGCTTCTGAGCAGCTAAAGACACTGCCATAAAGGCAAAAGGGTTTTTTGCTTGTTTGCTTGTTTTGCTTATTTTTTTCACCAACTGCACATCTGTTAGAGCAGCTATCTAAAATATATAAAAAACTAAACAAGCTAAAATAAAAACAACTAGATATTTTTTTTGAAATCCTAATTGAAAATGGGGCACAGATATAAACAGGGAAAAGGTAAATGGCTTTGAAATTGTAAAGAAATGTTAAACATCCTTAGTCAGGAGAGAAATGTAATTCAAAACTTCTGAGAAATTATATTCTCAGAATGACTAATGACTAAGATCAATAAAACAAATAAAAGCTCATGCTAGCAAGTATTTGGAGAAAGGTGAACAGTTACTCATCATTAGTGAGAGTGAGTTAACCCAGACACAAAGGCAATTATGGTATGTATTTAATTATATGTAGACATCAACAGTTAAGCCAATGATATGAAAGTTACAATCCATAGAAGAGAGTTTAGGTATAGAGTAAGAAACTAGAGTGAAAAGCAAATGGATCTCCCTTGGAACAAGATATAGAATAGATAGTTATAGGTGGATCAGGCTGGAGGAGCCTAAAATAGGAGGATTAAACAGGGAGTGGGAGAGAAAGAGATGAGGGAGGAAATATTGGAAGATATAGCTAAAATTATTTGAAGGGTAGTATAGAATTTTAATACAACAGAATCTTCTTTAAAATATATACACATATGACAACAATTTAAACAAAACTACCAAATGGCTTGGGTGACAGAGACCCATGAAAGTCTTTTGTGAACCAATGAAGCTTCAAGTATCAGGATGAGTTATATCTAATTCTGTTGTTGGCCAATGAGGTCCCATGGCAATCCCCTAACATCACAAGCTGCTCCCAAAATTATAGTTTGCTCTCTCCAAACTATCAGCAAGGCTTCATTGCTGAAGACAATAACCACACAACATATTGAACTCTGCAAAGTTGAGCTGGTACCTAGATAGACCTTTTGCTACATAGGCTAGTGTTACTCATACCAGAGTTACTCTGCAAGCTAATGAAAGAGAAATATACATATCATCTCAGCCACAAACCTGGTTTTATAATGATATCTTGTCCTAAAGAAATGCTACTGCAATGGTGGCACAACACCTGTGAAAGTAACAAAGGCATACCTGATTTGATGTAAGGCACACTCCACAAGATGAAACTCATTTCAAATACTGCTTGTATGACTAAGACAAGAGAACCCAGAGACCTAGGATTAAACCAAGCATTTGTACTCTACTTCAGGAACATAGCAATAAGATAACTTTCTGCCATAAACACTGATTAGCCTATGCTCAGCCCATCTGAGATGCTTCCTTTTGCAACAGATGAAAAGAGACACAAAGATCTACAGCAAGACAAACTGCAGAGTGAGAGACCTTGGAACCCTCAGTCTTAAAGCAGATGTCTTCATCAAATTCCTTCCTTTAAGACTCTATGAAAGAGAGACAGAAAGATCCAGAGGAAATGGACAACACCAAGGAAACAAGGCCCTCTAAACCAAAATGAGTTTGACTCCTAGCAAGTCTTCAAATTAGACACAATTGCTAATAGTTTCAATCCTTGCAGTTGAAAGAGGTGCAAGATCTAGAGTTTCATGTTTGTCCTTCATTACAAAGAGAGTTAAGGACATTTGAAGATAATTATACTCCACATCAAAAAAATCACTAAAAGGTATTGGAACTTTAAGTCAATGATTTCATTTGGAAGACATCAGCCAAAATGCTAACAAAACAAAACACAACACAACAAAACAAAACAAAACAAAATCCTTTAACACAACAATATTTAGGTATGCAGCTTTAAAAATATTAGAAGAAAATATGCTATAAGAATCTCTTGCCTTAGGGATAGAAAAATTATCATTTGGTTAATTGTATATAAATATGAAAGTTTACATGACCCTAAAAGAAATCTAGAGTTTGTATTTTTATCCATCTTAACATGTGCAATGCTTAATATTAACCAAGTTTAGAGTCTTCTAGAAGATTGGTGAAGTAAATATATGACTGAGTCTTATATGCACATGTAGTGATCATACCTATAAAAATATCTCTCAAGTGCTGGATTCCAAACTGTTCACAAAGAATTTTCAGATTGTGTGTAGAAACCTACAATTTGTTATACAACACTGATGAAATCTTAATTATTACAGTGCTACTGGGCACCATTAACCTCATTCAAATACATTTATGCGGAAGACAAGATAACTGCAAGGTATCAGTTTGTTAAATAAAGACAGGTGTTGCCAAGTCCTCTCTGGTGTGCCATCTACTGAAGAAATGTTGTTTTGAAGCAGCCAAGATGAAAAAGGGAAGTCGATTTGTCAGGTCAATTGAAGATCTGCTGAATGTAGTAATAAAGCAAAATTGTCTTTTCACAGCTGACTGAAAACAACATTTGTAGTAGGTCCCTTACAAGGATCTGAGCATGTTAATTTTTCCCTGTAGTTAATAAAGGAGCAAGCAGAATAACAAGACTGATTTCAAGATGTGCACATGCTCACACGTCCATGCATAAATTTACATTTTTAAGTAAAGGTTTTATGTGCATGCCAATGAGTTTAATGTGCATTGGGTACTGTAGATTGAAAGCACAACAAAAGAGAGGCTTTAATTTTCAGTTTGCAAAATGCATCTTGAAATATCTATAAAAAGATATTTCTTTTATATCTAATATATTCAAATTAAAAAGCATGTTTTCAAGGATGAAAAAGTCTGTAAATATAAATTTCATCCTAAGAACACATACTGGAAAGATATGAGTGTGGTTTAGCAGCTCATGATCTCAGCACTGAGGAAGTGGAGATGGGTAGATTTCTGAGGCTTACTGGACAGTCAACCTTGATTACTTGATAAATTGCATGTCTGAGAAGAAACCCTGTCTGAAAGAAGGGTAGAAAATGTTCCATTCCCTCCACATGTGTACACACATATGAATGTCTACCCCCACAAACATCTCCATGCAATTGTACACACATGGACACACACATATCCATATGTACATACTCATGCACATAAATACACAAAATATAAGGGCAAATATGTTCTAAATGTACTAGTACTTTAATCATACTTCTCTCTTAATATTACCAGTTACAGTGGAATGAATAAAGTAACACAAAGAAGGACATGAGATTTTTACAGAGATAATGTTACTGACTTCTTCATTCCTGAAAAAAAGTAGTATTTGCCACCACCCCCCCCCCCCCCCAAAAAAAAAAAAAAAAAAAAACCCACAAAGGCTAACTTCTAAGAGATGTTACAGAATGATTCTTCCTTTGAATACTTTTTACAAAAATTTTCTTGAACCAAATACTACATCTGCTGAAATTGAAAATATCCCATGCCTCATGCTTAATTTCAGCAACTACCTTGACTCCTTTTTCAGAAGGTGCATGCATTGCTCCCTAGGAAGTGGGTGCCATGACTGCAATTTTTTTGTATTTATTCAATATACTTACTTCTCTCTGGTTGTTTGTTTATAGAATTTGACCCTTGGTGTGAAGAAATCACACTAAACAAGCTATGATGTTTTGGGATAAACAAGCTATGATGAGATCACAACATGCTTTTAAAAAAGGAGAGATGCTGTGGGATAGTGTTCTTATACACTATGAAGATTTGTCATTAGTATTGGTTTAATAAAATGATGATTGTCTAGTAGCCAGATAAAAACTATAGGTGGCACAATCAGATCAAGAGAGCTCTGGGATGAGGAAATTCAGAGAAGCAGTTGCCAGCCAGATACAGAAGAAGCAAGATGAGAATGCTGCACTGAGAAAAGGTACCAGGCCACCTAAGTAATGATAGATAAGAATTATGGACTAATTTAAATGTAAGAGCTAGTCAGTAATATGCAAGAGCTACTATTTCATCATTTACTATTATAATAAGCCTACAAGTCAATTATTTGGGAAGCAACTGTAAAGTATTCAGAAGTTGCTGGCAGGACAAAAATTTCCAACTACATTGATTTTTTTAAACCTTTTATTAGTTTCTTTAAATCTTGAGACTGAGCTATGCTGTATTGCCTGGATATATTGGGCCATGCACTGATTCCAACTTACTCTTCTTCCTCAGAATGCCGAGTATGAGAATTGCAATGATAACTATAGTAAGGCATCAAACACCTATTCAAGACATACTCTGAATAGTATTTTTCCTTATCCAATTTAAGAAGGTAGAAAGCAAGATATCTTGGAGACTATATGTTTAGTAGCAATCAGCTTTAGAAAACTCAACTTTAAAAAAATTATTTTCATATTTTTGCAGCGAATTATAGTATACTTTGATCCCAAATTAATATAAGAGGAAAAAAACCAGTCCTGTTAAATTCAATCTAGAACACTTTCTGAATTTAGTATCATCAGATAGAGGCAAGACATAATTTAAAAAAGTACCCCGAAGGAACAGTTGCTGGTAAATTTATAAATAGCCAAGTGTACCCTGTCTTTATTGATGAAAAAAAAAAAACTAGCTCAGATTTAGAAGATGAACTTAGAGAAAATGTCTAAGCTATTCATCCCTGATTGTACCAACCTGTAATCTCCTCTCTTTAGGTGTAGTAAAAGTAGAGCCTGTTTACTTTGTGCATGGAGGTGCATTTGTGTGTGTGTGTGTGTGTGTGTGTGTGTGTGTGTGTGTGTGTGTGTGTGTGTATGTATACCCCTGTAATTATGGAAGAGAAGAAGCTGTCCACAAACCAGAAAATTTCTCCTGCTTCAAATAGTCTCCTTTTAAACAAAATCAAGCTGTTATCTGGTTGGCATTGGCTTCATACATCTCTAAGATATTTTCTTTAAAATATACCAAGAGACTATCTGACCATAAACATAAGCCTCCAGAATCTGAATGACTGAGGCATTTTTCGTTTGTTTGTTTTTATCAGCAGTCTATGGAGCTAATTCCTGTTTTGAGTTACTGACTTTGAGTTGATGTAAATTGCAAATGAAAAATTAGATTGTATGCGACTTCCTCTTATTTCACTCCTTGGATCAAGAATAGAGAAAGGCTTACTATTTTCAGTATAAAATAGTCCCAGTTATATTTAGGGACAGATTCAAGCTTATTTTTCTTTCTGTTGCATTCATTTAAAAGATAAAGATTTAGTTAAAAATGTAAAGTACATTTTTTCAATACCCTTTGTACAATGTTACTTACTTTTAAATACATTTTAGGAACTTTAAGTGCAATTGTGGACATGTGATAATGGCCCTTATGTTCCCTTAAAAAGTAAAACTTTTTATGAAATACCTTACCTCTTATCTATTCCCTCTTATCTTGGTTTGCATTAAGTCAAGACAAAAAGCTAGCAAGTTTTGTTTTTAACTCAAGAAACTTAAATGTTAATGCTATTATTGACTAAAAACTTAAAATCATCTGACTGTATCAGCCAAGAAATGATCAAAAGCAAGAACAAATTGACAAGTGATAATTACATAGTATAAAAACTACTTTAAATATAAATTTACTTCTAAATTTTGCTTATGCAACCTGGCTTCTGTATTCATAAGTTATATTCAGACAGGCAATCAACTAATTTGGATTGAGAAAATGCTGGGAAAATGTTCATTACTGCTGATGCACTGGTTTTCTTCATTTACAATAAAGAGATTATTTTTGCTGTAATTAATTGTTTGCTACACCATAGTATTAGTTCCCATGAGTCACTTAGAATGTACTAGGCATTAAATGTTAACATAAAGATTTAAGGATAAAGAAACACACCTACACATTTGTTAATATGTATAGTTAGACACAGATTGATTACTACTCTACATAATGGTTTTCAGTAACCATAGAGGTTTGTATATTCATAGGCAAATTTCAGTGGATACTAAATAACAACTATATAACACACTATCTAGGGAAGAGATTGCATAATAAGGAAGATGGAGCTGGGATCTCTACTTTCTTAGTGTTGCTATAGGTCTGGCTTAGTGCTAATTCTTCCCAGTATTTTCTCCCCTAGATATGAACTGGAATTTTACATATGATTAACATATATCCTAGTGTTTACATTGTGTGCTTATCTCAGAAATAAATATTTCTAGTGTCCTGTATTGTTAACTGATTTTCTAGTTAAATTTTAGAAGATTAAATCCTATTTGCTATTAAATGTATTATTGAAATGTATATGTTTTTCAATACTGACACCGTCCATTGGCATTTTTATATCTGTATCATCATATTCTGCAACATACCAGAATAGATGTAAAACTCATTTCATTTCTTTTTTTATTTTGAAAAATGTATATACATATTATAATTAAATATGGTCATATCTACCTTCAATTCTCTTCAAATTCCTGGATAGCTGACTGACATCATGCACTTATAGTTATTTTAGATTTTTTTGATTTTAATCTCATGTATCTATCTGTCTGTCTATATATCTATATTCGTTTTTATATCTAAATTTGAGTTTAGAGCTGCTCTTATATTCACTGCCAAAAGCTCCTCAGAAAGAGGTGGAGCCTGAGAATCAATTACTCTATTTTAGGATTTTGGCAACTAAAGACACACTCCCCTCTCACCCAAACTGTCTATAACCTCTTTACACTTTCCTTGCTTCTGTGGTTACTTCATGTTCCATACTTCTCAGGAGTTGGATCTAGGAGCTGTGAATTGGAAAGAACATGCAGTGTACATAAATTTTGAATCTGTGTTACCTCACCAAGTACAATCCTTTCTAAATTCAACAGTTTGCCAGAAAATTTCATGGTTTCAATTTTCTTTGCAGATGAATAGTATACCATTGTGTCTATCCAATTTTTCATTATCCATTTATGTAGTTGAAACACAATTTAGGCTTTTGCATTTCTTTTCTATTGTGAATAAAAGGTATTAATGAACATTTTCTAGCAAATATCCATGGAGTAAGATATTAGGTCTTCAGGCATATGCCAAGGAGTAGTTTATCTTGGTCAGATGGGAGACTTATCTTTAGTATTTAAAGTATTTTCCATGCTGATTTCCATAGTCAATGTAGCAAGTTAAGTTTACGACTGGAAACATTTTTGAAAGAGAGATATTTATCAAATAGGTTTTATAAATATGACTATTTTTGGACTTCTTACATAGCTGGAGTAAACTAATCCTAAAACCTAAGTCACAAAGGTTAAAACTCTGAAACTAAGCTTTAACATGAATCCATAATGAAAATTATATGTCTGACTCTATGTAGCAGGTAACAAAGTTCAGGTTCATTAAAAGCAATTGTGTACATTTTTAAGCTATGTATAGGACATGAATGAAGCATGAAGGGGTTCCTATAAGATATTTTATTATGAATATCCTGACACTGTTAAATCCAGAGTGCCCTGAAATATAAAAACTTTTTATTTTAAGACATCAAAGGCAAGCTGTCATTGTAATCATTGTAACTTCCCCCTCTTTTGTTTTGTTTCGTTATGCTTGCCTGCTGTTTTCTGTTTAGTTTCTATCTCATATATTTTCCTGATCTTCAGAGAAAAATATACTGGTGTTTATCAGTATTCAAAGTGAGATTCTATGCAAATACAAACAAAAGCCTCTTCAACTTTTGATTTTGCTTCAATATGTATTTAAAATTTGAAGAAAAGATAGGACTGCCTTGATTCTTATTGGAAAAATCACATTGCACTCTCAGAATCTATACTCTGGTTGATTCCAGTATAGGGTGACTGATGAGCTAACTTCTTTTTGTTGACCACTCTTTGGGCAGACTTTGTCAATAAATACTTGACAGCTCAACCACTCTAACTCATGTCTCAGAAGACCTGGCACTCTTCCTAGAAATTAAAGTACTTCAGAGAAAATTCTGGGTTTTTTTTTTGTTTGTTTTTTGTTTTTTGTTTTTTTCATTTGAACTAAGAAAAACTCTAAGGTAACAATTAAAGAGTTCTGAGGAACATGTATGTCAAGACCACTTGTTTCAGCCAGGAGAAAACAACTGTGCTGTCTGGGTGTTCTGTTTCTCTGAGAAATGATCTTCATAGTTCTACACAAATCAATTGTGATGGACTGCTATATAAATTAGGAATTATTTCTAGTAGGCAAAGAAGAATGTAGTGTTCTGGTGAGTCATCAGTGTGCAGAGTATTACACATTGAGAAACAAATTCGTACATATTGTTTTAAGAAATATTTTAGCATGCCCTTGATGGCAAAATACCTCTAACAAAGTTGGATATTGTTTCTTATGATATGTTTTCATGAAGTCTCAAAGTTTGAAAAGAATATTCTTGTTCGCTTTCCTCCTTATATTTTCAAGAAAATGAAAGTAATAACAGCATCACTTTATCTGTTCAGAAATTCAATTGTCAGTGTGTGCTGCCTTAGGCATACTATATTCCCATATTCTCCCTGGAATGTTATTTGGTGCACATTTCTACTCTAGGGATAGTAGTTCTTATATGTCTGTTGTTTGATGAGTGAGGGCTTTTGAGCCATAACTAATGATTTGGTTAAGCAATGCTGTTCTACATTCATAAATAAAACCTTTTCTCTTTTTCACTTTTGATGATAGAAGTAGACCACTGTGTTCAGCCAAATGATTCGGGATTGATGAAAGATCAGAGTTGCAAAAGTAATTATTTAATATTGCAATAGATTTTTCAGTAACATCAATACTTAAATCAAACTGTGTTCTTGTGTTGTTGTTGTGTGTGCGTGGTGTGTGTGGTATAAATGTGAGTGAAATGTATGCTCTCCCATTCATGCTGATGTAGTGATGAGAGGTTGATATAAAGATATCTTCCTCAATTGCTATTCCAATATTTTTCTAATATTCATATCTTTTATTTCCTCTTCAGTTTCATAGTTTGCTATAGCTACACATCACACAAAGAACTCAGTAATGATGACATTAATGATGTCAGATATCAGCATTTCTTCTTTTCATTTAATATACATATATTGTTTATTAACAGGTTATTTTATTTGTTTGCATATATTTTTTATTGTTTGAAAATTTCTTAAATACATACAATGTATTCTGAGCATGTCTATATCTCACAATTTCTTCCAAATTCCCCAATTTTCTCTATTCAATGTACTCATCCCATCTTCGAGTTCTTTTATTAAAATATTGAAATGAATCCAAAAGTAGTGTTAGCAAAATTCTCATGAGTATTTAGCTATCCACTGGTGCATGATCAACCTATGCTAGACCACACCTCTGAAGAAAACTGATTCTACCACTTTCAGTTGACATTCGCTGTCAAAATCTTCTCTGTGGGGCAGGGGAGGGGAGACAATGGGCAGCTCCTTTGTCTGTGTTTGAATGTTAATCAGCTTAACACTTTGTATGTCTTATCCAGGCAAATGACATCTGCTGTAGGTTTATGAGAGCAGTTCTCCCTGGATCAGACAATATATTTCATTGAACTTGGATCTAGTTGGCAGGCTTGTCAGCAAGACCCAGAGATCCAACTCTCTCTTCCAGCCCTTACCACCACTCCCAATTCCAGGAGGGGGTTGATAGGTGTTAATTACCACACTCAGTCTTTTTATGGGTCCTTGGATCTGTGTGCTTATACAGAAATCACCTAGTTACTGAGTCTTATCCCATATTATGATCTTTTAAAAATAATTTTTACAAAATGTGTATGTGCTTGTATGAAATGAAGGACATTTGGAATACTGTATCTTCTATTCTCTATGACTTCTTGGTCTTCCCTATCCCCATGCTATTCTTATTACAAGTGCCTTCTCTACATTTATATCTGAGCCTAACTCACTGGGTTAAACAAGTAACATATGGGTATATGTGTTTGAAATTGTCAATTGGAGCTTGATGGACACATTACAGGGTACCCAAATATACAAGAACTACGCCCTGTCAAGAATCCTTCAGTATAGTTCAACAGGGAAGAGAAGGGACCTGTAAGCTCCTCCCTAGTTCACAACTGACTGTTGATATGTCCAGTCTTCTAGAGAATCTGTTTAAGAGCCACAGATGCTGGGAAATCATAACTGTATCAGTTGGGCTACACACCAAGGAATCTTTCACAGCTGTTCTGCCTATCTTCTAGTGCTTACATTTTTTATCTTCTTACATCTTCTGCAATGATTCTGAGCATTAAAGGGAGTGATAAAATGTCCTCTTTAGGGCTGAGCATTCAACCACCACTGATACTCAATACTTTGAATAGGTAGGAGTGTTTGTATTCACTACCATTCAGAGCAAAGAGAAACTTCTCTGATTAAAGTTGGCAGTAGAATTTATTTATGACCACAAACTATTTATAAATCACCTTGAAATCATGATAATTTAGCTAAAAAACTTTAGAGCATTTTTTCTTAAAGCCCAAGCCATGGGATTTTTGACTGGGTTTATAGCACCAGACATGAATTCCCTGTTGGGGAATGGGCTTGAGATTTAATCACAGAATGGCTGTTTACCTCATAATAGCCATGTCACTACTTGCAGCACTGGGGATATCTTGCTAGGCAGGTCTGTATTGTAGTTTGTAAGTTTCAGAGCTGAGTCACAGGGTTGGAGCATTTCTCTCTCATCACCCTGGATAGCACACCTAATATTCTATGATAGCTAGCTGGTCAGTTTAGAACCAACCTGATTTTTCTACACTCTTTCAATAAATGAGTGTTATATATACAGCAAAAGCTTCTTACCAACTAATTGAGATAAAAAGTAAGAAAATTAGCAAAAAGCTTTTTTTTTCCTTTGGTATGGGGGGACCTTTCTGAGCATCATATTACATGTTTAATTGCACTTTTAATGTAACTGACCAGAGAGAAAAATACAATGATTATCTACTAAATATCTTTGATATTCAGAGTAGGCATCCGTTATATGGGTGTTATAATATGTAAGTTGTTAAGTTCAGTAAAATGTAATGATGAGAAACTAAACATCTATGGTGGATAGATAGCTTAGCAGGCAAAGACACTTGTCACAAAGCCTGACAAATTATAGAGGAAAAAATTTAATCTCTCATGTTATCTTCTGAATTCAGCAAATGTGGGTATATCACATAAACAAATACAGGAAATTAGAGATATAAAAATGTGAGTAAAAAATAAACACTCAATAAATAATTTTCATTTTTTACATTTATACAATTGATTTTACGTGGATATTCTGAATTTCTCAGTTTCTAGAATTTTCAAATCAATGCAAATTCAAAATAGACATAGTAGTATATTGTAAAGGCAAATTATTCTGTAGTCTTTACTGTAGGAACTACATGATTGACTTATTAAATCATGTAGTGGATATCTACTAAGCTCTCAAATGTCAGTATATTTTAGACAGTAAGCAAGATATAGGAGATTACTTGAACAATGATGTTAACTTTAATCAGCTTATGATAAAAATGATTAATATTTTCACTGATGAATTTTTTTACTACAGTAGCTTAAGTTTTTATATAGTTTTCCTTTTCTCCTTCCTACCTCTTTTCTTCTTTCTCCCTTCTTATTTCTTATTCTTTTTCTATCTGTGGTAAGTTATTATACTTTATGTGTAAAATTTTATACTTGAAGCACATTTTAATCAATGTCCTCTACAATTTATTGAAATTTTTTTAAAAGTCTCTGAATTAGAGTTAAACTAACTGACATCTAACACTGGGTTAGAGTCAGATATTAAGTTGTACATTGACTTTTATCACTTCAGCTGCCTTTTACCCCAAAGTAGTTTAATCTTGATGAATTTTGAACTTTATTTGCAGAGATAGCCATTTATTTCTGTGTAACTTTACAGTATTTGAAGTTGTTCAGATATTGTTATATTAAATATGAAGAAAGCTGTATCTCTGTCAAAAGCACCACAAATAGTCACATTTATTAAAGAAATAATGATGTTGCTATAAGAAATATAATAAAATATTTAACAAATGCAAAACATACAAAATGTGACACATTTTCTAAAAACAACATTTTATTCTTTCTTCACTAAAGCTCCTGGCTGTTGGGGGCTCCTTTTATTTATCCTTATTTCAAATACATTAGTTAATAAATGAATAAAGATTTGTATGTATCAATTTCTATATATTCAGAAATCTGCCAAGCCATTCAAGTTAATTAACAGAATTATTATATGGATCAGTTTATGCTTTCCTCTGTGTAATTAATAAGAGATTTTGTCTTTATGTCACACAGAATTTTATTAACTAATTAAGTTAATTAATAAAAATTGAATTAATTTTCATTGTTTCCTGGCATGTGCATAGGTAATATTTACTTTTCCTATGTCCTATTGAAGACACAGTTATTGTATATATAGTTAAATATTTCTTAAGTAAGCCTAAATAAAATTAAATCAACTCAAAAGAAAAAAATACCACTAAACTTGTTCACTCCAGTATATGCTTTTAATACATGCATGTCCTATTCTGGAAATATCCAGCCCTTTCTTCACAAGGAGGAGTAGCCAAGTTTTATAAGTACTCCTTAAGACTGCCTATGATGTTTTATGTTGGCTCTCAAAACAAACAAACATATTATTCTTCTAGAAATAATCCTTTCTGATGTTTAGTTCAGCATATGGCCATATAGTACCAACTCTCAGTTAAATATGATAGTGTATGACACACAATGCAGGACTGATCTCTAAATAAAGATGAAACAAAAACTTGCATCAAGTCAAACATTAAAATTAATATTTTAAAAAGATATACTATAATCATGGCTGAAAATGCAGGGATTTGGCACTTAATGAATAATGTATTCTTATCAATTGAGGTTGATAGTCAATTACAGAAACCTCAGGTGAGGGTCATTTCACTGAAATAAGTCAATACCCTTATTCTTAAGAATAAGCGCTCAAAATGTGAGCAAGTATAAAAGCAATACAAGCACAAGAAGCAGTTTAGCTTTCCTCCAAGGACATCTTGGCAACCCAGAGAGCTTTTGACTTCGAAGAAAAGGAATGGCATGCTCTCAACATTGAAAAGTGAAACGCCATTTTAAATTTTGGAAGAGAATGTATCATTGGATTGAAAGGAAATCCCTGATAAGGGATTTGGCTGGAAAGAATTGCATTTGGCTGCTCTGTGTTGATGACAGCTGCCTCTGAGAGTGAAGTCTAGCTCTAGCCTGTGACTACAGGAATCCTCCAAGTGGAGCTGGCAGCCACAGTCCCAAGGCTTACTCCCTGGCTGCCAGATGTGGCTCTGAAAGAACCAACGTTTCCTGTGCAGTATTCGGGTTGGAGCACTTGCTTTGTTGTTCTTATTGCCAAGGACTAAGCTGCATCCTATCCCATTTTGTACCAGATAAAACTATGGAGCCCAAGAGCAGGCAACCACAGAAAGTATAGTTTTAATAATGTAATGTAGCAATATCTGTCTTATCTAGCTTTTTTAATGTTATGGTGTTTCTAAATGTTCTTTATCTCATGCAGTAGCCTAAAGTCAGTAAATACTGGCATTTTTGTTAAGACAGAAAGAAAAAAGATTTACTTCTGAAAGCCTTATACAGAAAATAAAGCAATAATAAGCAGATATTTCAGTGGTATTCTCTGTATATTTTATCTGTTGTTAATTGAATGCTTGGATAATGTTGATAGTAAACTATAGAAATGCAATATTTATCAGCTAAGGAACCCTTGAAAGAAAACTGATTATTATTTCAAAAAGAAATAAGAAAGGAAGAAAGAATTAAAAAGGAAGGAACCAAAATATAGTAGCTTGCTCTGCTGCCTAGAGGGACTATCTAGTTTCTTACAAATCTTTCACTGTATTTTGTTTTCAGCATTGAAAGGATGATTCTTTCTATTGTGTAGAACTTCACCTTATATTATTTTTTTTCAGGTAAATAACACTTCAGCTGGTTAAAATAGTATATTCATGTAGATTCATATTATGGATGTGTTTGCTCCTGTGCATGAACTATGAATGAGAAAAGCACAATACATATTTTAATCACATGGAAAAAAACAATAATTGTGACATTGTAATAAACAATGCTTTCATTTTCCTTTTCATTTAACAGAGCAACCAGAAACACATAAAACTGATCTTTCCCTCACAGGATTCATTGTTATTATAAGTTGGTCAATATAAATAATGTTCTTTGGTGCTATGACAGGAATTTTGCAATATGGCAAAGGTGTCCAATTATACTTTAGTATCCGTTAAAATTATTTTATGCTGGCAGTGCTGGCACATGCTTGTAATCCCAGCACTCTAGAGACAAAGGTAGATTTCTGTGAGTTCAAGGTCAACCTGGTATACTGAGCTATTTCCAGGAATACACAAAGAAATTCCATCTCAAAATAATTATTTGTTTTTGTTTCAGGATTTTTCAGAGATAAAGAAATCTTGATTGATCAAGCAGGTCTATTAGATATGCTTATTCACTATAATGATAAAATATAATGATATTTTATACATATAATGATAAAATAAAATGTAATCAATATATAAATAATTTTCACACTAAATTCACAAATGTAACAATTGCAAGAAAAATACTGCATGAATTCTGTACTGGCACACAATTTTATTTTAATATTTTTTTCATCTGTGACTGGTTAAATCTTCAAAGCAGAGATATACCTACAAAGAACCACCTATAATTATCATGTGTACATACACTAATTTAGGAGATGAGCACACACCAAGAAGAAAATTATAGATGAGCAATTGTGCGGTAAGAGTTGATGTAAATCTCCAGATTCTTGCCTCTTCCTTCTATCATACATCTTTTTATATTCACAGAAGTAGTCACTAAATAGCATTCTTGTGGCTGTCATAATAAAATCCCACGAACTGATTAGCTAAAGCTAGCAGTTGGGTATATTTTGAAGTTCAGTTGAGGAATCTTTCTATCTCTTGCAGCCCCCCAAGAGTTTATTTTTCTTGGAGGAATTGTAACTTTAGCATCTGTTTCCATCTTTATGAATCTTCCTTTTTCTTCCCATGGTACTCTACATGTTTGTCTTCTCAGTGCAAATTCCTCTACCATTTTCTAACCCTATAAACATACAAGTCATAGTGGATTAAAGACAAAAATTATAAACTCATTTTAGTTTTATAAAATATTAAAAGATAACATTTTCGGACAAATTTAGAAACAAGAGTACTAGAAACACAACTATTTATAATAAGTGTGTGACAATTGAATATATCTGAAACAAATCATAAGACATAAAGATTAGAATATACTATGCTATTGGCCGTATTCAGTGTGTTATGATTTTTGAGGGGCAATGTATTCATATTTTCCTGTAGTTAACTATTTCAAACAGTTTTTGAACCTAGTTTATTATTGTTAAATACAGAACACCCAGATTAATACTTTTCTAAAATTATTTTTCAATTGTTACCAAAAGAAAAATTGAAAGATTCCCATTGTTTGTGAAATTCTTCACATAAAGTGCTGATTTGTTAGAAAAATATCCAAAGAATCCCAAAACTCCCAAAGTGATAATATTAAATAGCTTAATATATTATCTTGACATCATCCCCACAGGCTGCCAAGAAATGTGCAATTCAACAAGGGAATATGTTCTGCTGTGAAAATTTTCTGGTGGAAGCAAAATCACCTTTAGAAACAATTCAGAAGACAACTCTAGCTTCAAGGGAATCACAAGTAAGAAGCTGTGATCTCAGGCTGAAAGCATGATGTAGTCTAAGCAATTGCCTGATGCATTTGAGCAACTGACAGAAGAGTACACAAAAATCCTTAAGCCTCTGTGGTTTCTCTATAATAAGAACAACATATAGGAGTTATCAAACACTTTGCCATATAAGCATGGGGATCTGACTTTAACCCCCAACATCCACATTGAACAGAAGTGAGGGATGATTTGTGTTTGTCACCCAGCTATGTGGAGGCAGAGGTAGGACAATCACTGGTGTTTAGTGGCTGGCGAATCTAATTAATGAGTCCCAAGCTAATGAAAGACACTGTCTCTCAATATAAAGTAGTAACAGGAACCTAAAAATGAACTACGGAGAGCTCTATGAATCAAGAACAGCCACTGGGGAATCATCGGGGAAAGGAGCTAGGCCCTCCAAGGGTAGGAAACTGTTGATTGACATGGGCAGTAAGTGGAGCCTTGAGGGGTGGGATCAGACTGTGTTCCTGTACATGAGCTGGCAACTTGAAGCCATCCCCTGCAGAGGAGCTCCTAACCCAGCCTTGATATTGGGATGAGAAAATCAGACCAGCCTGGAGTGGATGCATCATGGTGAGCTGACCCACCTTGGGACTTCTTGTCATTCTTAGGGAGGGAATTGTGGGATGGGGAGGTTGGAGGCTTAAGGTAGACTGGGAGAGATTGGGAGGACTGAAGCGAGTAGGGGATACATGGAAAAACAGACTTTAAAAAGTAAATAAACCTTTTTTTTTATATTTCCAAACCCTCCTTTATATCCCTCTACAATGTCTGAATTCTTTTTCTGAAATGAAAATATAATCTGACAAACTTTTAAAAGACTATATATTTTTTGTAGTAAAACTTAATTTATTTGAAATAAATTTAGTGAGATGATGAGCAAATATATGCATAGAGATTTTATTATAGTATGATTTATGATAAGAAGAAAGAAGTAAAATACTCTTTTATACCAATTTAGAAAAAAATACATGGTGAAAAATCTAATAATTGAATATAAACATAATTGGTAGCAAGGTTTAATTTAAAATTATAAAAACACAGCTGGAGGAATATGTTGGATGATAGGGAAAAAAAACACTAAAATTCAAAATTGAGTAAGTCTAAGAAACCAAAGTTCTGATTATTCATCCAGTAAGCTACAAATAATTAAGAGACTAAGATGGTAAAAATCCAAAATAAAAATAAATAACCAAATTTAAAAAAATAAAGCCATGCAATATGGTAGTTCTTTTGGTAAGAAACAAAGAAAACAATAAAGTATTGGTAAAGCAAACATGGAGATTTGAATAATCTCATTATATTATTGTTGTGAGATATTATTTTAAGGTGTAACATTTTGTCATGCTATGGAATATTTCTAAAATGATGCAAAGATGTGTTGCATTCTTTTATGTTGCATTTTTAAACTCTGTCAAGCTGTGTTACTTTGCCTGCCTAAAATATCGGATTGGTCTAAAAAAGAGCTGAATAGTGGATTGCTAACTAGAGAGAGAAATAGGCGATGCTTCCAGGTAGAGACAATAAATAGGAGAAATGTGGGCTAGAAAAAAGAGAAGATCAAGGATCTAGAAAAGGAGAACAGGAAGACATTAAGGGCCAACCACTGAACCACACAACCAGCTATAAAGTAAAAAGATAATAAAGATTATAGAATAAAGAAAAGTAAAAAGGCAAGAGACAAAGCATAATTAAAACAAAATGAAATAATTTAAGTTAAATTAGAAAAGCTTTCAAGCTAAGGCCTGAGAATTCATAACTAAGAATAAGTTTCCATGATTTTATTTGGGAGCTCGTTGGTGGACCACCAAAGAGGAAAAGAAAACCAACTACAATTGTTTCATAATTGTTAGATTAAACAATGGAATTGAAAATTTAAAAAAGAAATCTATATAAAATTTATGTCACTTTTACTTCAACCTTCGCTTCTTCCAATTCTTCCAGTGTTATCTTCATGTCCTCTTAAATTCATGGCTTGCTCAACTGGTACACTTTTACCATACCGTTCTATTTCTTCTCTTATCTTCCTCCCTCTCTTTCATAACCATTTGTTATTACACATATATTTATGTATTTAAGGCTGATGGCTTGGGATTGGATAACCTACTGAGTTCAGTCCTAGAGAAGACTCATTCTCCCTTGCTTAACATCCAATAATTAGTTGTGATTCTACCTCTAGGGGTGGAGATTTGTGTGATTTATTCCAATCATGTGGCATATCAACTGATATAGTCATTGTACGTGCATTGTTTAAGTAATTAAACATGTTTGAATTAGTGTTACTATGTACTGATTTCCAACTTGCCAAGTCCAGCAAATCAGAACAAAAGCATATATATCAAGTTATGCAGAGCTGTTTATTTCCAGAACACATAGGCAGCAAGGAACAGAAGAAGCTTGAAAGTCATTTTCACTCTCTCCACAATCTCAGGTAGCTATCTGGAGTGTGAAGGGCTAGACTGCATTTGTTTCACTTGTGCTATAGCTGAGAATCCCTGCCAAGAATATCATCCAAGTTTTTATCACCTTTGGACAGTGTAGAAACACTTTATTTAATACAGTTATTCATGTTTTGGTCACCCGCAAAAATAAAACTAATTTTATTGCTACTTCATAACTGTAAATATGTTACTATTACAAATTATAAGTATCTATGTTTTCAGATAGTCTGTGGCTACTCCTGTGAAAGGTTTGTTCAATCACTAAAGGGTTTTCTACCCATAGGTTAACCACTACCATATTCAATGTATGAATGGATGAGGCTGCTGAATAATACATTTCTAAAGGAGAGACACAGAATTTTAGCAATTACAGTTAGTTCATCCTCATTTCAAGATATTGTGCTTATACATTTCACAAACAAGAAGTCCTGGATTTATCCAAAGTCTACTGAAGAAATTTACAAACATAATTTTTATTGAAAACCATATATAATAGGTATTACAGTGATTCAGGACTGATGGCCAGAGTAAATTATTGATAATTGCTGAATTTTGTGCTTCCTTTATACTTTATGGTTGTGATAGTGCAATGCAATTCTAACTGTTAAAAATTATTTGAATCTAAGTTAAGAAAAAAAAACTCCAAAGTCTGTATATAATCATGCATTCTTTCTTTTTTTTTAATTATGAATAAAGTCATACTTTTTATCCGTGTATATTCTTGTTCAAGTTCGCTTTTCCTTCACACCCCTTCCAGTCACTCTCTCTTCTCCACATCTCTTTATTTCCTCCCCAACAAGGGCAGGAGGTCCCAAGGTCCCAATATGGCTCAGTTCAGCATCCACTCCTGGCAGATCCAGTTTCCTCACAACATCAAGACTGGGTCAGGTGTTCCTCTGGAGGGAGTGGGAGCCAAAGTGCCAATCAAAGGTGTTTCAGACCCCAAGCTGTTTATTGGTTGTTTTTTGCAGCTTGGACATGTTTTTGCTTTTTGCTTTTATGTTTTGAGTCTGTTAATGAGTGATTACATCCACTGCTTATCTTTCTGGGTTTGTGATACCTCAATCAGAGGGATATTCTCCAAATCCATCCATTTGCATACTATAGGATATACTTTTCTCTTAGTGCCTAGTAGTACTACATTGTGTAGCTGTACCACGGTTTGTTAAACCATTCTTCAGTTGAGGGGCATCTAGGTTGTTTCCAGGTTCGTGCTATTATGAATAATGCTGCTTATGAACATAGTTAAGCTAACGCCTTTGGAGTGCCAATGTGCTTCTTTAGGGTATACAGCCAGAAGTGGTATTGCTGGATCCTTGGGGAGATTGATTCCCAGTTTTCTGAGAAACAGCCATACTGCATTCCAGAGTGGCTGAACAAGCTTAAACTCCCACCAATAAAGGAGGACTGTTCCCCTTGCTCCACAACCTCTCCAGCATAGTCTGTTATGTATGTCTTTTATCTTACCAAATCTGATAGGTGTAAGATGGTATCTCAAAGTTGTTTTGATTTCCATTTCTCTGATTGTTAAAGATGTTCAGAACTTTTTCAACTGCCTTTCACCCATTCGTTATTCTTATGTTAAGAATTCCCCTTTTAGTTCTAAACACCATTTTTTGATTGTGTTATTCAAGGTTTGGGCTCTAGTTTCTTGAGTTTTCTGTATGTTTTAGAGATCAGTCCTCTATAACTTGAAGGGCTGGTGAAAATCTTTTCCCATTCTGTGGACTGTCCTTCTGTTCTATTGAGTGTGTCCTTGACTTTACAGAAGCTTCTCAGTTTCAGGAGGGCCTACTTATTGATTGTTATTCTTAGTGTCTGTGCCACTGGTGGTATATTTAGGAAGTAATTACATGTGCCAATGCATTGGAGGGCATTTCCCACTTTCTATTCTATCATGTTCAGTGTGGCTGGGTTTATGTTGAGGCTTTTGATCTACTTGGATTAGAGTTTTGGGACTATTTGCATTTTTCTACACACTACCATCCAGCTATGCCAACACCATTTGTTAAAGATACTATGTTTTTTCCATTGATTATTTTGGGCTTCTTTGTCAAAGAATTTTGTGAGTCACTTATGTATGCAATCATATCATCTGCAAATAGAGATAATTTCACTTCTTCTTTTCCAATTTATATCCCCTTAATCTCTTTTCGTTCTCTTATTGCTTTAGCTAAAACTTCAAGAACTATAATGAATAGATAAGGGGAGAGAGGACAACCTTGTCTAGTTCCTGATTTTAGTGGGATTGCTTTGAGTTTTTCTCCATTAAGTTTGATGTTGGCTGTTGGCTTCTTGTAAATCACCTTCATTATATCTAGATATTTTCCCTATATTCCTGATCTCTCCAGGACTTTTATCATAAAGTAGTGTTGGATTTTGTCAAAGGTTTTTTCAGTGTCTAAGGATATGATCATGTGGGTTTTTGTTTTTCTTCCTTTAGCATGTTTAAATGATGCATGACATTTATGGTTTTTCCTACATTGAACTGTCCCTGCTTTTCTTGGATGAAGCCTACTTCATCATAGTGATGATTTTTTTTTATATTGCTATATGAAGGTTGCCAAAATTTTGTTGAGAATTTTAGCATCAATATTCTTGAGGGAAACTGGTCTGTAATTCTCCTTCTTTGCTGAATCTTTTAGTGGCTTGGGTATTAGTATAATTGTGGCCTCATAAAAGGAATTTGGCAATATTCTTTCAGTTTCTATGGTGTGAAACAGTTTGAGGAGTAATGGTAATAATTCTTCTTTTAATGTCTGGTAGAATTCAGCACAGGGAGTCAAGCCAGGTGAAGCCAGTCTGAAAAGACCAACACCAGCACCAGCACCAGCACCAGCACCAGCACCAGTACCAGTACCAGTACCAGTGTTATGCCTATGATACTGGGATACTGAAATATCCATGGTCTGACTCAATCTGTCTGTATACTCTTGGAATATACAGACTCAAGCTATAAGGAGAAGAAATATTTCATGGGGGACACTCCCACCTTTGACCGAAGCCAGTGGCTGAATGAAATGTTCACATTGGGCCTGGACTTTCCCAATCTGCCCTACTTAATGGACAGGTCACATAAGATCACCTAGAGTAATGCCATCCTGCGCTACCTTGCCCAAAAGCTCAACCTGTGTGGGGAGACAGAGGAGGAGAGGATTTGCATGGACACTCTGGAGAACCAAATTATGGACAACCACATGCAGCTCATTATGCTGTTACAACCCAGACTTTGAGAAGCAGAAGCCAGAGTTCTTGAAGCCCATCTCTGAGAAGATGAAGCTCTACTCTGAGTTCCTGGGGAAGCAGCCATGGTTTGCAGGGGACAAGATCACCTATGTGGATTTTCTTGCTTATGACATCCTTGACCAGCACCATATTTTTGAGCCCAAGTGCCTGGATGCATTCCCATACCTGAAGGACTTCTTGGCCTGCTTTGAGGGACTTAAGAAGATCTCTGCCTGCATGAAGTCCAGCTGCTTCATCCCGACACGTATATTTTCAAAGATGGCCCAGTGGAGTAACAAGTAGGGCCCCCTACACTGGCTTTCATAAGGAGAACACGTCTATGCTAGGGATCCTCCAGACCCTGGGGACAGCTGGCCTTCTGCAAGGTTCCTCACTTATTTATCTTCCCCACCCCATTCTCCAGTTTCTCCTCAGCTTATATAGCCTAGTCAAGTCCATGTGGTTGTCATTCTCTCAATTTCATTTCATCAAGGCCCCATCTTCATTTGTGCCCCAACTCAACCACACAGTCCCTTGCTATAACTGATGTCTGCCCAGAACTCTGCCTACAATTACCCAAAAGGTCAATACTATCTCAATCCCTGGTGGAAGGGCCGCCCCAAGCCTTCTTATCTCCAATAAAGCCTGAAAGACCACTGGGGAAAAAAAGAATTCAGCATTGAACCTGGTCTATTTTTACTTTGGAGGCTTTTAATGACAGCTTCATTTTTTTTTAGTGTTATATGTCTGGTTAGGTAATTAATCTGGTCTTTATTTAATTTTGGTAAATTGTACCTGTCCAAAAAGCTGTCCATTTCTTCTAGGTTTTCCAGTTTTTTAAAAATAGATTTTCAAAGTATGACCTGATAATTCTCTGGATTTCCTGGGGGTCTGTTGTTATGTAGCCCTTCTCATTTCTTATTTTGTTGATTTGGACACTCTCTCTCAATCTCTGCTTTTTGGTTAGTTTGCATAAGGGTTTATCTTGTTGACTTTCTCAAAGAACTAACTCTTTGATTCATTGATTCTTTGTATTGTTCTTTTTGTTTCAATTGTATTGATTTCAGCTCTAAGTTTGAATATTTCCTGCCATCTACTCCTTCTAGGTGAGTTTGCTTCTAATTGTTCTAAGGCTGTCAGCTGTGCTGTTAGTTCTTTAGTGTGGTATTTCTCTATGCTTTTCATATATGCATCTAATGTTATGGATTTTCCTCTTAAGTCTGCTCTCATTGTGTTCCACAAGTTAGGGTACATTGTGGATTCATTTTCATTAAATACTAGAAAGACTTTGATATCTTTCTTAGTTTCTTCCTTGATCCAGAGGTGTTTCAGCTGAGTGATGTTTAGTTTCTCTGAGTTGGTAGGTTTTCTGTGATTTTTGATGTTGTTGAACTCTAACTTTAGGCCCTCTTGATCTGATATGATAAAAGGGATTATTTACATTTTTTGTATCTATTGATATTTGCTTCCCAACCAGTTGTGTGGTCAATTTTAGAGAAAGCTCCATGTGGTGCAGTGAAATATGTATATTCCTTTGCATTTGGTTGGAAGCTTCCTAAATATCTATTAAATCCATTTGCATCGTAACCTCTGTTAGATTCCTTATTTTTCTGTTGAGTCTCTGTCTCATTGACCTATTCAGGGGTGAAAGTGGGATATTGAAGTCTGCCACTATTAGTGTATAAAAATTGATGTGGGATTTGAGCTTTAACTGTATTTCTTTTACATAGATAGGTGCCCTTATATTAGAGGCATAAATATTCAGGATAGAAATCTCCTCTTGACCAATTTTTCTTGTGATAAATAAGTAATGATCCACTTGTTCCCTTTTAATTGCTTTTAGCTTAAAGTCTACTTTGTTAGATATTAGGATGGCAACCCCAGCTTGTCTCTTAGGACCATTTGACTGGAAAATCTTTTCCCAGCCCTTTACTCTGAGCCTGTGTCTGTCTTTGTGGTTGAGGTGTGTTTCTTGTATGCAGCAGAAGGATGGCTTCTGTTTTTGAATCCATCTTGTTAGTGTGTTACATTTTATAAGTGAGTTGAGTCCATTGATATTAAAGGACATTAGTGACCACTGATTGATATTTCCTACTATTTTTCGGGGTAGCTTGTATGTATTTTCTTTCTCTTGGCTTTTTCTCTGTGAGATTACTGAATGTTTGTGGTTTCATAGGTGTATCTGGGATCCTTTGGTTGGAGTTTTCCCTCTAATGCTTTTTGGAGGGCCAGATTAGTAGGAGGTATTGTTTCAGTATGACTTTGTCATGAAGTGTCTTGTTTACTCCATCTATAGCGACTGATAATTTTGTTGTTTATTGTAGTCTTGGTTGGCAGCCATGCTCTTTTAGTGTCTGTATAACTTCTGACCAAGCCCTTCTTGCTTTCATCATTTTCATTGAATAGTTAGGAGTTATTCTGATAGTTCTGCCTTGATAGGTAAGTTGGCCCTTTTCTTTTGCAGCTCTAAAATTTTTCTTTGTTTTTTATATTTTGTGGCTTCATTATTATGTGGCAAGCAGACTTTTTGGGGGGTCATATCTAGTTGGTATTCTGTAAGCTTCTTGTATCTTTATAAGCATTTCTTTTTTCAAGTTAAGAAAGTTTTCTTCTATGATTTTATTGAATACATTATCTGTGCCTTTAAGCTGGTATTCTTCTCCTTCTATTTCTATTATTCTCAGGTTAGGTATTCCAGATTTCCTGAACATTTTGTGTTATGGCATTTTTGGTTTGAGTATTCTCTTTGACTGATGTATCTATTTCTGCTACTGAGTCTTCTACTCCAGAGATTCTCTCTTCCATCTCTTGAATTCTGATGGTTATGCTTATATTTGTACTTCCAGCTCTTTTACTTAGATATTATATTTCTACCTTTGTCTCATTTTGTGTCCTTTTTATTGTTTCTATGTCATATTTTAGTTCCTGGAATGTTTCTTTCATTTTTTGGTTTACCATTTTTTGGTTTTCTTTCAAGGACTTGTTCATCTCTTCCAATTTTTTGTTTGTATTTTCTTCTGTTTCTTTTTTTTTTAACTTTATACTGTTTGGCCCATGTCTTATGCCCGTTACTAGCTAGCTCTTTCTTCTTAAATTAACCCATTTCTATTAATCTTGCCGCCATGTGGCTTAGCCCGTGACTCAGCCCCGTACCTCTACATGTTCCTCCTTTGGGGGTCGGAGAGTGACTAACTCCACCCTTTCCTACTTGCCTGCCCTCTGATTCTCCAACCACTTCTACGGTGCCATGCATGGGACCAAACAGTTTTTTATTTACATCATACAGAAAACATTCTACCACATTTCCTCTTTTCTTTCTAATTAAAAAGGAAGGTTTCAATTTCCATATAGTAAAATTACAACAGAACAACTCTCAAGCAGGAATTACAGTCACAATATCCAGTCTATTTGTTTTCCAAAATTAAAGAGAATATTAGATTATCTACCTTATCATTGTGAGTCTAAAGTTTCATATCTAATATACCTTTTAAACTAAAAAGAACTATACCTGTAATTATTAAACCTTCAACCACATCAAAGACCACAGAAGGATATATTATTGTCTAAATAAACAGGAAGTGCAAGCAACTTCCAAAGTTTAGAAAATGACAGAGATGACATTTGTCTGCCTGGACAGTCACTCAAAGTTCCTTTGTAATGTTGGGGCATCCATTTTCAGCCTATATGGCCCAAAGTCTCTGGCACACCTTGCAGTGATGCTGGAAATCTGACACAATCCATTAGTTGCTTCTCCTTGTGTCCTGAAGAATGTCTGGCAATGTTTTCTGCAAAGAAGGAACCTGAAGAACCATCTCAGCTTGTTCTGCCAAGTTGTCACTTTCCTATGGAACCTGCATGTCCAGTTTATACAGCATACTATCAAGCAGTCAATACCAGAACAGTTCCTTGTCCAGTGGCTAACTGTTGCCACAAAGTAAATTCCACATGAAGTTTCTTCAATGCCCATCATTTTCCAGAAATACATTGGTCCTGCCAGGAACAGACCTGTCTCACTGTCCAGAAAAGTCTAAGTTCTTAAAATATCTTAAATGCCATATTCTGCATGTCTTTGAAGTGTTTGAAGACTACATATCTAATTGAAATATATCTTTGTATACCTACAAAAACCTAACTAACATGACTATAAGTTTGCTTATCATAGTTGACTACTAATCTGCATTTCTCAATTACACATTACAATTTTAAATGAGTTACATCAGCATCATACCTTAATCAAGAGTACAAAAATACATACAGCATAACAAAATTGACCATAAGTTATTATCAATGAATTAAAATCCACTTATCTTTTCTAAACATTCCTATATCATATCCTATCCTCCCTCCTTTTTTTTAAGATTGACTATGACCATTAACCATTTATAATGAAAACAAACACTAATAAGTAATATTTATGGGAAATTGGACGAAGATTTCTTTCTTTTACTACTTCCTGCTGTCAAAGGATGATGACAATCTCATGGGGTCTTGAAGCTGGATCATCTCAACTGGCCATCTTGGAAGCTGATTTTCTCATCAGAAAATTTCAGGTGGCCTTGGCAAATGGAACCACATTTGCTTAGAACCAATCCACAGGTGGTCTTCTGTGGAGACAAAAGTAGAAACTCTTTTCCCAAGTAATATATTCTTATAAACAGATTTTAAAGTCAAGACATCTTTAAAATATAAGTATTGGTTTAACTTAGCAGCCTTAGCAATCAATTGTCTGTCTGCAATTAGCTCATTAAAAGTTAAAAAATTAAAAGTAAAATCAATAATTCTAATCCAGACTCTTTGTTTATCTGTCATCTTCATGTGGCCTTTTTATTTTTATTTCCTTATTTCTCTTTCTTAAAGGATTTCTTTACCCCCTTTTTTTCTTTTTCTATCTCTCTCTGAAGCCTATGCATATTTTACATACATTATGCACCATTTAGAGGTTTTGAGAGTCGAAATCTGTTTTATTGAGAATTCTTAATCATTTTCTAACTCAAAGAGCTTTTAAAATCTCATATCACTTTAATTGCTGACTCCGTCGCTTTTGACTTTGTTTCAATATGGCGGAGCAGACCCGACCAGAAAATGCTGCTACCAGAAAAATATTTTTACACTGTTTCCTTTCTGTTCAGTATAAGCAGAAACCTTAAATCAATAACACTTGTGCCAATCCTGTCATGAAACGTATGAGCTTAAGCTGTGTGCCACGGATGTGCCATTTTTAAATTCCTGCCTGAACACCATGCTGTCTCTGTACCATAAATCAATTCAAATACGCAATTCAGAAAGCCACTTTGGGCTCTGTTTCAGTGATCTAGAATGCTCTTTAAGCTTTTTAAACTGTCTCAGGCTTTATGCGGGTGTTCGGCCCAAAGTTGGGAAGCCATCTGTTGTAGAAAGTTTTTCCTGGCCCGTTCTTAGTCCCGGGAGGTTTGTACCTGGTGTGGCCCAAAATGGTGGTTGGAACCTGGTTCGTGCCACACTTTTGTCCCCCAAGAAATCAATCACTCGCTTATATTAACTTTATAGTGTTTGGCCCATGTCTTATGCCCATTACTAGCTAGCTCTTTCTTCTTTTTTTTTTTTTCTTCTTTATTTTGTATTTATCAAAAAAACAGTAAAAAGAATTTAGAAATGCAGAAGAGTTAACAATAACTATACAGAGGATAATAATCATAAGCATGGCTTATCAAGGGTAGAAATGCAAATAAGATTGCTACACATATATTTTCTTTGTGTTCAGCTTTCCCTCTGAATTTTTTTTTCCATCCCTGTATATCCTTATTCAAGGTCTCTTCCCCCTCCCACCACATCTGATCATTTTTCTTCTCTGCAACTCCCCATCCCCTCCCTTGGCAGGGAGCAGACAGTCCTATGGTCACACTGGCCCAATAATGCTTGGATCAGTCTTCACT
>PVIH01002173.1:0-200348 GCA_004025045.1 Sigmodon hispidus | reverse complement strand
TACTTTTGTGAGATCCTTTTTGCTGTTTTACCATTTTAAGTCTCTGTACTTGGCTACACACAGATTGTATTTTTATTGTTAATGCTCTTCTTATGGATACCTGCATTTAACTTGTGGACTATGTAAACACAATATATATCAATATCTATATATCTATATATCAATCTATATAAACTACTAGCTTTTCAAAAAAAAAAAACTTTATTTATTATTTATTTATTTATTTATTTGCCTTGGTGTTTGCCTGGAACTGGAACTACAGACAGTTGTTAGCTGCCATGTGGGTGCTGGGAATCGAACCCGGGTCCTCTGGAAGAGCAGACGGTGCTCTTAACCACTGAGCCATCTCTCCAGCCCCCAGAAACTAAATCTTTAATAAATTCTGAGCTACATTTTGAAAGCTGTTTCTTTTAATAAAGTTAACACGCATTTTGAAACTTTTTTTAATTAGTGAACTTTCATCTATTTTCTTAAAATTAAAAAATAAAAAGCGGGGCTGGAGAGATGGCTCAGCGGTTAAGAGCGCCGTCTGCTCTTCCAGAGGACCCGGGTTCGATTCCCAGCACCCACGTGGCAGCTGACGGCTGTCTGTAGTTCCAGTTCCAGGCGAACACCAAGGCAAATAAATAAATAAATAAAATAAAGTTTTAAAAAAAAAATAAAATAAAAATAAAAAAATAAAAAGCTAGCTCTCCTTAATTCTGTTGAGTTACTAACTCAACAGCAAAACCATACAGTTCTGTAAAAGCCTCTTACATAGTGCATCGACCTTATGGATGTGTATCCTTGATCTCTAAGTGACAGAAGACTTACCAACATCTGCAAACACACTTGAACTTCACTTCTCCATTCTCAAGTATCATTTTAGTAGAATACATATTTACTCCTAAAAACGTTCCATGATAATTCTCTTTAAATATTACTGTCATGTCTTTGTTTAAAAAAAAAAAAAGTGTAGTATAATATTCTATATTCTAGTTGTCTAACCATGACTGGAAGCAAAGTTTGAGTGAATTTCAAGCTGTTGTATAAGAATGTCTGTTAACATTCGCCTCTGCTTTAGCATCAAAATAACCTGCCACACATCCAAACATGTCCATGCCAGGACCATACTTCTTGTGGTCAAATACCACAAAAAAACTTATGCTAAGTCTAGCAATCTATAAAAATTGCTAACAATTTGCTAACAATTATGAAAGTTATCCTTATCTGTTGCAAAATTTGGAGATTATATCTCTTGAAAATGAAAACCACCAAACAGAATGAGCATCTCAGAATGCAAATTTAAGTGAGATAAAGTACACAAGAAATGGAGTGTGTATGTGTGTCTAATATTTTCCTCATTTTAAGTTCTTAAAAAACATTAGCAGTGGCTGGGAATACTGACTGGTGATAGACTATTTGCCCAGCATGCTCAAAGCAAGGCTTTAATTCCCAAAACCCACACTTCAAAAAAAAAAAGGAGGCCAGGCTTGAAAGGCAAAGCAAAGGATCAAGAACTCAAGGCCGGCCTGAGCTTGTACAGTGAGTACAAGGCTTTCTCAGCAGCTTAGTGACAGTCCATCTTAAAATTAAAAGGTTTTTTGGTTTAAGTGCTAGAGATATAGCTCAGTGATAGAGAGCACTTGCCTAAGACCCTGGGTATGATCAAGCCCCAGCACCAAAAAAACCAAACAAACACTGCAGTGGTTGTCCTGGAGTGGTGGGAAGGTGAGACAACCACAATGCCTTCCACCATCTTGCAGTCCAACATGAACAGGTAAGTGGCTTGATATTTTCCTTGTCTTTATTAGTCTCCCTCCAGTTTTCTTTGAATAGTAAGAAATTGATCTATAGAGGTCATATCAAAAAGTCCCCTTCCAGGACCAGAAATGGTGTCCCAGCTCTCAATGCCAACACTTAGGAGGCAAAGACAGGTGGTTTCTGTAAGTTTGAGGCCAGTTCCACGCTTGTCAAATCTACACAGAGAGACTCTGTAACAAAACAAAACAAAAGATTCTACTTGCATATACCTAAGGGGGAATATTATAGAAAGCAATGTGTTTAAAGAAAGTAAGAAGAGGTGTAATATACTGCCTTAACCTCCTTACTCCTGAGAAAGGTCAAAAAAAAGAATGACTCCCCAAATATTGAAGATCAAACAATGAATAAAATATTTTCACACTAAAACATGGAGTAAAATAAAGGTTGTTTGGCATGAGCTAGTCTTTTCTTTAAAAAGAAAAAATGATATTTCTCTGTCCAGGAAGGCAGAAACTGTGGGTTTTTTTGTTTGTTTGTTTTAAGATTACAAAGAAGTATTCTACATTAGCCATATTAATTAAACAATAGTTCAAATATTATAAAACTAAGTAGCACCTAACAGCACATTATATATATTAAAAATGTTTATCTACATTTTAAACCTTTAAATTTGGGGGTTACTAATATTCAGTCAATACCTCTAATTATCTTTTTTTTATTAGGTGGGGGTAAAGACATAGCCATGGCTGTCCTGGGACTTACTCCATGTAAACCAGGTCATGAACTCACAGAGATCTTCCTGCCTCTGCCTCCTGTACTGTGATCAAAGGCGTGCACCACCACAACAGGCTACATCTAACTTGAATAAATCTTTTGTTTAAGATAAGTTACATATCATTTTAATTCATCACAAAATATATTATTCCAAAATAACTTGCAAAATATAGCATTCAGAACAAAGCAGAACCATTCAAAGCCAAGAATCTAAGCATCTATCTTAAACTGGCCCCAATCAGACAGGTCTCTTCAAACAAGAGACA
Organism: Sigmodon hispidus; assembly: GCA_004025045.1. Classification (NCBI taxonomy): domain Eukaryota; kingdom Metazoa; phylum Chordata; class Mammalia; order Rodentia; family Cricetidae; genus Sigmodon; species Sigmodon hispidus. Next base: position 197,565 of record PVIH01002173.1, on the reverse strand, counting down.
GGCGTGAGAATGATGTAACTACTGAAGGAAATAAGTACTTAAAGAAATAACTTTCCATGTAAAACTTTTTAAAAAAAATTACAAACATAACACAACTAAATATAAAGAATACTTGAAACACCACAATTATGCAGTAGAATTTTAAAAGTATAATTGCATATATACCTTCTACTTTTTTTTTAATTACCTGCTTTGCAATTTCTCTTAAACAGGCTACTCCTTGTTCAAAATTAGGGAAAGCTACCGAGCCATACTTTTGGTATTCAGGGGTTGGTCTGATTTTTATTGTAGCTTCTGTTATTACACCAAGAGTTCCTGAAAAAGAAGGGGAACAATCCAATATATCATATGACAATTTCCTTAAAACCATATTTACATCTAATTAATCAACTAAGTCTATTATTTCATTCTATTAACCATGTTACATCTATTTAATTTTCCATTTGGGGAATAATGGCTAATCAAGTCTTGTTTAATGAACAATTAAGTAAATTGATAATTTCAAAAATGATTATAGGCTAAATTTTTCTTTTTATGTACAATATTTTAAAACATTTCAAGCTTTCTCCATGGAAGTCAGTTTTAAATAGTTTTAAAGCATTATAACTTATTAAAAGCAAAGAATGAATTAACATTACATCTCATACACTTTGACAAAAGTGTATTCTAATGCATCTATATTTAGTGTAAAAAATTTTGCTGGAGCAAAAAGAAGCAAACTTTCTTAAAACTTTAAAATGGCTGAAGAATTCTGAGGTACTATGGCCTTGCCTTGACTCTTCAGATTTAGGTCACAGAAAGGCAAAGGCATTACTGAGATCTTGTAAGAAAGAAACAAATGAACCCTAAGAAAACCACCAATAAGACATTCTTTATTGCTAGGGGTAGGAAGAAATTAATCTGAAAGAAAAATAATAAGATAAATATAAGCATTTATACAAAAATATTTAAAAATTATAGCTAAAAAGAAATATATTCATAAAAGTAATGTTTTCAAACCTATGGTTTCAGATGTACAAATAGTGAAATTAATAATACCATTAGCAAATTTTTTAACGATGATTTAAAAAGTGTAAAGAGGGATGTGAATGAAACTAAAGAACTTAGTTACAACACTGGAAAGAAAAGTCCAAGAAATGGCTGGCATCCCTAGAATAACTTTAACACAGGGTTAAAGATTCGCCTGCCCATAGAGTAAAATAATCAAATTGATTACTATATATTCAGTTTATATATACACACACTACTTCTGGTTTATTTAAAATATGAGCCTCTTATAACTTGCATGGTCACAAAAATCTCTGAAAGTTTTCTCAATTTCAATATAGAACAAATATAAAATTTAAAATAACTAAAGTGACTAAACATTTTTGTTTCCATATTTTTGGTATATAATTTCAACAATAAAATTCACATATTTAAAATCCTAAAAGCTCTCAAGACAATATAATGGCTATTAACATCCTCTTGGTTACTACCATAACTAGATGGGAAGACCCTACTGCTGAAGACACAACACCCTTTGGTTCCAGCAAATACAAAAATCACCCTGGAACTAACCTGGATGCCTTCCCCCTGCTGACTAGCTTTTGTAGTACTGGACCCTGAATTGTGCAGTACCAACCTGCCAGGCAAGATGTATCCATAGGTGTAATCATGGCATGACTGTTAGGGAGACAAACAGCTATTTTATGATTGGACCTGAAGTCTGGTCCATAGCAGTGTACTCATGCCTAGTTCTGTAACACTGGTCAAAAGCCTATGACTGGGGAGGGCACAGGATCTGTATCTGTGTAGAGGAGTTGGTGGGGGCTACTACTGTTGTTTTCCTAAAGTGACACTGTCAAACTACCTTCTAAATAGTTATGTTTGTAACCACAGATTAGTGTAGCTCTCAAGATCAGAGAAGCTTCTTTCTGCAGTGGGCTTCAATCCGTACAAAACTGGTTAAAATGCTGAGAATAAGAGACTATTAAACATGGGACATGTTGGTCAACCTCACAAGGCTTAGGAAACATTATAGAAGAAGGGGAAAAAAAGGAATGTAAGAGCCAGAGGATGGAGTGAAGTGTTGTAAAATGTTGTCATCTGGACATGGTATGGTTATTAAATTCGTGAACTGAGAGCAGCTATGGTTAATGCCCAAGATCAAGCCAGTCAGTACTTCAATACTTCCATCACAGATAGTGTAGGTGCTCATAAGGTTCTATCCCTAGCTGAGGACCTATTGGCAGTGGATGGCTACTACCGGAGGAGAGAGTCATTTCTGTTCAGAGATGTGGCCACTGCTAGGTTGTCCCTGCTCATGGAGGCACTACTCACTTGACTCAATGAGTTATTAAAATGAAGGGGAGAAGAAAATGAAGGTGAGAATTAGGGAGGCAGGGAAAGCATGAGGCTGGGCGTGGACATAGTCAATGTATATATGTTTGAAATTATCAAAGAAAACATAAAAGGTATTTTAAAAGGAAAAAAAGTTAGTATATTCACATGTGTGCACAATCATTACTATAAACTAAATTGAGACCATCTTAATCTCTCCCCAAAGTGTACCAATTAAACAGCCATGCTCCATTTCTATACCCACACCATCTATTCATAAATATATTCCACCTTTATTCATATGCATATTCTGGATATTTTTATATAAAAGGAATCTCATGGTATATGGTCTTGTGAATTCTTTTCATTCGTTATGGTTTCAAGGTTCACAATTGTACACTGATTATTATTCTCATCAATGAGCTACTGAAAACTCTAGGAGCTGAAATGTGTAATAACTTCAATGAAAAGTTTACTTAAAGAAGTAAACTGCCCAACAACATGTAATCTGGCAAAAAACCAAAATAATAAACTTGAAGGCAGACTGATAGATTGTGGCACATTGTGCTATAAAAATAACAGAGGGAAACAAGCCTCAGAGAAACATAAAAACCCATTAATTACACTACTAGATAAATAATGAAAGTACTGTAAGGGCACAGGAGAGAGCGCAGGGCAGAAAAGTTATTCAGAACATTGCTGAAAACTTCCTAACAGTACTCCATACAGCAAGTGAGGTCAATAAATTCTAACCAAGATAACACAAAATACCAATAAACAGATCATGAAAAAATGCTCCAAAACAAGTAAAAAAATCTTGAGAACAACATGAAAAAATAAACTACGAGGGAAATCTTATAAAATGTACAACTGACTCATCAGCAGAAATGATGGAATCTAGAAGAATAGTGTAATAATATATACAAAAGGTCCAAGGAAAAAAGCCTGTCAATCAAAAGCCATACACACTGTGCTTGAATCTACAGCAGCACAAAGCTGAGCAGGAAAAATGGTCTGTGCAGATGGATATGACCACATACAGTAACTTGAGTCACAGGAACAAAAACGGAAAAACCAGAAGGGATAAGTCACAAAGCGCTAGGTGTGTACTTGCTCTCCTCTCTTCTAGCAGCTTCATTACAAGTCATACAATTACATAAAGTAGTAATTATGCTGCTGGGTTTATAACAGCTATACAGGCATAACAATAATACCATAAAAGAAAGTTTAAAAGAATATCTCTATATGTAGAAATGCTACCTCGGTGTATTATGACATATTAATCACAGAGCAGCCACTATGAAACAAAACAGGTATGCTAGACAAGGGGGGGGGATGAAATTAAAATCAGAGGAAAAAGTATTTGCTAAATCCAAAGGAAAATTAAATATGAAGTAACATAGGGTCTAACTTCATCACAGGAAAAAAAAATGATAGGTATGAAAAATATGTCTATGAAAGTAATCTCTATTATAATCCAAGTTGACTTCACTATAGAAATTAACACTGTATAACTTATTTGGGGTTGTTGGTCACAGAGGTTCCAAAAGTCTCCAAAATAATAAAGTTCTTTACAGTTCTGCTGGTCACCCACTAAAACTAGAAGATAAGACTCCACTGCTAAAGATACTGCATACCTCGGTTGCAAGACATGAAGCAAGCAAGCTGGAACCCTGCTGTTCTAAGTGCTGTTGGAAAAGGTATCAACAGTTTAACCCAGATAGAAACCTTAGGAACTACAAAATGGCCTGTCAATAGTGGTATGACTGTTAGGAAGTTAACTGATTTTGAATCTATCCTTTTCTTCTTGTGCAGGGCCTGTAACTTCAATATTAGAAGGCGATAGATTAGATAGACAGACAGATAGATGACAGATAGACAGGCAGATCAAAAAGCACTTCAACCTTCAAATTACCTCTAAGCAAAAATAAAAGAAAAAAAAATTCCCTTAGACCTCCTATGAAGGTTCCCAGTTGCTACAGGTTTTTAAGTGTGAAAAAGAGTGAAAGAATGGTTAAACAATCTACCATACAGTAAACAATTAAGGGTAGCAGGTACAATGGCTAATACCTGATCCCAGCATTTGAGAAACTGAGTCAAGTGGATTACAAGTTTAAGACCAGTCAGAACCACATCATAAGTTGCCAGGCAAGCCTAGACTAAAGAGTAAAACCCTGCCCCACACCCCAAAAAGAAAAAAACAAAACAAAGGAATAAAAATAATCTCCCAAATCCTATTGAAAAAAAATATCAAGGAGGCAGAAGAGGGAGAAGAGAGAAAAGTAGAGCAATTAAAAACTAAAGAAAGTGTATACAAAATAATGCTCAGAAGATATTCATACAACAATTGTGCCAAATCCTATCTATATAGGACCGTAGTCCTGGCTATAAGGAAGTTTGAAAAACACTAAAAACCAAACCAGGCATGGTGGTACATGCCTTAAATTCCAGCACTCAGAAGACAGAGGGAAGTAGACCTATGCAAGTTTGAAGCCAGACTGGTCTATATAGCAAGTTTCAGAACAGTTAGAGCTACTTAATAGAGACTTTGTCTCAAAAAAATAAAGAGGAAAAAAATTATAGTATACAAGAACAGCAGTACTGGAGAAGGTACACACACACACAGCTACCACCACCACCATCACAAATAACCAACCTATCATCATACCTGATATGATCTCTACCATATCATTAAAAAAAAAATTAGGGGCTAGAGAGATGGCTCAGCAGTTACGAGCACTGACTGCTCTTCCAGAGGACCCAGCGCCCATATGGCAACTCACAACTGTCTGGAGTTCCAGTTCCAGGCAAAACACCAAGGCAAACAAATAATAAATAATAAATAAATAAATAAATTTTTAAATAAATTGGGGGGCTGCCTTTAATCGCAGCACTCAGAAGGCAGGGTCAGGCACATCTCTGAGTTTAAAGCCAGCCTGCTCTACAAAGGGAGTTCAGGACAGCCAAGACTACATTCCATGTTAGTCAACAATGGTGAAACACATGGGGAAAGTCCCTTAATCTTTGACTTTTCATTGGTAAAAATTGTAACTATAACTTGGCAACAAATGATTATGGTTTTGTGCTTATAAGTCCCACTTCTACCCTTGCTCAGGGCTGTCAGGAAAAGAAAACAAGGCTCCCAAGTTCGTGTCCTGCAGCTCTGATCTGTGGCTAAGTGCTGTCTCTCTTCCTCAAGGTGCACAACAGACTGGGTGTAACATTTTCATTCTTGAATATAGATAAATGTTTCCAAACTCTATTTTCTGAAGTAAGCAATGAGTTCTTCAGCTAATTTAGAACACTTTCTCATTTAAATTTATCATATTTCTCTGAATTTAAGGGAAGTCCCTTTCCCATTCCAAAATCTGGAAAACAGGCCCAAGTTTACTTTACTCGTAACATTTAACATTGTGTTTACTTAACAGCTTGAAAAACAGAAGGAACTACATATTTTAATGGATCTGAAGAATGGCATTCTAGTCTGTCCAACAGTAAGCAAGCAAGCAATAGATATTACTTGCAAAATAAAAACTTAAATGACAAACAGAAGTTTAAAAGATATATGAAAAATGGAATTTAAACTTCCATTTTTTTAAACCATCCAACACTAAGTAACAAAACCCATAATTAAAAAAATAGAAAAAGAAGGCTTCATCAGTCCTTTTCCAGGTAACTGTGACAAGAATACTGTGACATACAGAGCTGAAAGATTTATGTCCTAACCACTGTTTCCTAAGATTCACTAAAAATTTGGTGGTGGGGGGGGTTGTGGAGAGAAAACAAAAGACCACACTCTCTTTAGAAATGTAAAAGAGAAAAGTGTGGAAGGAAGTTTAGTATGATGTTCTCATTATAAAAGCTTTATGAATAAACTGGGCATGATGGCACGTGCCTTTAGTCCAAGCAGACAAGGCAGAGACAGGTGATCTCTGAGTTCAAGCCATCCTGGTTTATAGAGTGAGTTCCAGGACAGCCAGGGTTACACAGAGAGATCGTGTCTCAAATTCTTTAAAAAAAAAAACTTTATGAAAAAAACAGTAAATCATAAAAACTTATTATTCTTTAGAAATGTAAAGCATACCTTTCTTTCACAAACATATCACAGTATGACAGATTTTCCCAAAATGAAGTCATTAATCTACGTATTTTCCTAACAACTCTACAATTACACTGACCTTCAGATCCCATGATGAAGTGATGGATATCAGGGCCTGTTGACATACGAGGTCCTTGGGAGCTTTTCTCTATCACACCTCTAGGTGTGACCATTTTCATATGAACCACCTGTTTAATACAATACACAGCATAAACTCCAGGCACCTGTTAAATCTGTGTCTTTACTTGCAATACGTATTTACCTTTCTAATAAATCATCACCCATTAAATAGTGGATAAGTGATAAACTGTGATGCCCTTCCAAATTCTTACATCTGTCAGGAATTTGTACATTAAAGATAATATAATAAATATAATAATTTCAACATTTTTCCAACACTTAGACAAGATACTAGCATCATGACTTACTATATCTAAGTCTATACTTTTATTAAAAATTATTAGCACTTTGAAATTTTTTATGAGTTCTACTGAAGCAATGAAGACTAAAATACTGCCCTTACTAAGGTTTTCATAAAAGCATTGCAGATTATGAGTTCCAAAGAAATACAATATGTTACAAAGAAATGTAAAAACAAAATGTGTTACATAATAACTTAGGTAGTGTGTTAATTATAAGCAGAACCTTTTCCTCTTTAAAAAATCTTTAGAAAAAAAGATTAAATTATACATGTCAGTGATCTATGAAGTGCTTGCCTGACTTATAAAGTTCTTAATAGTCTAATGGCAATCCAAAATTATTTTTTCAACAACTGAATTTTAGTTTTAATTCAAAAAGAAAATTATAGTTTTTATATTTCTTAAAGAGAATAACAAGCATTTTTAACTAGCATAAAATAATTGATACTGACTGGTAAGAGCCAATTATCTGTCATGAAATGAACCTAATATTCCTATCAACAGAGGTATTAATAAAAACCCTGAGACCTTAGGCTTAAAAAACAAAACAAGAACAATATTAGCAGTATTACTTTAACTTAACAGCCTCAAAGGTTTTTCTAAAGTACTACCAACCACTCAGCATAATGTTGCCTTCTATAACCCCAGCAACTGAAGTGAAAACAAAAAATTTAAAGTTCTAGGCCAGACTGGACTAAATAGCAAGACCATACAGGAAAATGCCAAGTTAAATACATATTATTGAAATACTGAAGATTAAAAAAAATAACATTTATAAATACCTACTATACACGAGACCTGTAAAACTTTCATCTTATGTCCTTTAACAATATAATAATTCTAATATAATTATTTTATTTTACAAAAAAAGAACACTGAAGCTGGGAAAAATAATTTGCCCCCAGAAAAGCTACAATGCAACAAGTGGTACCCAACACTTAATAAGGCACCCATAGCTACAGCACTGTCATGCTCCCAGAAGCATGGCCCACATTAAGACAGCCTATATGACTACTCAATAACAGCTTCAATGAGGTTCTTCAACTGTACACAGAAAAAAGAATTCCTTCAGAAAAGTAAATGTAAAATCTCCTAAAGCAGGAATAATAACAATCACACCTAAAAGAAAAAAAGACAATAATGACTAAACCCTTGGACTTGTAAAATTTATTTGCATATTTTATAAGTTAGATACTATGAAACCACTACAAATCTTAAATATTAGTCACTTTAAAAAGGACATCCTTGACTCCGACCACAGTTGTATCTTTTAATTGCTTCTACTATGCACAATCAGTATTACTAATCAACAGTAGTATATTTTAGAGAGATTTACCATTCCATCCTTAATGTTTATTTATTTAGGCTTTTCAAGACAATCTGTGTAACAGAGCCTGGCTGTCTTAGAACTCACTATGTAGACCAAGCTAGCCTCAAACTCACAGTGATCTGCCTTGCCTCTGCCTCCCAAATGGTAGAATTAAAGGGATGAGCCACCACACCCGGCTGATCCTTAATTTTTAAAGTCCTTAAGTACTTTATCCTGTCTTCTAAATACTAATCATTAGACAGTAACTAGAATAAATTTACCAGGTCCTCAATATTGCCATAGATATTCTTCTTCATCCCTGATGCTCGAGTGGATATCCATCCTCCCACAGTGCTGAATTCCAAAGAGTCTGGTTCATGACCTGTACAATAACCACTTTCTTTAAGCTGAAAAACAAAAGTGTAAAATTTTACTAGCAAAAATGGTACTATTTCATACAGCATTCAACACATTTACTCTTCCAATTTGTTTCTAGTATATTTTGACACACTAAACCTGTAAAGAAAACTTTTTTTTGCCCAGTGAAAAATCTTCATAAAACTGAAAAAATGTGAGCCAAAAAGCACTCCTCTCCACATTACTTTGTTTTTAAAGTCAGCTGATCCTTTCTTGTGCCCCAACTCCTTGAGGAGACACCTTAAGTATTTATGGAGATCAGATTATTCTTCAATAACTGCCAACTTCATCTAACACTTCCAATAAATAAAACACCTCATCTTTCTATCTCCTCTACTCTAATATAATATGCAGCAGGCCTCCAGAAAATCTGAGCAAATTGCCTGTACTTAATTCTCTCAAGGAATCGTGTGTTTTAATGTACAGCCATCTGGCTAGGCTTCCCAAATGCAATACCATCATTTACTTGTGATGTGGACCAAGCATTCCTGTACATTAAATAGTCACTTGTTTCTCATTTTTCTGTATTAGCTTGGCTTCACCATCTGTACAGCACCTGAAGTTGAATGGATGCCCTTTACTGCAACAGCACCAAAGCCATTCCACTGAAATGACTTTAAAGCCTCAACCACCTCCTGTCAAACGGTACAGACACCACCATCTGTATACTGGCTGCTGCCTGCACTCAAGCCCATCAATCTGTGTTGACCATTTGATAGTCATCCAGCACAGCAACTGCTTTATTCTCCAGTAAGTCATGCAGAGATGTAGAGTATGTCAGTGACGTTTGTGTCCATGTATCAAAGTCTAAGTATAACATCAAAGTTGTAATCCAAAATGTGAAACCCACTAGCTTAAATATAAATTAGGCTTCATATGCCAACAATGCAAATTATATTTTCTAATTTTGCTTCTAGGAAGACAGAATTGAAAGAACACCACTTGCTACTTTTTTCACTAAATATTCAATATATTTATTTTTAAGAGGTTAATAACCAATCACAAATAAGCAAGGTTAAAATGAAAGTGATCAGCGTATTAGATTTTCTCCATAGCTCCATCTTCAAATAATCTATACTGACATTATTTTCTCAATTTTAATAACTTAGAAGGAAAAAAATTCATGAATCCCTAAGATATGTTAGCAACTGGGAAGGGTTTTTTTTTTTGTCACCCTGATGGTGATGATGCTTCAGGGATAGTCAATGTCAAATGGTATACTTCAAATGATAGCAATTTATTCTATGATACCTACATCTTACTGAAACTACTAGAGAAATAAAACAAAAATATATGGCTCATAATTCAAAAAGCCTACTGGCTTACTCTCCATGGCTTGCTCAGTCTGCTTTCTTATACAACTGAGAGCCACCAGCCCAGGGTAGCTCCATCCACAATGGGTTGGCCCTTCCCCATCAATCACTAAATAAGAAAATGAGCTGCAGGCTTGAGGTTCTCAACTCTCAAAAGACTCAAAAAAGGCTATGACAAGATGACATAAAAATAGCCATGACAGGTGGCCAGATTTTATAACACTATGCCTGAAAATTTAATGAACATTTAAGTTTATGAAACTCAGATTTAAAATTCTCCTCTAATGTGAAAAGATAAGAGGTGTAGCTCTACATAGTATAATGTGGTACCAAAGTTAGAAAATATACCATGTATGAAAATAATCCATAGTATGACTGAATATGACATAAATTTTGCTATTTTTTATCATTAATTAATAGTGATTTTTTAAAATATTTTTATTATACTATGTGCATTGGTGTTTTGCTTGCATGTTTGTGAGGGGGCCAGATCTTGAAGTCAGAGACAGTTATGAGCTGCCATGTGGGTCCTGGGAATTGAACCCGGGTCCTCTAGAAGAACTGTCAGTGCTCCTAACCGCTGAGCCATCTCTCCAGCTCCAATAGCCTGTGATATTTAAAGATACTATGTGATGCTGATTCTCCCATAAATTTGGCAGCCATGTTAGAGAAAAAAAGAAAGTTCATTGGAAGAATAATTTCTGTTCATTGGGCCTTGGATATAAGTCTAAAGTCTGAGTAATGTAACACAGACCTAGGAGTTTAGGGCTACAAGATAAGCAATATTTGATCATTAAAACTTCAACCTTTATAATGTTGAGTTTGCAATTCCTATTACACAACCAAAGAGAGAGAACAGCCAGGAGCTAGATATGGTTGTCTACACTTTGGAGCAAAAATCTGCACTGAGGATAGGTTTGGAAAATCTTCACCTATAAAAGGAATAAAGTTCAGTGTACCTGGAATGAAGTTCTAAATGTGTTACATTATTAAAATACTTTATTGTAGCAAAAACTTTAAGAGGTTTATTATTATCATCATTTCATAGATGAAGAGTCTGAAGAATAAAGGTTAGAAGTCTATCCAAGGTCACATGGCTAAGATCTATATCTGAAATTTAAAGGAAGGGCTAGTAGCTATGTGAAACAAAAACAAAATAATGTTATCTCTGGAAAAAAAAATTAAGCACACATATCCCCAGACTATTCGATTAAAAAGTCTCCAGAAATTTAATAAATCCCTAAGGAAACCCCAAAATCTATAACTGGTATGTTAGTGATGTACCTTAACATTTAAGCATATTAAAAACCAATGTAATTGACAAATTAAAGAAATTATAATCTGTTGCTCAACTTCTGCCTGTGTTATTTTAAACCTTCTCTGAGGATGAACAGGACACGTTAAGCTGCTGTCTCAGCTGAGGTATAAACTTAAGGGACACTAGAGTCTAACGTGGAGGTATCTGATGAAGATGGCTGCAGGCACAAGAGGTTCTGTATGGCAGTCACAGAAACACACTAGCAGGTAAAATCTCAAAAGCACCTACTGGCAAAAAATGTTATTTAAGGGGCTGGAGAGATGGCTCAGACGTTAGGAGCACTGGCTGCTCTCCCAGAGGACCCAGGTTCAATTCCTAGCACCTGCATGGCAGCTCACAACTGTCTGTAACTCCTGTTCCAGAGATCTGACACCTTCATACTAATGCACATAAATAAAGCTAAATAAATATTTTTAAATGTCATTTAAATTTCAAAGAGATATGTTCCTTGAATTTTAATTTTGACCTTTAAAAAAAGAAGGAAAACTTAAAAAGGTTAAAATACTACATCAAATGCTAATATAAAGATTATAAAACTAGAGGCTTAAAAGGCCATTCTTTCTTTGTTATTAAAGAATGGCTGTCGATAATGTCTCCCATTCACACTAATGGAGGACTAATCCAGGGCCTTTTAGGTATTTTTTCTGAATATTATCAAAGTTCATTAGAAAGCACAATAATTAATAAATCCTTTATCTTTACTATATAAAGCCTTGACTTGTTTGAAGATTTCTGACAATACCTCAACAAATCTGCTCAATTTTAAATAAGTTAATTACTTTTCAGCCCCTGGAGATAAGCTACCTCAGCTAGGCAGGTATATTTGCTAGCTCTTAAACATTCCAAATATAATTTCACTAAAAACTATTCATAAGTGAAACTTTTCATACTTCAGAAAGTATTGTAATAATTTTCTCAAGAACTGGTCACAAGTAGAGCAAATTTAAACATTTCAAGGGTCAGGGCTAATTGCATTAAAATACAATTAACAACCACATATTTTCTATGTCTTATTAAAGGTTCAAAGATAAACTATAATCTAATTTGAACAAAGTAATTGGTGTATCACCAACAAATCTCAGTTCCTAATTTTTGTTTATAAAAGCTGGGTTACAATCATCCTGACTATTTAGGAAAGTTTAAAGAATCAATTTTTGAAATTTTTGTGGGGGGGTCTCATTTATTTTTATGTGTATAGTGTTTTGTCTGCAGTATGACTGTGCACCACATCCATGCAATACCCAAGAAGGCCAGAAAAGGGTGATGGATTGATCCCCTGGCACTGGAGTTACAGAGAGTTGTAAGATGCCATGTAGGTGCTGGGAATTGAAGACAGATCCTCTGAAAGGGCAGTCAGTGCTCTTAAACTCTATCTCTCTTGCCCCCGTGAATCAATTCATTTTAATAGTTACCTGCTTAGAACCCATAAACAGAAAAAATCTAAATTCATTCAAAACTGAGAAAAAGCAGAAAGATTAAGGGTCCCTTCATGTTCCTGCATACTTTTTCCTCGAGGTTGATATCTTCACCTGACCTCCTTTCTGCTAACTTGAACTCATCCTTAAATCTCCTTTTATTTTATTAATTTATAATGAATTTCATTATAGCAATTTCATATGTAATGTGTTCTTATCCATTCCCTTCTACTAAAGTCTCATTTTAAATGTCAAACCTCTATAAAACATAACTGTCTAAGTTCTTCCTACCTGGACCCATTTGTTGACACATACTTAGTGGTACTTATCCCGAATCATTCATTATCTATTTCTCCAGTCTTCTAACCCAATATAAGTCCCCTGAGGCAGGAGATAGTATCTCAGTCACTACTATATTCTCAGTTCTAGCACAACCTACAACACAAGCTGAACAGATTTACTGAGTGAACAATGCATTGTAAAAGGTATTCCTTCAGACAGAACATACAGCTGTTTAAAGAGATAACATACCTGTCTTTCCAACTCTTGTCCTGTTATCCCAGCCTCAACGTGAGCTGTCAGATTGTTCTCATCAACCCAGAGTATTCGATTCTGTTACAAAGGAAGAGAGGTCTGATTCCTTTGAGCCATTCACATTTTCTTAGGAAACACCTAACTTCCAAATTCAAAGCTTCAGTGACAACAAGGCAGTAATCAGAAAGAATGAAAAGTAATCCCCCTTGTCCTTTCTCTAGGCCATGATGCTGCAACAGGAGCAGGATATCATGCAAGTGCTGGAACACATTCTCCTTTTGTGCAGACATTAAACTAAATGCAACTGCTTAGCTCAGGTAAGTACCTATCTAGTCTTAGTGAGCCCTCAATTGTAAAATATAGACAGTACTGATATATACTAACAGGGCTGCTAAAGGAATAAATAAATAGAACAGTCAACATTTAAAAACTGTATATAGAAAACATCTATTTGCACTGCTGCTAACATAACAATCATATCTAAGAACCAGAAAATAGGAGGTAAAAAATGCCTGCTAAGATTAAAAAATAAAAAAAAATTTAAAAACTCCCCCAAGAAACACATATAGAAAACATATTATTCCTGCTTCACACTCCAAAAGAGCAACTGAGCCAGGATGCTAGTGCACACCTGTATTTCCAGAGGTAGATAAAGGATCAGGAGTGCAAGGTCATCTGCAATTACCCAGAAATGCAAGAAATCACACATTCTGAAGCCTATTCCAGAATAGGCTATCCTTAAACTATCTTGAGGAAAACTGTCATTTCTTAAACTTCAGAATTAGGAGACAGACTAACGAGGAGTGTTACAATGCAACAGACGGCAGGTACTATTGGAGTTCAGTCACTACCTCTCCCAATACTATATGATCTTAAAAACACACAAGGTCACAGATACGCAAACTACTGATTTGATCATTACCCAAAGTAAACATGTATCAAAATAATCCCAAAGCATGTACAATCATGTGTTGTTTTTAAATAAAGCAAAATGTATTTTTAAAGAGCATATTGCCCTCTCTCTGTAAGATAAGCTTTCTATGGAGGAGAAGGAGGAGGGGAGGAAAGAAGGGGGGAAGAGACGAAGAAAGGAGGAAGAGACGAGGAAAGGAGGAAGAAATCTAACTCTACTATATCGAGGGCCTAGAGGAAAAGTTAGTGACACCAAGGAATAGCAGTAGATGAATTCAAAATCTGTCATTCCACACTATAAACAGCCTAGCTTCTTCAAAAGTCAGTAATGTTAGGAAAAAATGAGCTCTAAAGAACAACCAAAGATAACAAGGCCCTTTTCTAGAGTGAGTCCCATTAGAATTAATTATCATAAAAATGCCTTTGAAAATAGATGTGGACTATGGATTTTGACTTGACACGAGTAATAAAAAAATACAGTAGTTACGTAAGAAAAGAACCTTTTTTAAAAGAGACAAACAAAACAGATACAAAGTAGCACATCAAGATTTGCTTTTAAAAGTTCTAGAAAATCAAAGAGAGTAAATGTAACAAAACATTAGTAACTTCATTCTGGGCTTAGGCATACTGTTGCCTCTGCCTTGCTGTTCAAAGATTAGAATTTAAAAGTTCACACAAAGTTGCCACTCAGGGCTACTACTGATGTATAAAGATAAAATTCAACAAACTACAGCTCTTGGACCTTATAAAACCAAGCTCTTCCACTCATCACCAGCAAATGTTCAAAAGTCTGAGAGGCAAGTAGGTATGCATTACTCAAATTACTCATAACTAATAATAGTTTCTTTATAATAATAGACATCAAGTTATCCATTGTCTCAAGCTTCAAAATCTTGCTGCTCAAATGCTAATTTGGCAATACAGTACCAAGATCTCTACCTTAAACCAAAAGAACTTACGTCAAGTTTAGCTACCTGAACATGAAGCTAACATACAGTATTAAGAAAATGATGTTTTAAACAGAAAACAACCAAATATATCTTAGAATATCATATACCATTTGTGAAGTATCCAAAGAAATTATCGTTCTTGTCTCCTCTGCAGGACACATCAAGCCATATGACACACTTGTTCCTCCTGTCAAAACAGGAAACAAAAACTTTATGTTTAAATATTTTGTTTGTATTTCTGGAACAAATCCCTAGTACACAGAACACAAATGGGCCTGCCAGCACTGACACCTAGTTCTATTTTGCGAAAGCTAACACACTGAAAACAAACTCACCTTTATTTTATGCTGAATGCCAAATGCAGACTACTATGGAACTGAAAGCAAAAGGCTATGGCTCCATCCCCGGACATGACACTCATGGAAAGCCCTAGCAATTTGTAGAACTCCAAGAATGTAATTAGCAAAGATCTAAGCTAATGATCACCAAGAGAGGTAGCTTAAAAAAAAAAAAGACAAGTCTTGAACAATTAGAAGCACAGTCAACTCCTTACTACCTAATGACACGATTGTCTTTCTGTCAGAGTAACAGTCTTACACATGAGCTTTCATAAATTAAATAAAAAGCTAAATGTCCAGATCATGACACTTAAAAACAAATTTGCATATTTTTTGGTGAAAAGTGATGATAAAATAGGATAAGTAATATGGAGATGTATTTAAAGAATATATTCCTCCTATGTTCCTCTTAACATAATTTGTCAAAGATAAATGCTTTCTTAATAAAGAACATTTTTAATTTTTAGCTACATCTGCATCATTTCATATCAAAATAAAATCTTAGTTGCTATTTCCATACAGTCTATGTGGAGAAAAAAGCTCTAGAATTCAATTTCCAGAAGAATTAATCTGTATATATCAATTTAATTTCAACAGGAAAGATTGTCCATCACAAATATAGCACCTGCAGTTGGTAACATCATTTGCAATAAAAGAAAAACTCATAATAAGTGACACTGTGGTACCTTTGTTCACCAACTAAAGGGACATTATCAGCTGGAGAGGGAGCCTGGGACTCCTAGGGTTGCTGAAGTCTGGTTTCCACTCACCAATGACAATACAGTGAGAGAAAGTGATTTCCTTTGACTTATTTATTAAAATTGTACAGTCAACAATCACAACAAAACTCAAAGATCAATTTACTTTATGGTAAAAAGTAATGCTAACTTTCTATAGTCAGAGGCACTGACTAGCCATCAATGCACTGGTAAACTTTTAATTCTTATAGTGTTCCATGATTACTCCATTGCTCAAAAGCTGACATCGGGCGCATTTACATTTTTGCCTTAGAAAAATAAAATGATCCTCACAGACACTTAGATTTAAAAATTACTAAACATTTTCTTATTTAGCATTAAAGCACATCTTCAACTATGATCAATATAGGAAAAGCCATGAATTAAAAGTAGACAACAGCTCAGGCAGTTTAGGCAGACCTACTTAAAACAAATGATCACTACAAGTCAATTTTTTACAATATCTATATTATAATCACAATGTTTGTTTGCAAGGAAATATAATTAAAAATATAAATTTATATAGAACAAATTTAATCATATTAAAATTGAAAAACACAATACGTACCACCAATTGGTATGATACAAAGATTATGTTTGCATGCTAGATTCACAATCTTAACTACATCATCATGACATGCTGTTGAAAAAGGAAAAATGTATTAACTATAGGCACACAAACATATTCTTACAAACGAAGGATCAATAAAATTCTTGAGCACCTGACTGTCTTCCTTACTTACTCATACCATGTTAAATGGCTATATTAAATAACAGATTCTTTTCAACTGTATTTTTAACAATTTCAGACTTTAAAAAAATTGTATTAAAAATGTATTTCATATCACATTCTCAAACATTAACATTTCATACAAGAAAGTTTTAATTATCAAAACCAATCAATTAACATTGACAAAAACAATCTATAGCTCTTACTCCAAAACCTCATTACCAGTTTCTTTTGGGATCAGGGTCAAACTTGGAATCCCTCACTGGTTCTAGCTGTGATGTCTTGTTAGTCTTCTCTAATGACACTTCCTTATCTACCTTTGACTTTCAATACAATGACATTTCTGAGGAACTTTAGGCAGTTACTTCAAGCAAATCTCTGAGTCTGAATGTCTCCCTATGATTAAATAGAGACTACACAGTTGGTGGGTGGGCATCTCACAGGAATAACCAAAGATATGTCTCATTTCTGGTAATCTTAATTTTGATCACTTGATTAGGTAAGTACTGTCAGCTATGTAACCCCACTGGAAGGATGTTTTATTTCCTGCTTAAATCAATAACTATATTCAGATAGCACATTTCTCATACTTTCACCCACTAATTTTAGCACTGTTTCTTTATTCCTAAACAAATACTAAATTTTTACACAAAATGGAGTAGAACATGAATTCCTTTCCTTTGTATAATTAAAGCTATCTAAATAACAAAAAACTAACTGTAGACGACTACATGCCAAGTGAGATGGTACTCCAGCTGTCCTTGACACTAGGGCATGAGTGAGGTTTTAAGGAAGGAGCAACATGGCAAGAATTTCTTAAGATCGGTCTCATAGGACATCAGATCACATGGAAGAAAAAGCTTTGAGGCAAGGACACTGAAAAGTTATATTAACTGCTAAGATCCTGAAAGAGAAAGAAGGGTGCTAAGAAAAACAAATTGATACATACTTGTTAAGCAAAGGTATTATTTTATAAATGTTCTAATTATCTACCTTAGCCTGCATAAATACTTAGATACTTAGCCTTTTTACAATAGTTCCTTTATGGGACAGGAAATCCAGGGCCTTGAATATGCTAAACACATACTCTACCATGAAACTGCAGGCCCACTTCAATTTTTAATCAAAATCTATTTTTAGGCTTTCGGATTAAGCATATACACAGCTTACTACTATTAGTAGTTAAAAATATGCTATATGAGGGTTAGGAATGATTCCATGAATACGAATACCTGTTTTGCAAGCCTAAGGACCTAAGATTAAGATACTTTCTCCAGTACCTACATAAACCAGGCATGGATGCATGTGCCTATAACTCCAGCACTGGGCAGTTGGAAACAAAGGCAGGTGAATTCTAAAAAATCAATAACCAGTCAGTCTAACAGAAATGGTGAATTTCTGAGTTTCTGGTCCATTTGAGAAGTCTCTAAAGACAGTAAAAGAAAGACAAAAAGATACCCAATAGTCCTGCCCTGGCTCTTGCATGCATGTGCACAGGTACATACACATACACAATTCTGCACCATACTATACATAGAGAAAAAAAGAAAGAGGAAAAGAAAGAGAGAAAGGGAGGGAGGGAGGGAGTGAGGAAGGGAGGAAGGGTGAGAGAGAGAGAAACAGAGTAAGGATAACTAAATAAATACCAGAAGATACTTGCTGGAAAAAAAATTAAAGCCAGGAATGGTGATGCACACCTTTAAACCCAGCACTCAGGAGGCAGAGGCAGGCAGATCTCTGAATCCAAGGCCAGTCTGATCTACAGATTAAGTTCCAGGACAGCCAAGGATACACAGAGAAACTCTGTCTCGAAAATGGGGGGGAGGGGGGGGTTAAGGCAAAATGTCTTCTATGAATCTAACTTGTTTACATTCCTTGACTGTGTTATCAGAAATAGCACTCCCTTGTCTCACCACCCACCCTTTCATATGGATGCTATTTTTTTGTATTTCTCTGTAGCAGCACTATCTGATATATTATATACTTTCTTTCCTCCCTCACTAAATCTCATTACACTGTAAAACAAGAATTTTTCTTTTCAA
Source organism: Sigmodon hispidus (assembly GCA_004025045.1). Taxonomy (NCBI): domain Eukaryota; kingdom Metazoa; phylum Chordata; class Mammalia; order Rodentia; family Cricetidae; genus Sigmodon; species Sigmodon hispidus. The sequence goes on along the minus strand of PVIH01002173.1, from coordinate 178,710 downwards.
CTTCCTATCCTCAGTACCTAGCTGAGATGTTTATAATTTGGCATGTAGCCTAGAAACTGAAAATAATGCATAGATACTAAGTTAGTAAATGGAGAATTTGCTTTGAGATTTGGTTTTTGAGACAGGCTGATCCTAAGCTCACAACATAGCCCAAAATGACCTGCAACTCCTGATCCCCTCCCACTTCAGCCACCATGTGCTGGCTGGGATCACAAGGATACATGCTATCTAGCTCAAGTAAGGTATATAATTTTTTATTTTCAAATATATGAATGTTTTGCCTGTGTGTTTGTCTGTATATTATGTGTATGCAGTGCCCACAGAAGGCAAAAAAGGTGCAAGGTTTTCTGTAACTGAAGTTAACAGATGGTCATAAGATGCCATGACAATGCTGGGAATAGAGTCTGGGTCCTCTGGAAGAGCAGTCAGTATTTTAACCATTGAGCCATCTCTCTAGCCCCAATTTTAAAAAATTAATATTGGCAGCAGGTGCGTGTGTGTGTGTGTGTGTGTGTGCATGTGCGTGTGTGCACTTGTATGCATGATGAGAAGCACATGTGCGGAGGTTAGAGGACAGTTCTGAGGAGTTGGTTCTCTTCTTCCACCTTTATGTAGATTCCCGGAGCCAAATCCAGGATATTAAACTCAGGTTGTCATGTTTATAAGGCTGGCAGCATTACCTGCTGAGCTATCTCACTAGCCCCCAAAGTTAATTTTTGCTAATGGAAATTTTGGGCTTACATGCACACACACTAGTGAGACATGGGTTACAGGAGAGCATGGAAATGAGACATCCACACTATTGGACATTCACAATGGTAAAGCTCTACCTGCAGGGCCCTTGCCTGATCTCAAATCAACAAAGTTCCATTAAGATTTAGATTAAACAAATTTAAAGACAACTTCAGTAGATTTCATAGGTGTGTGTGCATGTATGCACATGTGTAGAACACCAAACTACAAATAAAAACAACTATCTCCACATCTGGAATAGCCTTAGATTGTTGGATCTGGAACAGCCTTAGATTGCCAACATGCCTCAAAAATATTTTGCGGCAAACTGCAACATTTTTTCAAAACTTGTTTTCATGCAAAGAAAAATTAAATTTCACTACCAGTAAGAAATTCACACTAAAATTAAATAAATTCCTTGTGGTGACATATATTTAATAAAATTAGTCTGGAATCTCAGAAGACAGAGGCATCCCTCCAGCCTTTTTTGATTTTAATTTTTGTTTTTTTCAAGACAGAGCTTTCTATGTAACAGTCCTAGCTATCCTGAAACCTCGCTTTATACACCAGACTGGCCTCAAACTCACAGAGATCATCCTGCCTCTGCCTCTGCTTCCCAAGGGCTGGGACTAAAGTGTGTAGCTACCACTGCCTATCTTTACCACACCTTCTGTATACTCCAGAAGGGAGTGATGTTCCGTTGGATTTATACTTAACAAAGACATTGCTTCTGGGAACACCTTGTTTACAGTCTCTTTTTATGTGACCTTGCCTTCCACAATTATAATATTTGATATATTGATTTTTACCCAATTATTATCATAATTATAAAATTCTATAATAATTGTATTGCTAATCCAATCCTCCAAGAGTGCCGACCTTGCATTTAATGACCTAAATATTCTTTGCATTGTGAGTTAGCACTTTCAAAAGTCAGAGATTCAATTATTATTCGCCTAGCTTCTGAATGTAGTATCATTCTATTTACCTCTACAATTATTCTTTGTTTAAAAAAAAAAAATCTGTAAACGTTTCTTTTGGTCCTGGAATTACTTTTGTAAAGGATTCAATTTTCTTTTCTACTATTCAATTCTATCCCAAGCATTCAAGGCTGCCATTAGGCATAAATTCATTATAAAATCATATAAAGATTGCCTTTCTACATTAGCATAATCTCCCTCCCCAAGAAGTTAGTCTTAGGAGATTTCTATGCCTCTATCTCTGCTTCTTTGTTCTACTGTTTTAGCCACATCCTTCCACCATGTCTTCTTACACTGTAACTGTGGCCCAGCCTCCAAGACAGCCCTAACCATATCTGACCAATCTAGGAATAATTCGATTACAAGTTGACCAAGAATTTAATATTTGCTTTACAAATGGTGAGAGCATACCATAAGTGACTATTGCTTCCTTGAATCTTCTTAAATCTAACATTTGTACCAGAATCCCATGAGCTTCTTTATAGTTTCTATCACTTTGCAATTCCTTTAAGGTTACTGGATATACTAAGTTTGGATGTTCGAAAGCTGTAGCCTGTTTCTCTGTAATCTCATAAGACAAAGCTGAGATTGATTCTTTAAATTCCTCTGTCTGGGTCTGAATATTTCTGTGTTCTCTTAGAAAAACAAGCTTTTCTAAGACTCATCTTAACATTCATTTTAATTGTCTTTTTAATGATAAAACAGAAATAATCAAACAAATAATATTTATAACAAGACACACAGAGAACTGATAATGTATTTGGAAACAAACTATGCTAAAATGATATAAAAAGTTAAAACAACTTACTTGGCCAAACAACTATATCAGGAATCCGCTCCAACATCCCTTCCCTGAGCAAAAATATCTCATGAAGACAATGACCTGTTTTGTAATTTAAAAAGAAGATGCAAAACAATTTAACTCACAGGAAGCTTCTAAATAAAAACAGAAAGCTAACGTGGTTAGTTTTTGTGGGTAAATAGCCCCAGTGTGAGCAATGCCAGTCTGAGCAGCACTAGTGTGAGCACTACCAGCCTAAACAGCCCCCATGTGTACAACCTACCATGAGCTCTGAACACTCGATCATCTGCTTCCTGTGAGTAGGAAATACCAGTTTCTTTAAGTTCCTGAAGAAAATCTTCATTTACAATAGAAGGAGGTGCTTCACTAGGATTTAAGGATGCCTAAAAAACAAAATTGATTTCTTTGATTTATTTCTAAATAATAAAATCTGATCCCCTTTACTAGGAGAATGATTTCAAGAAGTAGATTTTTTTAACATTCAATATATGATAAATACATAGGAAAGCATCCGGTAATAAGAGTCCAACTTGGTAATAGTAGCAACGTGCAAACTGTTTGGTTAATCATATCCCATAACTGTGTAACAGGGAGACTATGCTTTCTCTCTGTTTCTAAGGTTCCCTTTGAAACCGACAATGAAGACTGCAATCAACAATAAAGAAGGCAGGGAAGTCGCAAACCTTCACGTGTGGATAAAATCTACCATCTCCTGTTCTTCAATGGTCATTTTTAAATGTTGCACAGAAAGTCTTATATTAACTGATAAAATTATTATTACTGACAACTTAAAAAAAATTCAAGAGTTGGGGCTGGAGAGATGGCTCAACAGTGAAAAGCACTTGACTGCTTTTCCACAGGGTCCTGAGTTCAGTTCCCAGCAGCCACATGGTGGCTCACAGCCATCTGTAACAGGATCAGATTCCTTCTTCTGATGTACATGAAGATAGAGCATTCATATACATAAAATACATGAATAAAAATACATGACTTAATTATACACTTGGTACTCAATTTCAGCTGGTGTCTTGAAGCCCAACCTCCAACTATAAAGTTGAAATGACACTATGCATGCCATTCAGCTTCCATGAGCCTTAGTTTCCGCACATGTAAACGAGATTAACAACCAAATGCATACAGCTACTATATGGAAAGCAGATCAAGTAAGGTAATTTTTGTGAAAAGTACCTAAAATTGAATACAAAGGTTAATAAAATATTTGGCAAAATAAATATATAAGAAATATAAACAAAGATGCCTGATATTTCAATACTTTCTTAATCTGTTAAGGTACTTTATTCATTCAGAGAAATATTTACTTTTACTCCCAAAAGCCAGGCATTGTTCTAAGCACTGTGAAAACAGCAATTAGAGTTAATGGGAATGGGGGGGGGTCTTGCCTTCATATTTATCCTATAGTTACCAAACGAAAATAACCAAGAGAATTCCAACAAATATGCTGTCTGACATTTAAAACTATTAAAAACAGAACTGTGGTTACAAACTGTTGTGAGTCATCATGTGGGCTCTGGGAAGTGAATCCAGGCTCTCTGCAAACATGAAGTGCTCTTAACTCATGAGCGATTGCTCCAACTCCTAGAAACAATTGCTCCAACTCCTAGAAACAATTGCATGCTGAATACAGTACCTAAGACAGTATGTATTTATAAACTAGAATATCCAATTGGAGAGATGAGATGACTACTTCATGTATAGCAAAATAACAATAAAAAAAAATGACAACATGAAAAAATACTAAATATTTTATTGGTTTCATATGAATAAAGTTTAAGGAGTTTTTTGGTGGTGGTGGTGGTGGTGGTTGGTTGGTTGGGTTTTTTGAAGATTTCTTGCTTGGTCTGGTTTTATCCTTTTCTTAAGATAGGACCTCATTATGTAGCTCAGGCTAATCTCAAACTTATAATCTTCCTGCCTCTACCACATGAGCGTTGGGATTTTAGGCATGGGCCACTGACACCAGGTCAGTTTAAAAGATTTAATACCATATTCTAAAAAGTGGAACTACAAAAACTAATTAAAATCTTGATTCTTATCTTATTCAAATTCTTACATTTTAGTAATTCTTCAAGTATCCTACCTGTTGCTAACATTAAAAAATGATATGGAATAATATTAAAATCTTTTCACCTTAAATTAGCACATATTTATCTTAGATTAATATCGGCCTATTATTTTAAAATCAGCTTCTTATGTAAAACCAGTAGCTCTTACAGAATGAATCAGCTTGCAGTCACTGCCACCCTGTATGAAGTAGAATAGTCTTTACACTCATCTCACTTTAGAATCACCAAGGCACAGACAGAATCTGGCAAATTCTGAAGATGGATCTAGATCTCTAACACCTGAAAACTAATCTTAACAAGACCAGTATAACAGACTTGACAAAAAGATAACTGTACCAAACAATATAACAAGTCATCATGATAACTAATTGAGTGAGTAGGCATAAAAAGCACAACTGAGCATTTGTAACTACTGTTTGCTTACTTTAGAGGTAGTTTTATGCTCCAGACTTACTCCAAGGGTGTTTTGAATCCAGTCTTTCAAAGTTGGTAAGGCCAAGCCACTAAGAGGGTACCTAAAATACAAAGTAAAGAATACTAGAGAGAGGTATCTTTCTCTAAATATGAAATTTATATTCTGCTTCTAGAAATGATCCATAAGTTCCTAAATGCTTTATTAACAAAACTGTTGTATATTACAAATTTGATTCCAGAGTACCCAGATCCTATCTCGATATTGTATGAGCTTTGGAGAAAAGAGAGAACTGCCTACTCCTAAAGTGAATATGCCAAGTACCTACCCTCCCCATGCCCACCTTCAAGAGCTTATAGAATACACGTTTATTCTTCCTTTGTCTCATGTCTTTGGATCAAAACTCAGTGATATAAGAAATGAAGCCTTGGGGAACACATGCTGGTTATAATGGCAGTAGTGTAATATTCCAGTCTCTAAAACTAGTAAAAACATTCTCTATTCTATCACTACCTAAATCACCAGTTCTCAACTCGAGCTACAACCCCTTTTGAAGCCGAACAATCCTTTCACAAGGATCATCCATCAGATATTTATATTATGGTTCCTAACAGTAGTAAAATTGCAGTTATGAAGTAGCAACAAAGATTATTTTATAATGGGGTGACCACAACATGAAGAACTGCATTAAGTGGTGGCAGCATTAAAAAGGTTGAGAAGCACTGCCCTAGATAACATCTCTAACAGCACCACTCTTTGCTCTTAGTTAATGCTTTCCTAGTAATCTTAAAGGTGTTCCCTCCCTTTCCTTATAACCTAAACCCACATGTAAATTACCAGGCTTAAACAGAAAGTTACTTTCAATAAATCAAAAGCATGGAGGACCAGGGGTGGCATTAGATGACTCCTTGGATCCTGGTTCAGAAAACTATCTATAGTTATAAGACAACAGGGGCAATGAGAATATGGACTAAATAACAAGGTATTATAACAAGCTTTGTTTCGTTAGAAGTATGGTAATATTAATTAATATATGAATGACTATATTAGGGCTTATTTTAAAAGGTACTGAGGTATATGTACCATAATGCCATTAGAATTTAAAATATAAGATATAAAGGAATTACAGTAAAATGTTGGTAACTTTTTGCTTAGAGGAGGGACCATTATATTATCATTCCCTTTCTATATGTTTAAAAAATATAGGAAGAGGAAAGAGGGGAACAAAATGAACTTAAAAAGGAAGATTACCTTTTCCCAGTGAGCTCAACCTGGCCCTTCTTATTGAAGAGAAACCTGGAATCATTATAACCCCATCCATTCCACTTCATAAGTTCTTGCCTAATGAGAAGAAAAACAGATACATGTATATACACATACAAGATGTATGCTAGAGCTAAATGGCTCAGTAGTTAAAAGTGTGTGCTGCTCTTACAGAGGACTGGAGTTTGAAAACCAAGGCCCCTGAGTGATGGCTCACAACCTCCATGTTCACATCACATACCCACAAACACCACTCTTGTCTGTCCTCTCTCTCATATGCATATTGCTTATTTCTCTTGCATACATGACATCATACTATCAGCAACCACCATTCCCACACTTTAATACTAAGAAAATGTGCAAAACCACAAGACAAACCCCAAGATCAACGCACTTATACACTTCACCTCTGAACATCTTGGCCTTTTTCTTCCTCTAGTTCTCTTCCCAAAACACTCACTAACTAACCTCACAACAGGTATCCAGGTGCTCACCATTGCTGGAGTAAAGTAAAAGACACTAGAAAACATCATATTTGCTCTTATTTCCATCTTTTCATGTTGAATTTACCTCTTGAAACTAATATTAAGTCTCTCACACACATAAAAAATTTAAAATAATTTTAGTTCTTTTAGAAAAAAACTTTTGTCGAACATTTCAAAACCAATGAATCATTTTAATTTTCACAACTGTTTAAAAGACCCTACACTCATTACTATTAGCTGAAATAAAATTGAGAACATATTAAAATGCCTACATGTTAACAATTCTAAATATAAAATCACTGTAATAAGCAGCACAATAAGCTACACAGTGAGCTATAATTAATAAATTTAATTCATTCAAAGACAGATAAAAAGGAGTGTGCTTATAAGATAAATGTTTCATTTTATACACCACGTTTAAAGTATAGAATATAGCCTGGCATGCTCAAAATCCTGAATCTGGTCCCTAACAGTGTAAGTAAATAAATCATAAGATGATCTAAATATCTCTGCGGTTAAAACTAGGAACTCATTTGAAGAAGAAACTGACTTTAACATGTGTTAGGAAAATATCAGAATTTTTAATTTTCCGCTATAATAAAAAGACTAATATATAAGGTACTTCAACTACTAGCAGATACATTAATAGAGCAGATTTAAAATGTAAGCCCTACACTTTAGGTCATAAATCAAGTCTTAACATTAAAAAGAAAATAAGGGCAGGAGAGATGGCTCAGAGATTAAGAGCACTGGCTGCTCTTCCAGAGGTCCTGAGTTCAACTGCCAGTACCCACATGGTGGCTCACTACCACAGAATGAGATCTCGTGCCCTCTTCTAGTGTGCAAGCAGAACACTGTACACATAATAAATAAATAAATACATAAGCAAATTTTTAAAAAAAGAAAAAAAAGAATTTTTATATCTTATACTGCTAGCAAGAGAAACTACAGACACTATACAAGCACATGGAGATTGAAGAATGCACTCTGGATAACTGGAGAAATCAAGAAGGAAATTTAAAAATTCCTAGAGTCAAATGAAAACAAACAAACAAACAAACCCAAACTTTCTGGGAACCTCTGGGATAGAGCAAAGGTGGTTCTGAGAAGAGTTTAGATGTCTGTGCTCACGTCTAACCTGCAGAGCACATTCATACTTAATGGACTCCTCAAGAAGGAAACAGCAGGTCAAGCCTGAAAGCAGTAGATGGAAAAAAATAATAAAGACAGAGATGAAAGTAATAAACAGAAACTAAAGAAGAGAGTGAAGAACCACAGAAGCAAAGTATTGGTACTTTGAAAATATAAAAAGACATAGAAAAATCAGTGCCAGGTTTATAAATTATCTACACTCTTCAGCCTCAATGTAACTACCAATCTTGACCTACAGATAACCACTAATGACTATATCAGCTTTCAATATTTCATTTTTCATTTCCAAATGCTAGCTCTCATCATTTCAAAGACCACTTTCATCAAAATTAGTAAAGCATTGTACAGGAAATACACTGGTCTGGGCATGCGCAGAGCCATCCTTAAGTATGGTGTTAGTTTTAGTGTTACAAGGGTGCCTGGTGTGATCTTAGTTGCTGAAATAAATTAGTGGCAAATGTTTCAGCTATGCAGCTTGAAATGAAAATAAATAAATTAAAACTATTTCTATTCAAAAAGGCTATATGCCATATTAATTCAAAATAAGCTTGCCATTGTGCCCAGCCAGAGAACCCACCTCTTTTTAAATTATAATAAAAGCAATTAATTTAAAATAAACAAAGATGTTCTCACTAGAAAGTACTCTTTAATTTTTCATAATTCTCAAAGGCAATTATTGTCCTAGGCCAAAGGCTTTTCAAACATGTGCAACATGAATATAGTACAATGAATCAGATAAAATTAACTAAATATGTGCAAAAGGCTCTATACATAAAGCTGAGACAGAGAAACAGAGAAAAATATTTCTCTTTGAAATCATGGTTTCCTAGAACTAGGGGAGCAAAGGCAAGGATCACAAGTTCAAGGCTAGCCTAGGCTACATAGCGATACCCTAATCACAAAAGGCAGAAATAACAATAAAATCATGATTTGCTATCAATAAAATTCAGTCTCTATTTAAAAAAAAAAAAAACTGTTCAAAACAACTCAAAAGCTTCAACCCAAAGATTAGATCTATAAATGGGTCACATTAATGTCTAATTTTTTTTCTATTTTGAAACTGAGTCTCTACATCGTTGTAGTTGTTCTGGAACTTACTATGTAGACCAGGCTGGCCTCAAACTCACAAAGATCTGCCTGTGCTGGGATTAAAGGTATAGGCCTCAGCTGGCTTAATATTTTCTCCTATTCCCACAGCATTTCTATATAATATACAAGATGGTTTAGAATAGACTTCTAGGAATGCCTTTACTAAAAAACTTAGCTCAGGGCTAGAGAGACACTCAGCATATAAGAACACTTGATGCATGGGCATGTAGACCTGAGTTCAGAACCCAGTGACAGGCCACCCTCTTGTAACACCAGCTCTGGGAGGAGGAGGGAAGCAGGAAAGGAAGATGGCTGGGGGTTCTTAATTAGTTGCCAGTCTAGCTCCAGGTTTAGTGAGAGTCCCTTTCTCAAAGAAATAATGTAGAAACTATAGTACTATACAAATAAAAACATTTGAATGCTAAAAAATATTTGGCCTTACATTTCAAATTAGAAACTATCCTTAAAAAATCTCCAAGCTTTCAAATGTAAGCTATTGATGCTTTCTTACTCTTTATCCCAATCAGGAAATTCTTTTTTGCAAAAGTTTGGACCAGGAACATTCCCCAAAAGCCTTTGTGTTAAAGGCTTGGTCCCCAGGCAAGGTGTTATAAGATGATAAAGCCCTGAGTAGGTGAGATCTAGTAGGAAGTCTGGAGTCATCAAGGATGTCCTAAAAGAAGACTGTGCACCCCTGGTCTCTTTCTTATAGCCCACGCATAGAATGACTAGTTTGCCACATGCTGCTTATGTGCTGCCTCACCACTGGCCCAAAACAATAGGCATCAGTCACAGAAGGATGCCTCCAAGCTGTGAGCCAAAACAAGAGTGTATTAATGCTAATCCTAATTATTATCCTCCTGTGTAGAAGACTGAAAGTACCCTGATATGTATGACAGCTTTAACATCTGCAAATGAGGGTAAAGCTCCACATGTTACAAAATTTGATCCTTAGAGACTACCCAGTCCCACCTTTTCCAAATAAAGAATCTTACCAACAGAGGGTTAGGGTTAGGGTGTCATGACAATATCTGAATTACACCTTCAGGGTTAGGGTTAGGGTTAGGGTTAGGGTGTCATGACAATATCTGAATTACACCTTCAGGCGACCAAAATAATTTTACAGAGCCCTCTTTCACCACTTCGATATTTTCTTCAACGTGTTCTTACCGCAGTCATTCTGCACTGGGCCTCAAGGAAACATTTAAGAATCGAAGACTGTGGTTGGAACAATGAGCCAGCTACCTGCCTGACACCCTACCCATCACAGAGTGAATGAACTCCACCCTTTAGAATAATCCCAGGGCACCAAGAAAACTTCAATAAAAAAATTGAAAAATCCTCAGCTTTTCCAAATATTCTAATAAAAGGAAGTCATTCACAACTAAACCAGAGGTAAATGAATATCATCTCCCAATTCCTGGAGCTAATTACACACAATTTGATGTCTTCAAAACCCAACTCTTCTTACTTCCAAAAAGAAGAAGGTTGGCTCAATTTTACTCTATTTAAAAAAAAGTTTTGTAAACTTGCAGAACCAAGTAGTACAAATATGAAAAGGAAAAATTATTTGTGCCATCAAAAAAAAAAAAAACCAACTTATAAATAGCATCACATATACACCACAAGGTGGCAGTATTCTCCTAGGAGATATATGATTTGAAAACTCCATTTTCCCATTCCCCAAGCCAATTACTCAGTTATTAAATGAAATGTTTAGATGTAGTATTGTTATTACTAATCCACAGGGAGTTCCTTTATTTAGTCTTAAATGGGAGGGTTCATTTATGAGTCTGTACCTGGAGATAATCACCTCATCGCCCACTTCTCTTCAGTAGTAAGTTACAAGTTTTGGGGTCTAAGTGCGTAGCTTCTGCCATTACTTTTTCTAAGCAAGGTATTCTGATGCAAACATCAGGAAAAGGAAAAAGTTAGTTCACCTACTTTTACTCTGGGTTAGCAATTTTTTTAAAGATCAGTTAGCTAGTAACTTTTAAAGTTTTTCTGATAGAATTCTAATGAAAGATGTCTACCTTCTTTGGCAAACTTTGGCCTATCTGTTCCAGCTGAAAGTTAGAAACAGCTTTTGGAAGAGTGGGAAGAGAACGCCAATAAAGACTTAGTGCTGGTCAAGCCACCCAAAGTATCAGCCACTTCCAAACCAATCGCCTATGTGCAATGTGCAGGAATTCTAACCCTCCTCAAGATTTTCTAATAAAGATCTTTACTCTCTGGCTTGTGATTAACTGCTTCAAGGCTGGTATAACCTAAGAGAGATCGTGTGAAACAAATGGTAAAAGTCAGGCATTCAGAAGGCAGAGGCAGGAGGATCTCTGTGAGTTCAAGGCCAGCTTAATCTACAAAGTGAGTTCCAGGACAGCCATGGCTATACAGAAAAACGTCTCAAACCACCCCCCCAAAAAACAAGTGATGAGAAAGACAGCAACATACATTCTCTCTCTTCCTGAAAAGATACCCTGTGAAAAATTCTCATAGACCAAGGTCAGTGGGATGGGGAAGCTGTAAATGAGGGAAATCCTACAAATGAAACTATATTCCCACCAACTTTTTAGCTTAAAAAAAAAAAAACAGGGTTCTCACTAGAAATCTAAAAAGATAGGAGAGGAAGGTATAATCCTATATTCTAAGCTTAACTTTTAAAATGTAGGTCTTTTAAAATAAATTTAAAGTCATCTTCATATCTAAGCTACCAATCCTACAAAATTATTATTTAAAAATTTAGTAAGAAAGCTTTCAAAAATATTTACAATATACACTGCCTGAATCTGACAGAGAAAAGAAATCCCTTTCAAATAGGGAGTTGATACAAATAGCTTAGTTCTGTGTGCAATAGTTTAAGTTACTTTAGAGAAGCTCTTAACAGTCTATCATGTCTGGTTGTGACATCTGACTTAGAAAATAAATTGATCATCATTAGGCTTTTGTCAGCATCTGAATTACATACTATCTCCTGTTGCCTGATATAATAAAATTCATCACCCTACCTTTATCTGATTATGCTTGTATTTCCCACAGAAAGAAACCAAGTGAAACTGCCTCAAGATGCACTAATTTCTCTTTCTGTGCAGATCATAAACACTTCTATCTCTGCAATTCCTGAGAGAAGCTCTACTTGCAAAAGTATAAATCTAATTCATCACAGAACTGGAACCATAGAACTTATCCAATCAATGAACTGGGGACACTGTGAGGTATGGGGCACACAAACCCAACACAACTGAACATTCCTCCTTTGCAGTTTATTCAAGATACGTGTTGAAAGAATGCAGACATGGTCACCGACACTTTAAAGATACAGGTAATGTGCCTCAGAAAACTTTATGGTGTGTCTCATGCAACCTAAAACTGGCTTCTACTCTTGATCCTCCTGCCTCTGTCTCCCAAGTGCTGGGATTACAGACATGTGCCACCATGCCCAGCAGTTAGGAGCATCTGTCCTTGCAAATGACCCAGGTCTTATTCCCTGCACCCATATAGGAGGCTCACAACCACTGGTAACCCCAGTTCCAAGGGACCCAATGCCTTCCTCCAGTCTCTACAGGCACTGCATGCACATGTTATATAGCCAAACATCCGGTCACAGAAAATAAAAATAAATTACATCTTTTTAAAGGTTTTCAAAGGCACACAAAGAGAAACACACGTGTTCCTAGTAAGCAACTCTGGAAAAATCCTTTGCTAAGTATGTACAGAAATCCAGCACTAACTCCTGGGCACATGGTACAGACAAAGCCATGCCCCATTCCACAGGGGAACATGTTTGCTCCATTTCCTAGAGCACTATTCACCAGAGAATGGAGAAAAAAAAGTGAAAACGCATTCTGTGAGATACTACACAATGATCAGAATCACTTAAGTAGACTGGCACACAGATTTTTTTAGAACAATACTGATATTTTTCTCTATGAAGAATCTAGATTTAAATGAGAGATAAAAGGAGGAAGAGAGGGCACTGGAGGTAAGAGGTATATAAAAGTCATATACAATAATACATGTGTGGAAATGTTACAATGAAACTCATTATTTAAAAAAAATGAATGAGAAAAAACTAGAAACATGGCATTTAATAAAAAAAAAAAAGGAGAAGAAGAAGAAAGAAGACCCAGAACATAACAGCATTTAAGAGAAGAAAAAAAAAAATCACTAAGTGACTTTATTTTACAGAATACATATACAAGAACATCCATGGGTACCCATGGAGAGAGAGACAGATAAGGTCTGTCACACACAAGAAAGTAAAAATGAGAAGCCTCTTAGCAAACACCATGAACCAAGAAATATTATCAAAACTTCCTGAACCTCAGGCCAAGTGCTGCTCAGCCCTTGAACTCCAGTGTCTTTCATATGCATAAAGGAATCCCATGAGACTTTGTTACCAGGAGGGAAAAAAAGGGGTTTCTAACATCTTTTTAAAGACAGAAATCTGTTACAATCACAGTTTCAAACACACAACAAATCAAATACATATTTAACTCTCGTCAGCCAAAATCTTTTATAGTTTGCAGGGTAGAATCAAAGGTTGAAAACTATCTGAAATTTAAAAAAAGAAAAGAAAAGAAAAGAAAGAAAGAAAGAAAGAAAGAAAGAAAGAAAGAAAGAAAGAAGAAAAGAAAAGCACAAATATAAGGAATATTCTTGTAGACAAAGAAACAAGAAAGGGGGTCAAGAAAAGAAAACTGGAGCAGGTAAAGCAACATCAGCCTTTCAAACTGAAAGAATAATTTGGGAATCACCACTCACAGGAGGCCCTTTTCCCAACATTGTTCTTTACTACCACCCCAAATTCTGCCAATTAGAATCATATTGGTGTTTGAGTGTCTCTGGAAAAGTAAATATGAATATTAGTCAATCATGCCTTGGCCTAAAGCAGACACCCACACACCCCTACACAAATCTGGCACCTATCGTGAAGACCTCAAAGAATACAAGTAGCTTAGTCTATCCTAAAAACAGCCTAAATCAGCATTAGAAAACTGTCAGCTAAGGAAGCAGGCAATATAGACTTTCCTTGTTTCCTCATCTGTATTTGGACTTCCATGGTTCTTTTCTCCTTCACTGTCTGCTTTTAATCTAACCCACATGGTGATTCTGGAAGGCACTTCCAATCTTCTCTAGCACCAACTGGAAAATGTAATTGACTTCCACTGCTCTCCCTCATTTCCTATTCTAGGAACTGGAAAAGGAACTGGATCTTAGGTTTCCTGAAATGACGACTCAGTAGCAAAGGCCTTTTGGAAGAACCCTGCAGTTCTGTGGAAACTGTAAAGCTGAACAAAACAAAGAACGTTGTCTTCAAAGCCTGGCAAGCCAGTCACACAGATGCTAAGTCCTAGTTTTCTTTCTAAGCTGTCCTTCAGGGTTAGACCATCCATCCAAGCAAAGACCCACAAGGACAAAACTGAACATCATACATTGATACAGTCAGTATTCTTGTTATAGAAAGTTATTTCCTTTTTTACTTACAATATTATCAATAATCAGCAGCAGTACCTTCTACTTTGTTAGGTAGTTGAAACTGTTATCTTTGCCTGGGGGGGTGGCTAATGACCCTCACAAAGTTTAAAACAGGAACTTAGGAGGTGGCTCGGGTGAAAAAAGAGTACTTGCTGTGAAGGCAAAAGGACCTGAATTCAATGTCCGAGCATCCACTTAAAAGCCAAGAATGGTGGGAAGCCTGTAACCCAACATGGAGGGGTAGATTAGGAGACCCTATCTCAAGGCAGTAAGTAAAGTTGATAGCAATAGAAAAACATCTTCTTTGTGAACACATACACAAAGAGTGGGAAAAAGAGAGTGTGTGTGTGTGTGTGTGTGTGTGTGTGAGAGAGAGAGAGAGAGAGAGAGAGAGACTAATTAAAGAGCTCAATCACATCAGCTACAAAAATGCTCCTCACTTTAATTGCACAGTCCTGAGTATCACCCTAAACCTAACCTATGACTAGAATTTCTGGCAGTGGGAGCTCAGAATCCACATTATGAACAACACTCCTAGGATTTTCCAGTAGGGCCATCCACACACAAAAAGGCATGAACAGAATTCAAGAGTGGAGGAATACAATATTTAAGGTCAGTGCTGTGAAATCAACTTGCTCTCACCAACCTTCTCCGAAATGCAGAGATTAGCACCGAAAGAAAGCAAACAAAGGCCCACTGCACTCACCAGAGGGGCCTCAGTGGAGTTCAGCAATGAGTGGGGCAACAACAGGGCAGAGTGGAGAAGGGGAGAGGGTGACAGGGAGGCTCACAGATCTCTGCCCAAAGTTTAAAGGGACTCAGAAAGGGGAATGAGAACTACCCAAAGAAATTTTTATCTAAATCTTAGTAAATGTTATCTATTACACAACTTTTCCTAGTTTTATACATGTTAGTCTTACAAGCATAAAATTTTAAATATTATTTTATTGATTAGCTTACCTCCAACACAAAATTATTCAAAATCCAACTATATGTGGTAAACATTTCACATAGTGGCAACAATGAGCCATGGTTCCTTAGAGCCACCAAGAATGTCTAATGAGAGTGAGTTTAATGCCTATTATCCTGACAATGACTTGCAACATAGGAGAAGTGCTCTGCTCTGCAGTACTACCCAACCTCACAGGGGCAGGCAAGTATTAGCTGTGTGTTTTCTCTATTGCAAGTGTATTGTTGCCAGTGAGTATCTCTCTACTCCCTAGTCCTTCACTACTTCCTATAAGGTTTACTCAAAAGTTCCATGGTATTACAATCAAGATCTATTTCCTTCTTACGTTAGTTCTGAAATATAGCTGTCTTTATATCTATTTAATACAAAGGAAAAACAAAAAAACAAAACAGAATAGGCCCAGGAATTTTCAGTAACTTGTTCTTGGTCATTCAAATAGTACCTGATACACTAGGATCCAGATCCCTGGGTCTCATGTCCCCAGGACAGCTATGGAAAAAATCTAACATAAAATGGTAAACTTACTTAAAACATCACAAGTTTTTGTTTTAACTCCACTGCATGGTCTCAAACAGCAAAGGTAAGGTATGGCAAAGTAAGAAAGAGGCTCACCTGGTTCTAGCACTAACTGCAGCCACAGTGAGTAAGTCTAAGGCAATGGACAAACAGTGCTCCTTTCTAGCTGAGAGTGGGTAGCTTCACTGTGGTGGCATGCAGTGTCCAGTACCCTGGGAGATGACAGACTACAGCCAAGCATTTTTGACATTTCACACAGTCACCCAAAGTACAACTCCACATTCTGCTGTTAAACTGATCACACTTGCCTCTGTGGGCACCCTGCACATAGTACGCAGATATACATGCAGGCAAAACAGCCATATACAAAATAACAACAACATCTTTAAAGATTGTTCAATGAGCTGCAGAGATGGCTCAGAGGTTAAAAGTGCTGGCTCCTCTTCCAAAGGCCCTGAGTTCAATTCCCAGCACCCATATGGTGGCTCATAACTATCTTTAATGAAATCTGGTGCCCTCTTCTGGCCTGCAGGCATACATGGAGGCAGAACACTGTATATATAATAAATAAATAAATCACTAAAAAAAAAAAAAAAAAAAAAAAAAAAAAAAAAAAAAAAAAAAAAAAAAAAAAAAAACAAAAAACTGCTCATTCTCCAACTATTCCCAGACACAAAAACATCATGCCTTCTTATGGCTGCTTATCTTTGCACCTGCTCCATGTCCCTTCTCAGAGATGCCTTCTCTCCCTCGAGAACCACTTACTAATAGGGAGCCAGTCCAACTATATCTTCTGAACTGTGTCTCCTATCTTCCTCAAGGATTTATAACTCCTCTGTACACAGTAATTATAACATTTATTACATCCTCAGATACCATATCTATATAGCTTCTCTAGGCTGCCAGTCACTTGTGCAATGTTCGAAGGTGGTACACCACCAACACACAGCACTCAGTTTCTCTGAGCAAATACTGGTCTCATAATGGAATGGAAATCATTTAAAGAGATTAAAAAAAAAAAAAGAAAAGAAAAAAGAAAACCCAGCTACACAGACAAGGCTCTAGGTTTGACCCCAGCACTGGAAAAATCAAAATTTTATCTGAGTTAGCAACAGTGAAGATAAGCATCTTGTGAGTCACAGCTAAAATATTGTATCTATCTGATCTATCAGACTGAATAAAGGGTGAGGATGGAGCTCAAGCATTCAAATAATGTAAAATATGAAGAGAAACCATGGCATTCTGGGAATGAAAACTGAACACAGCTCATGTATGCAGAATTGCAGAAGTCAGCAAGACATTCATTCACTGAGAATCAGCCAATCGTTATCAATGTTAAAATGAGTCTTAAGGGGCTGGAGAGATGGCTCAAAGGTTAACAGCACTGACTTCTAGAGGTCCTGAGTTCAATTCGCAGCAACCACATGGTGGCTCACAACCATCTATAATATAATGACATCTGGTACCCTCTTCTGTATACTGTATATATAATAAATAAATTTTAAAAAAATGAGTCTTAAAAGAAAGTCGCCTGGAAAGTCCCCACAAGATTGGTGAGAGCTAATACAGTCAAGGAGATAAGGTTAAAATAGCTGTAGAAAAATGAACTAAGGACGGGAGATGTTCAGTGGTACAGCGCTTGTCTACCATACCATGTGCAATGTCCTGGCTTCAATTCCCTGTATACATACACAAAAGTCAAAAAAAACCAGTAAGTTTATCTTTTCTTTCATCTAACTCAAATCAATACTTAAAACCTAATCAATCCTAATCAAGCCATGTGCCTAAACGCTAGATTTCCTTTTATTAAGAAGCTACCAATTGGGGCTGGAGAGATGACTCAGAGGTTAAGAACACTGTTCTTCCAGAGGTCCTGAGTTTGATTCCCAGCATCCACATGGTGGCTCACAATCATCTATGATGATATCTGGTACCCTCTTCTGTATACTGTATACATAATAATTAAATAAATCTTAAAAAAAAAAGAAGAAATGCAGATTGAGAAGGCACTGTAAAGTCTGTGAATTAGGTAATTTATATTGCTTTATTCTGAAGTCTTGGAATATATATAAATACTACTGCCCCACTTGATGTTATGAAGCTTCTAACTGAGTAACTATTTAAAAAAAAAAAAAAAAAAAGTTGAGCGTTCCAGTGAGGTGGTTGGCAAGAGCAAGACTGGTGTTCTGATCAAAATCCCCGATCAGTAACTTCAAGCATGCTACAAGAACAACATATCATATGTAGTCACAACAGTTTCTACAGTGAATGACAAGATGGTATCTACAGCTCCAAATCTCAGCGAGGCAGAAGAACACTCAGAAGAACTGAGTTACTGGAAAGGTAAGTTGTCCTTCACAAGTGAGCACAATCAACTACTAAAAACTCAACATCAATTATACAAATTCTTGAGAATCAAAACAAGATGTTGATGGTCTTACTTTAAGAAAACTATGCAAAACCTGATCTTTATTTGATTATGAAACTTAAGACCATGGCCAATAATGACTTGCTTGTAACTCAAATTAAAACATATTAGGAAATAGATTTAGACTTGGAATTTTAGCTGAAATCCTGTAAGTTCATAAGTAATACTTAAACACTGGAAATGTTTTAAAGTTACTGTTTAAAAATCCGACTCAGGAGTTGACAAGATGGCTCAGAGAGTAAAGACACTTGCCATGCAAACCTGTGACCTGAGTTTAATCCTTGTACCCAAGTAAATTCAGGAAAAAAACACCACAAAATTTTCCTCAAGCTTCCATATGTGCACAGTGTCAGGTACATACACAAACATGCACATGCACATACACACACACACACACACACACACACACACACACACACACACACACACAATAAGTACTTTTTAAGTTTCTATGTAATTACTTTAACCTAGGGTAGATGGCTCCACAGTACCCTCTGGACACGAGGCACATTTGGAAAAGGTCTGGTTTATGTCAATGTGCAAACCAGAGATTAAGACATCAAGGTTTCTTACAGGCTACACCAGGCAGAAAGTCTTCCACAACCCCTTCTCTTCTCCCACATTTCTCCATGTTCTCTTTTGTTTCTAACACCGTCTTCTCCCACAAGAGGAACAACAAAATTCACTCAGGAACTTGTAAGCAACCAGCCTATCTTTTTAAATCACACTTTATATTTTCCTAAATTTTGAATTTCACTTTGATGGGACAGTTCTAATTTGTCATCAAGTACAGGAACCAATATTCAATTATTACCATCACAAACAGCTTGAAGCTAGCATACTAAGGAGAGCAACCTGAGCCCCGTACCCAGGGACTAAGTGCCATGGTATGCAACAAGGGAACAGCGTAGGAACAGGAGCAGGGGTCAAGATAAAGCCAGAGTTGAAATATCATCTCATTTACTTCACAACTGCCTGTCATCAGGCAAATGAAATGAACTGAGCTTCTACTTCCTCATCTGTAGCCACAGATAATACTCAAAGCTCTTCCCTGAGGTAATGTACCTGTGCTTTAGAATGCTGCCATGGAATTAACTTACTCAGACTAAAATTCCTATTAACACCATCACTAGATTTCTCAGCTCAAAACTCATACCATGCTATTTCATGTAGTGTAACTACCAAAATAAGCTTCTTTTTTTCCAAATAATGTTGTCATAAGTCGTTTGTCCAAATAACCTTTGCTACAAAAATGAAACTGTGGGCTGCCTTCCTAAAAATCATTTACAAAAAGTTAACTCAGCTTCTGGAGAATATGCATCAGAGTTGTGACTCATGTTAACTAATACCTCCAAGGCTAGTCTTCAGAACTGTTCACCTTTTTTCCCCTGAAACAGGATTTCTCATTGTCCTGGAACTCAAACAGGCTAAGCTGTCTGGCCAGCAAGCTACTGAGAACCACTTGTTTCTACCTCCCTCAAAACGGAATTACACACACATCACATCAGACTTTTTTTTTTTTTTTTTTTTTAACATGGATGCTGTGGCTCAAAAGTATGTTTGTATGCTTGTGGGGCATTTTACCAACTGAGCTGCCTCTTCCGCTCTTAAATAATATATTTTTAAAGAATGACCTATGTAGGCTGGAAATGGAGCCCTTGCTTTGCTTGGAAGATGCTATGTCTTCACGGCAACTCATTCTTAGTGCCATCAACTAATGACCAGACCCAATCCAATCAGTCACTGCCCAGCTTATCTTGCAGGCTCCTCCATTCACCTGCCCCTCAGCCGTTTTATTTCTATAACTACCTCATATGCTATTGTTACTAGTCCACTGTCTCTACTCCATCTAGAATCTAAGTTCCATAAGAGCATAGCTTTGTGTACTGCTGTATGCTACTTTCATGAATGAATGGACTAATTATCTACAAGCCAAAGCCTTCAGTGCCTGCCATCGTCTTTCTTTCTTCACTGTACTCCCATCTGCACCAACACTTGACTGTCACCTAAACACAACATGGACTTCATGGCCCCCTGCTTTGCCAGAACAAACTTCCCTCACCTTCCAATCAACCCACCAAAGCATCAACAATATTTTTCAAACCTTCAGAAAGCTTCTAACCCAAGTGTGCCTCTTTCTTTCCTTTGTGCTACATTTATATCTTTGTCTACATAGAGCTAATTAAAGAGGTACTTGCAACCTCTCTTCCTACATTGTGAGTTCTTAAAGACAAGGCTTTATCAACAACCTAGCACAGCCCTTCTCATAAAGCAATCTGCAAAATATTCACTAAACTAACATATGCATGACTATTCTGCAAAATGAATGAAACACAGAGCATTAAGTCACTACTCCAAACTTATGGTAAGCAGCCATGAAATAAAACAATGACAACCTATATAACCACCTTGAGTAAGGAAAGAGGAGTAATATGAAAATCACTGAAGATTCCAAAATCACTCAGCATAGCTGTAATAACACCTTGTTGGATAGATATATACCCTGGGTCCTCTTTGCTCTAAAATCTGCCTTCCCTTTAGGCTCAGTTCTTATTGCTGCAGATGTTGACACTCAGCTAAGCAACAGGAAGTGGAAAGCCTGGGGTTTCCCGATGATAAACAATAGTCAAGTACAATGGTCACTCCAAGAAAGTGTCTGGTGTTTCATCTAATACTGGGTTTTATGTTTCCCTCAGTACAAGGTAATGCTGTGCTGTACACTGAGTCAAATAAAAGCATTTTGATTATATTTCAGAGTAGTTCTGTAAGTATAAATGTTACCACTACCCAACTAACCCTGAGCTTCCTAACAATGACACCCTATTTGATAAATGGGCTGCAGTTGTACCTAGGCCACCAACAACTTCAGTCTTTGACAGCTATACAAGAACTACACCCATCCAGAGCAGTTACCCTCCACCTTAAGACATCTTATCCATTACCTCAGAGCACTGCTATTTCTTCTCTAATGCCTAATGCAAAGGCCAATAAATCCAGCCCTAATGAAACCTGCCCTGCCTACTTAATTTAATAATGTAAATGCACATATGAATTTTTTATCACACAGATGCATGCAAATGAGAGAATATCTATGTATGTAAAGCCACTGAGGAAAAAATAAGGAACCTTAACCCTGTAACAGCTAATATAACATTAGTAAAACGAGAGGTTACATGTGACCCTCAATTTTACCCTGCTACCACTAAGTAACTAAATTCTGAAAAATGTACCTTCTCATATTTTTTAAATGTTTTACCTCAGTTCAAAGTCCCAGCATTATTAAGATACAAGATATGTAACTACTCTCTTCACACACAAAGACAGCTACAGCATTTTTGAGAGCTTGTATAATAATAGGTAATATACTAAGCATTTCATCTTTACTAAGCATTTCATCTTTTGAATGCATTTTGTTGTTGTTTCCGAAGCAAAAATGCAAGGCAGGGATTAGTTCTTCTTGTTTTAACATTTTTTTAATGATGTATTTATTCTTGTTTTGCCTGCATGTATGTCTGTGTGTCACAGACCTTCTTGAACTGGAGTTACAGACAGTTGTGAACTGTCATGTGGGTGCGATAACCTGGACCCTCTGGAAAAGCATGCAGTGCTCCTAACTGCTAAGCTATCTCTCCTGCACTTTGGTTTTGTTTTCAGAGTTAGGGTGTCTCTATGTAGCCCTGGCTGGCCTGGAACTTAGTATAGAGATGAGGCTGGTTTCGAACTCAAGAGATCCACCAGCCTTTGCCTCCCAAGTGCTAGGACTACAGGTATGTACTACCACCTCTAACTGTACATCTTCTTAAAATGAGGGGCTAGAGCTCTAAAAGAGACTGACAGTTTACAAGTAAAGTGGCCTAATGGAATTAAAACCCAGGTCTGCTTCCAGCCATTATACTACCAAATGAATCTTCAATTCCATTCCACTGTGCCCTTTCTGAAAAGTAACTCTAAAACTTTGCCCCACATACCATAAAACAAGTTTCCCCCCTGAAGCTTTCATCCCTTTTCACTCTTAGCCTTCTGCCACATTAAAGTCCAGCAGTTCCCTAGTCTCTCCTTTCTTGACCTGGACCATACTCTTTGTCTACTATGAACAATGTTCCCCTCTGGCAGGCTATTTTCAATACAAGCTCCAAGTGTGAGTGGATAGTGCATTGCAGCAACTTTGCATTGCTAGTACCGTGTTTATGCAGTAGGGAATGACACGGGGTGAATTAATGAAGCAGTCCACTTGATTTGTCTTTCACACAGGCACCTGCTACATGCAGCAGACTTCTTAATCTTTTTTTTTTTAAATTCCTTCATCTGTAAAATGGGAGACTACAGCATCCACCCAATAACTTTGGAAGGAGTAATGGATTTAGCACCATCTCTAAAAGTACATGTTAAAGTTAGCGAAATCTCTTTTCATTCTCCAAGTTCTTCCAAACTGATAATCTCAGAAAACACCATCTTGCAACATCTTTCTCCAGAGACAGAGATTTCCTCCACAGGTCTTAAAATTTTATTCCTCAACCAGACGTTTGTCTTTTACCTTCTTACAGAGATCGGTAGCTAGAATATCAAACTCTTTTAAGTCAGAAATGTTTGCAGTCTATTGCATCTTACTCGCCCATTCACCAATTTCCTCCCTAAAGTCGGAACCCATGCCCATGAGGAAGTGGTAGCCTCCCCAATAGAAACCACTCACCACCCTTCATCCTGCACCCAGGCTTTTGAGAATTAGCAGAAATCTGATTATCTGGTGCAAATTTAAACCTCCTCTTTATAGATTAAGAAAACCCCTGCTATCCGTTCAAAGACAAGAGTTTCTCTCATCAAAAGCCAAGAACAGGAACGGTTTCAAACCCTCCTCCACACGCGGTCACGAAATGCGTTACCTTCAAAGGGACCAAAATCAGCCATCCTACACCGCCCCTTCCAGAAGAGTCCCCGCGTCTGGTCCACTGTCAGTCCGCGAGCTGATGGACTTGCAGGGACCGGGATGCCTTCCGCCCACCGTGTCAACAACTCCCTGCCCACTCCCGTGCCCTCCTCTGCCTCAGCCCAGGCCGCGTGTGGCCTTCCGCCGCCAGCTCCTTCCCTGGCCCGCTACTCACCGCTTCTTAGGGATGATGCCCGACTCCGGTGCAGCGGGAGTGGCGGCGGGCGACGCCCCGGCCGCCGACGCGGCTTTTCGCGCTTTGCACTCATTGGTACTCGGAGCCTCCTGGGGCCGGCCCAGTAGATGGCCCGACAGAACCCGCAGCCGCCGGCGCGCGCGGCCCGCTTCTGGGTCCCGCTCGCTCGCGCCCGCCTCGCCCGCCGCCTCCGCCATGGCTTCCGCCTGGTGCCGCCGCCTGAGGCCGCTGGGCGCGGGTGAAAGGTCACTCAGAGCGGCGCCCCGCACGACCATTCGCTGCGGCGCATCCCGGCAGCCACTGCGGCGACTGGCGGCAGGGGCCGTGCGCCTGGATCTTCACGGGCTCTGTCCCCGCCCACCGCAGCTTCGCCCCGCCCCTACCCGCTTCGGCCACGCCCTCCGCCGTGCCACGCCAAGCCTCGGCTTGACACACCTGCAGAGCCGGTGAGTTCCAGCGGACCCACGATTGGCCCAAAGGGGCAGAATGACAGCCAAACCACACAGCACTCCCGCGGTTGACAAGCCTGTGGGTGTGGCGTCCTGGAAGTAGCCCGAGCGCCTGGGGGATTATTTCCTAGGACTGATGCCTAGGAACTTTTAATAGCGGGCCACGGGTGGTACTACTAACCTGGCAGTGGAGCTAGGCCTGCCTTTCCTGGTAGAGCAGCTTACTTCGCCTGCTAGGTCAAAACCGATTCTCTAACCTATAGAGCCAATGTCACTATCAGACTCATTTCTCATCACCTACTAAGTGCCTAGCACATGTGGTGGTTAAAGTACAACTTCCAATAGCCTTCTTCCGCCATATTAGTTCTGGGCATCAAACTTGGTGGCGAGTTCCTTAACCCACAGAGCCATCTTGCCCACCCTAAGGTTTATTTTTATACAGCCCTCAAGCTAATTTTTTTTTTATACTTGAAAGATGTTAACTAAAAAAATTGAGTTCGCTTTGTGTTGGCCAACTACTCCTTCCTAGTCATGGGGCCTACCCTGAAATGTGGTTAATATACCCAGTGAGAATCCAATGGAGAAAACTAATTTTTCCTTTGCAAGTAGGTATCAATTTCAGATAGCTTCTTGATTAGGAGTGGGAGCCAGTGTCCACTTCTCCCTCTAGAGCAGCTCCGGGACGCATCTGCCTTGAAAGTCTTGCGTGTGCTGCCACAGTCTCTGTGAGTTGGTATGTGAATCAGCCCCATTGTATCAGGAAGATACAACTGTTTCTTTGGAGTCATCCATCACCTCTTACTCTTCCTATCTTTCCTTCTCTTCTGTTTAGATCCCTGAGCCCTGAAGGATGGGGTTTGATAAAGACATCCTATTTGCCATTACATGCCATCTTTTTTATACTTGATTTTCACATGATTTAAAAAGCTATAAAGACCTAGTAATATCTATGTTGTGAAACTTACTTAAAGTCTCTGTTGAATGTCCTTTGACCTTCTTTTGACTTTTAAATTCATGGGCCCTCACATCACAGGTAATCTGATCCTGCTGGGCATGTTTAGGATTCAGTGGGTGATCAAAAAAGCAGATATACATTCCTGAACATTTGATAACAGAAAAAAGAGACCCTTCATTTCATTGTCTGTTAGAGAAGTAATGCCTTACTTTAAAAAAATAAATAAAACCTCATTCTACCTTCCAGTAGCATGTGCGTAATCATAATGACCTTTTGGTCTTGCACAATCAGAAGAAAGACACCTTCGTATCTATTAACCTGATAAAAGTCACCAGAGTAGGTGGAGGTGACTCAGTTCAAGAATTAATGAGCTAAGAGTTATTCCTAAATGCTGTTCCCTTCCTTCATCTGGGCATTGCTTTCATTTCTTCACATTTTAATTTCTTTATCATCATCAAGCAAACTGAGATGTCACCAGTGACATTGCTCCAGAGAAAAATAACAACATTGGTTTAGACTTATCAGTTATTGAGTCAAGCTATCCTGCAGCTTCTGATATGGATTATTCTTTGCTCTTGCGAGAGCATATTGATTCACCTGCAATTCCTTGAATGAAACAGAAACTGGTCTCATCTGCATTCTTTCTTGCTTCACTCATAGAGAAAATAATGCACACATAGAGGAAAGTAATTCCTCTATGTGTGCATTATTTCCCTAAGAGTGTCTATTTTTCATGTATTATATGCTGCCTTCATTTAATTTTTACTTACACATTACTCCTCCTCCAGAAAGGCCAAAAACTTAATGAAGGCAGAAGTCATATTGTAACCAAGGCTTACACTCAGTTTATAAGGGGCTCAGAAGTTTCAATCTGGGGATGGGAACTAGAGCCGCAGAGGAAAATGTCTACCCAATAATTAATGTTCAGTTGCCTCCAAGAATAGTACTGTGGTGGACAGTGGAGACCATCTCACCTTCAGCCAGGATCTTTTCCACTTCAAGGATGGTATTCATAGACATCAAATAGAACAAAAACAGGATGTAAAAAGTTTACCAGTTTGTGATTGAACTTTAAACAGAACAAAACAACTTAAATATTACCCTAAAACAGACTTGAACTCTTGTTAGCAGTAGGATGCTATCTGGGAGCCATGAAAGCTGTGAGAAATGGTTTGTGATTTCTTTGGAGTTTTTCTTAGATAATTGTCTGTTTATTTGCTTGCTTGCTTGTTTTGACATAGAGGTCTTACTATGTAGCCCTGGCTGACCTACAACTTACTACGAGATGAGGATATCCTCCAGTTCACAAGTCCACTTGCCTCTGCCTCCATCCAATGCAACCCTGGGAAATGTTATAACTTTTGGAGGCTGGAAGCAGCTGCTGGAGTTAATTTCTGTCTGCAGCTAAACTACAAGTTTAGTGTCTGGGAGGCTGAGATGAATGAGACTACCTCCCCACCCCCACTTCCTGCAACCATTGGTTGAGTCCTAAGGCAGACTGGAAAGTGCGCCCTGTTCAGGGCAGAAGTCTTGGGTTCAGGGTACCAGCATTTCTAGTGAGACTAAAATGTAGTCTTTCTCCTCTGCTGGGTAGCCTGACTGGGAACTGGATCCTGAAATCTTCATTCAGACCTCTTCCCCTGAAGCCAGACCCAGCTAGAGGCTGGCATCAGGCTCTGGAATCTCCTTTCTCTCCTTTCTCTGTAGGCTCCTGAGGAGGTTCTACAGCCTTCTGTCTTTAGAGAACCAACTGGAACCTACTTGGCTGAATTTGAATATTCAAAGGAGCTGAAGAGATGAAACCAATCAGGGAAGAGTTCTCAAGGCTGGTGGGAAAATAGAAGAACCCTGAGCCAACCAGAAGTTTCTAAAAGTTTACAGTCAAATCTGCAGGTCCCTCTCTGTCTATGCAGAGGGGAACTGATAAGAGAATTACTCTGTTCTCAGTGCTGTGGCCTAGCTTTCTTCACCTGGGGAATTTTGTTCAGATAGAATTGTTGTTTCTTTGGGGCCTGCCTATCAGCAGCTCCTCTGCCCTCAAGGTTTGAGCCTGCCAGCTGTTGGAACACCTGGGGCATTTAGTAGTGGGAATAACACCTAGCTATAACAATACTTTCACAAAGGTGGAAATGCTCTATAGCTGTTTTTTTCCAATCATTGATGACTAGATTGCTGTTATCAACCCTTAAAATATGACTAACATGATTGGAAAAAAAAAAACCCTGAAGGCATGTTTAGGTGGAGTTTTTTGTGTGTGTGTGTGTGTGTGTGTGTGTGTGTGTGTGTGTGTGTGTGTGTGTTTGGTTGTTTTGTTTTGTTTTGTTTTGTTGAAACAGGTTCTCATATGTAGCCCAGGCTGACCTCAGACTTGGTAGGCAGTCAAGAATGACCTTCAATTCTCTGTCTGTCACCTCCTAAAATCTGGGATTATAGTCAGGTACCACCACCAAGGTCCAGCTTTGACTTTTTACATTTCAATCAATGGTCACATTGTCCCTAACAGTAACCACAAGAGGTAGCAGTCACAGAAATGTAATGTAATTGTGCCCAGAAACAGGAACCTGACCTTCCTCCCATTACAGTCAACTGTGGAGAAGTGTCTAAGGAAGACCATTTGTGTTTTTGCATACTAACCTAATGCTGTACTTAAAAATGCTATTTGTGGTTAGATATAAACAAATCAATACAACTTCTGGCACTTTGTAAATTAGATAGACTTCTGTAATTTTGTAAATCACCTTGCTTCTAACTATTAGAATTTCCTTTTGTATAATGTGCATTTTGGAAGATATCTTGAGGATGGTAAGAATTGGGGTTGTGCTGAGAATTCCACCACCTTTCTGAGAAACCATTTTCTTACCCTAAAAAATGAAATAAGTTACTTCATTTGTGTGTGTGTGTGTGTGTGTGTTCTCCTGTGGCAATCAGAGGACAACTTGTGAGTGTTGGTTTTCTCCTTCTACCAGGTTCCAGGAATCAAACTCAGTTCTTGAGGTTGGACATCGAGCACCTTCTCTGTGAAACCATCATCTCAACAGCCCAGAATTAAAGCATAAGTTATCTCAGACACAGCTCCACCAAGCACTGTCACATATGTCAAGAAACGTTGCTAGCCACTCAGAAAGTCTTCCTATGAACTTTCTGCTTACTCCATCCACCTTGGCAAGGCAGTCACTGTCCTGAGTTTTATGATAATATAACCTAGACATGCATCTTTCACCTGACTTTGTTTTGCTTTTCTATAAATGCAAACGCTTATATGATTGCATACATGAAAATGGATCTGCTCTACAACTAATGGATATGTGAGGTGCTTCCCGTTTAATACTACTGGAATTGTTATGAATGTTCTTGTATATGTTTCTAAAAGAATATATAAATTTCTTTTAAGAGCCAATCTGGGTATGGAATTGTAAGTCATAAAGTACATACACGTTCAATTTCAATAGATAATTAAATGATAATCTGTTCGAAAGGAAGTGGACAAAACCTACTCTCCAGGTAATACGTTTGAAAGCCCCCATTGCTTTAATGTATGTGATTGTCAGTCAGGTCTTAAGACTTTTAGATCACTAGGATTTCTTTATAGTGGTAACAACTGAGATCCTTATGCTTCCTATTGCACAAAATAGACCAGTGCCAAAAACAACTTGGGGAGGAAAAGGTTTATTATTTACAGATCCATCATCAAGAGAAGCCAGGGCAAGAACTCAAGCAGAAACCTGGAGGCTGGAGCTAAAGCTGAGACCATAGGAGAGTGCTGTTTACTGGTTTGCTCCTGTAGGGTTACTCAATCTGCTTTCTTACATACAGCAGGGCCATCTGCCCAGAAATAGCACCTTCCACAGTAAGCTGGGCTCTCCCACATCAATCATCCATTAAGAATAGGCTTGACAGGCTTTCCCACAGGCTAATCTGATACAATCAGTTCCTCAACTGAGGTTACCTCTTCACAAATGACTCCAGCTTGTGTCAAATTGACAATAAATAAATACATAAATACATAATTTTAAAAAAAAGAGCCAACACCTATCTCAAGGAGGTTCTATTTGTGATCATGTCTCCCTAACTATCTTTCTGTATACCATATAATAAATTAAAACTGAAAAGTATCTAGAATATTTCTTTTTCTTTATACATAGAACATAAAAATAAAATATTTTCTAGAGTAAAAGCATGTGAATGTTGTGTGTGTGTGTGTGTGTGTGTGTGTGTGTGTTTCTGCATGTCTTGTCAGTATTTGGCTTAATAGAAGATGCTAGGATTCTCACATCTGCTTCTAAATTCTATCTGTAGAGATGTTTCATGGCTGTGTTCTCTGGGAAACTTCCTTTTGTGTTCTTAAAAGAATAAGAGTTAAAAGGTAAATAATATCTCAGCTAACCCCCTCAGAAGGTTTTTAGAGCCCCCAGGGGTTTCCAGACCTCACCTGGAGGGCAACAAGTCTAAATAGTTCCTCAAGTTTGCTAAGCATTCACTGAAGAAAATCTAGAAAGCTGCCTTCCAAAAGCAGTTGATATGGTCAAGTAATTTGTAAGAATCTAATTCTCCCTGCCTTGAACATGTAGCAAATTTTGTGTGTTCTTTTTCCATTTAAAGAAGTATATATAATGTCACTATTAATAAAACAAAGTTGTAAAAATATTTAAGGCATAATATATTTTGATACATGGAGGCTTTTTTTCAATTTTCTATAATCAGATTTTGGAACTTACTCCTACACTTTAAAAATCAGATTTTGAAATCCAGTCTATGGATAATCAGACACATAACTGCTGTAAGTGAGACAGCTGAACTCACTGTGACTTTTGTGCTAAAACAGGATTTGTTACCTTGTATGATCAGACTCACTCCCATTTTATAGACTCATAAAGTTCTTTTTATTGTTACATTTGGATCAGTGGTAAATATTTAAAAGGACCAGTTACTATAAAAGTAGTTTTTAATACTATGGACAGGATGGCTTAGAAATTCTTTGTTCACAAATCATAGCATTTGACCTTCATTCTTCATGGTTTCTCAACCCTCTTCGTTGGGTGGTCTTTATGTGTTGTGGCCAACGACATTCAAGTGCCAGGGACAAATGATATTCTCAAAGACAGGTCTATTTTGTCTTAATTCCAGTGGGAATTCTTTTTCCTGTTGTTTAAAACCTCTTCTCAGATGAAGAGGTGAGGCAATTCATTGTGTGCCAGGAGAGAAACAGGGAACCCACGGTCTGTGGGAGCATATAATTACCTCAGGTGATACTGACATGCATGCTTTAAGCCTGGAGACTCTTAGAAATTCTTACTCTAAAGTAATCTGCCTGCTTCATTCTCACAAACAGCCACCTGCTCACTCTCTATTTCCCATTTTCCCTCCTGAAAAGGAAGCTGTCTTTGCTCTCCAAAGGCTGGGGATATGCTGTAAGAAAGCAGCTGTGAGCATATTGGGGTCCACATGTCCCTCATGTGCATATCATATTTACCCTTCCAAAGTCTAAGAAACTTTCTCTTCAGTGTAACTACTCTAACCACAAACAATTAGACCTTTCAAAGCTCAAACATAAAAACTGCTTAAATCTATTGTTGGAAGTGACCTGAGACCCATCCATGCAATGTTCCCTCTCAATTCCAGTATCTGCTACTTGAAAAGAACAAACATCTGCTCTGCTTTTGAAATATATTTTTTAAAAATACTGACATTCTAGATGATTTGCTGATGTTGTTGTTTTAACCAAAGATGTATGTTGGCTATCTCTAGGAGAAGCCAAAGCAGGAAACTGTTTTGTTATGTCCTCAAACAGACCTCTGCATAGAAAAGACCATAGAGAGCCAGACTATAAGGCAGCAATATGAGAGTGGGCATTGCAAAGCCAACAAATTCTACCATGAAGAATCTTTTATGTGATATATACTTTAGGACACCAACTGCCATTCCGTATATAGGCTTGAATATATATCCTTAATTTTTTATATAAATCTTTTATATAAAGATAAATAAATAAAAACTGGAGAGCTTGAACGTGTTGAGTATCATTTTTTTATTATGAATAAAGTCATATTTTTATATATGTATATCCTTGTTCCAGCTCCCTTCCCCCTCCTGCCCCTTCCAGTCACTCTCTCTTCTCCACATCTCTTTATCTCCTCCCCAGCAAGGGCAGGAGGTCCCAAGGTCCCAATGTGGCTTAGTTCAGCATCCACTCCAGGCAGATCTGCTTTCCTCACCCCAACATCAAGACTGGGTCAGGTGTTCCTCTGGAAGGAATGGGCTCCAAGGTGCTGGTCCAAGGTCTTTCAGATTCCAAGCTGTTCAGTGGTTGTGATTTGCAGCTTGGACATGCTTGGCTTTTTTCTTGTTTGTTTGTTTAGAGACCACTAATAAGTGAGTACATCCCCTGCTTATCTTTCTGGGTTTGTGATACCTCACTCAGGAGGATATTCTCCAAATTCATCCATTTGCCTACAAATTTTAGGATATCATTTTTTCTTACTGCTGAGTAGTACTCCATTGTGTAGATGTACCACAGTTTGTTAATTTATTCTTCAGCTGAGGGGCATGAGTATCAATTTTTTAATTTCTGGTTTAAGACATTCAATTTCCATGGCCTACCATCACATTCTTTCCTTATTTCTCTAATATGAATTCTGACTTTTTGGAGTGAAAAGTAAATATTTTGGTTTCTATGTATGCTATGTTAAAGAGAAAATTAAATTCATATAACAGAAATTTGTATCATAATTATGTCTAGTGCTCTGCTTTTATGATGAGCATATGCTTTTAAACAATTGAACTACTAGACTCTGTGGAGATGTCACCCAGCCTGGGTAACCAGGAGAGTAGACACAAGGCTAGACAATGTTATACCCAAGTTAAGGAGTCCCCCCCAAAACATCCAAGGAGTCCGAATCTGTATGCAAAAGCAAAGGGCCTTTATTTAAGCTCCATCTTGGACTCCCTGCATGTCCGACACAGTAGTGTGATTGGAGAGCCTTGAGCCTGGTCAGGGTAGGGTTTTTATCATAGCAGAGGAGGGGGTGAAGAGATTTCCAAGATTCAGGAGCCCTGATTGGCTGACATTTGGCTAGGGGTGTCTTGGTGAAAGGGGGTAGCTGTGTGCTGGGCTAAGGGCCATCTGTTGATATCATAATGGTTGGAATGTTAGGTATTTTCCTCCTGGATGATGATTGGCCCATTCCTGGGTGGTGTCAGTTTGTGGTCTGGGTGGCATCCAGTCTTTTCTAGGGGTTTTGTCTTAGAGTAAACTTGGGTCTACTTCTCTGATATCCATTGAGCCTGTAAAGGCAGCATTGTGGCCAAGCTGCTCTGGGCCCCACAACAGCAAGCTAGAAGAAACTGCAAAAACAAAACTATTGTGGCATTTGGAGTCCACTGGGAAAGATCAAACACTTAGATTCAGCTCAGACTTAGATGAAATGAATGTATTCCTACTGCTAGCAGAAAGATGGTAGCCTCAGCGCCAAACACCGTGCCAGGCAAAGGGGGCTAAAGGAAGTGTTTATACATGTGAATAGTAAAGGTGTATACCATAATTATTTATGGAATCCACAGCTGCGCAGGAAAATTGTTTTATCCCCTCAGTTGTTTGTCTTTCTCGTATAGTAATAAAAAGACCACTTCATCCCAGTCCCACAGAAATAAGCATTTACAAAATCAGAAAGCAAGCAGGTGTCCTGTTCTTCGCTCACCTGCAAATCACTAGGACCCCACAGGTATTCCAGGCCAAGGTCAGCAGCCCTTAAGAGATGCCTGGTACCATATTAAGTTTCTTTAATCATCACAGGGGAGTTATGTATCAATTATTGCACAGCTCTGAGCTCTCTGGGGGAAGTGTCATGAACTGACTTGGACAGAGCAGGCAATAACACAATGCCATCAGGTTAGAATCACGTTAGAGCTGGCTGTCACAAGACAAGCAACAAAAAATAAAGTTTTATTAAAAAAAAAAAGTGGAAAAAGAGGTGTCTGACTTCACTCAAGACAATGGGCACATGAAGAAATTGTCACTATTCCATGATCTTCAAAGAGGAGCTAAAGAGCAAGACTCTTATAGCCATGGAGTGGAACAACACACACACACACACACACACACACACACACACACATACACACACCTTTGATCCCAGCACAGGGAAAGCCAGGAGTGGGGACCAACACCCTTAATCCCGTAACCCCAGAGTCAGAACTTCTGTTTCTGTGATTTCAAGGCTACATGCCTTTAATCCTAACCTGGATGGGTATATAAGGACTACAGAAACCCAGAGAGAACAGAAGTGACTAGGAGAAGCGACTGGCAGAAGCAACCAAAAGCGAGGCTAAAAAAGTTACAAGACAGCTGGGTGAGAATTGACTGTGGTGCTTCCTCTCTCTGATATTTCAGCCTTCCCCCATATTTGGCTCTGAGTCTCATTTGTGATACTACAAGTATGTTCTTGTCTATTACTGAAAATTTGGCTCTGCTCTTCATGTTGCTTACTGGAAATTCGTGATTAAATTCTATAAAAATCTAACACTTGAAATAGAATAGGTTATTAGCTTATTAAATAATGTGGTTAATAAGGTAAAAGTTTACTTTTTAAAAAAACTCTTACTGATAAAGAGCCAACAAAAGATATTTTTCCACTAAATAAAATACAGGTAAAGTGTTTGTTCTTCACCGTTAATAATTAGCAAGTGGCATGAACATGTTACTTGGGATCTATTAAAAGGATCCTCTTTTTAAAATTTTATAAAAAATATTCCATGAATATTGCCTAAAGTTATGTCTTAAAGTCCTATAGTGATTGTTTTTAATGCTTTTATAGATGATTTATGTAAAAAAGACTATGTAAGTAGAAGCTGGTGATAGAATTTCTCAGTTCCTATTTCTTCCATATTTTAAAGGTAAAGCAGCTCTGATATGTAGAATAGGAGGGCTTGAAAATACTGGGGGGGAGGTATTTTGGCAAACACTTATCAGTGATGCAAGTCATAAATTAAAAATAAAACTAAATGAGATTGAGATTGAAAGATTATTGGATTCTGGTGCTGACATATCTATAATTTTTCAAAAATCATGAAATCTCATCTGGCCTTCGTAAAAAGTTTCTATTTAACTTTCAGAAATGGGAACATTATCTAATATAAAACAAAGTGTGGAATGAATTAAATGTATAGGCTTGAAGGACAGGAAGGGCTGTTAAAGCCTGTATGGGTAGAGCAGTATCCTTGACTGAAGAAAAATTGCAGGCGCTTGAGCAACTGATACAGGAACAGTTAGATGCTAACCACATGGAGGAAAGTACTAGCCCTTGGAATTCTTCTACATCTGTAATTAAAAAAAAAAAAGAAATCTGGAAAATTGTGAATGTTAATGGATTTGGGAACTATAAACAGAGTAATTCAATCCTGTAGTATGAAGTTTCTGGCCCAGCCTAGCCTCAATCTCATAGCTTAGTCCCCAAAATCACACAAAGGCTTATATTAATTGCATGCTGTTTGGTCTATGGCTCAAGCTTATTACTTGCTAAACCTTATACTTTAGGTTAACCTATATGTATGCTTAGCCACATGGCTTAGTACCTTTTTGCAGCATTCTCATCCTGCTTCCTCTGTGTCTCACTGTTGTCTCCTCTCTGCTCCTCTGCTTCCCAGAATTCTCCTAGTGTGGCTGCTCCACCTCTACTTCCTATCTAGCTACTTAACCAATAATCGTTTTATTAAACCAATATTTACAATGACAGATATTTGTAGTGTACAAAAGCATAATCCCATAGCAAAACCCATGAGTCTTTTATAGCTTGGAACTTCTTTACCTTCTTTATTATCTAAAGCATGGCCTATAATAAAAATTTTTTTTTGCTTTTAGAGTTCCTACTTATAATGCTTAGCCAGTGAGATGATATCATTAGAATGTCCTCTCATAGGGAATATTAAATAGCTCAACCTTATGTTAATATTTTGTAAATCAACCACAGGAAATGGTTCACAATGGTGTTGAGGTCATGCTTATGTTTCTGCAGGGGATACGAAGTTGTAGATACCATCAAAATTAGTAAAACTTAGACATGAGAAAGAGAAATCTCCTGGATGCTTTGGCTGCTGTGGTGATATATTGTGTCCTGTGATAAGTACTTAATAATGTTTGCCTGAAAATCAGAGGACAGAGCCAAGCCACAGATTTAGCCATGAATGTCAGGTAGTGATAACTCATGCCTTTAATCTCAGCACTTGAGATCCCATGCCTTGGGAAACACACATGCCTTTAATCCTAGCAGTAGGAAAGTTGAACCAGAAAGTGAGATAGCTAGATTGAGAAAGAAAGGTAAGGTAAGAGAAGGCAGGATTTCTTCCCTTTTCCTGTGACCCTCCTCCCTTTCTGCTGAGGACTCAGGCATTCAGTCTGAGGATTTGTGGAGACAGGTCTAAAGAGTTAGCTGGGTGAAAAGTAACTGTGGCTTGTTCCTGTCTCTCTTATCTTTCAACTTTTCTCCAATATCTGGCTCCAGGCTTTTGATTATAAGACCAAGGAGAAATCTTGCAATTTATGGTGCCCAATGCACCATAAAACCCACAACCCTGAGATTTTGAGTCTCATGGTCTACTAACTGAGCTACATATGAATAACACAACTCTGGGGAAAAAAAGATACAGAAAGCCTTTGAAGCAGACAGCTGATTCTTCTATATGGGAATAGCTTAAATTGATTGAAGAAGGAGAAGCAATAGTCCATCTGGCCAAGAAACCTTTGAATGATGCAACACTGTTTCTTGCTTTGCTGTCTATGACTATCATACAGGTAATGGGGACTGATAGTACTCACCGGGCTTATATTTCCAGTCCTCCAATTAACAAAGGAATAAATTGGGAGATATGGAAATTGCTGTTGTGGTCAATGAATCCTCTTAGCTACTTGGTCCTTATAACCACAGAGGACCTGCTAAGCCTAAGGAAAAAGGGTAAGGAAATTATAAACTAAACTGTGGGTGTGCAAGAAATTCCTATTTGTATGGGTAATGGAATTCACTATCTAAATATAACTTTGCAATTTGGGCTATCTTTTTTTAAATTATTTATTTTTATTTTATGTGCATTGGTGTTTTGCCTGCATGTGTATCTGTGTGAGGACGTCTGGTCTCCTGGAACTGGAGTTACAGAGAGTTGTAAGCTGCATGTGGTTGCTGGGGATTGAACCCAGGACCTCTCTCAGTGCTTTTAGCTGCTGAGCCATCTCTCCAGTCCCAATTTTGGCTATCTCTTGTTAACCATAGTACTGCCCAGATTTTTAATGATAAATTTGATATACTTCATGCATCTGGGTTTTAGAGGACAGGAGATTAGTTTTACTAGTTCCATAAATCTATCATTTTGTGAGATGTGATTACTAGCAAGGACTCTGACTGGGTACATTGGCAACAATGTAAAGGGGAGAGATCTTGAGTGCTTATTAAGATCTCCCATGGAGACATCATTGATTGGAGCCCTTACAGCTTCCCTCAAAGAAAATATTCTTGTCGGGGCTGGAGAGATGGCTCAGAGGTTAAGAGCACTGACTGTACTTCCAGAGGTCCTGAGTTCAATTCCCAGCAACCACATGATAGCTCACAACCACCTATGATGACATCTGGTACTCTCCTCTATATACAGTATACATAATAAATAAATCTTTTTAAAAAAAAGAAAAGAAAATATTCTCACTCAGAGTTAAGATGGCAGCAATATAGTTTGAGTGAAACTTTAGAAATTAGCTCTGCTGTTGATGAACCTATCCAATAGCATGGAGTTGGAATGCCAGATTCTATATTACAATTTGGCAATTGAGTTTAGACTAATTTGTGAAAATTGGCAAGTGCCTTACACTCTCTTAAACTATGATGGTAGATATAGTTTGTCCTTTATATTAAATCAAAGTCATACCTTTGTAGCATTGTACCATTACTACATATATTATTGAAAGAGCCTATACAAAGGCATCCTAATAATTATAGTGTCACTTGTGAACATTGTACTCTCTATACCTATATTAATGCTAGCATATTATTGGATGTCACTTCTGAGCATTTATATATTAGAGGAAGGCCAGCAATCTGGATAACATTGAAGCTATCGAGGCCATGGCCTGTGCTATGTTAATCCAGAAATTCACTGAATGAATATTTTAAAAAAAAGCACATGTGGACAATTGGACTGATTATTGGTATAGTTATAGAATTATTGCATTGACTACTATTCCTGACACAGCCAGAGTGACCCTTCATAAAGAAATTCCAACTGCTGAACTTGTCAGAGACTGGCATCAGCATTCTGAAGAAGTCTGGGTTCAGCAGAATCAGATAGTGAGACAGTTAATGAGACAGCTGACTTGAGACAAGCTGTGTTACTTTTAGAAGAGACCAGTTAAAGACTTTAAAGGAACAAATTAAGTTAAAACGTGTCTGGTATGTTACAACTTATTTACTCCACCTTTAAAGTTTAATGAAACTTAATACAACTGGGAAAAGGTCAGAATGCATTTGTTGAGTCACCTTAATGCTTCTCAAATTATTTATGATTTACAACAAGAAATTAAGGAAACTTTTTCAAGTAAGTTACCTGATGCATCTGGAATGGGTGTTATGGAAAGCCTTGCAGATACCATAGCTTCATTTAATCCTCTGAATCATCTTGATACGTTTCTTATTCTAGCAATTGCTATACTTGCTTTTGTTATAATATTTTACTGGCTTTCAAATGTATTCTGACTTATGTTCATAAGACCTAAGACAACAGGAAAAAGAAAAGGCTGTCTTCACTGTGCAGCTGCATAATCTTCAACGTAGTTAAGTTAGCTTAAACAAAAAAAAGGAAATGTAGGAATTTACCAGAATCACTGTATGTATGGCATAGATATTAGAACAACTTTGACTATGAAGAATCTTTGTGGAAAGCAATTATTATTTTCCAAGATCTGTAGAATTGTTTGCTGAAGGGGCTTTGCAGTCATCCCATCCCAAGACACCTCGGGCACAACTCAGGCTCTTGTATTATTGTGTATTGCACATGATACATCATAAAGGACTAGAGTCACGGAGGCCTGTGATGCTCTTCTTCAGTAAGACATGGAAATTAAAATTAAAGACACTGGTATAAGGAAATACTTTGTGTAACAATCAATAATTATGCCTTCTTACTTTACGGGGTTCAGTCTATTAGAAGAGGCTGGACCATCCTGCTGCCACATAGGCCTTAAAAGTTCATATTAGAGTGCCTTCTTTCTTCAGCCGACCCTACCCTACCCTACATGGTGCACTTCGACAGGGACCTGTGGCAGTGAGCCCTGCCAGTGACTACAAGAACAAATACAGCCACCTCATGTGCTGTAGGCCAGGACCAATGGCTGTGGGCCTGTGGCTAACAGGCGGGGCACACTCCATAGAGGAGGTCATAGATGAAATCTGAGCCAACGAACTCTGTGGCAGAATGGGAAAGAGTTTCCAGCTACCTCCCTAGGAACCCTAACCTACTCTCTTTGACCTTCAATAAAGAGACATGGAGGAATAAAGATGCTATCAAAACCCATCCTAGAGGCCCATTTCAAAGCTATGAAGGCCTACTGGCTGTCACTCAGACTGGGAAGAAGGGGAGAAGGAGATGTTTGTCACTGCTGCAGCTTGGATATGGGGTGTGTGTGTGTGTGTGTGCCTCTGTGTGTGCCTGCATGTGTGTGCAAGGGAGAGAGAGTAAATGTGTGGGTGAGTATTTCTATTATCCCCTACAATCCTTGAACCTTTCTTCTCCATGGGGCTGGGGATGCTTTATATTGGATAAACACTGCTTGATCCTGGGGAGGGAGAACTCACCCATGTAACCACAGCTGAAGTGAGGAAAGGTTGCCTGTGTAGGGAAGGGTCACAGAATGAGCCTCCTGAGAGCAGGGAACAGGTAGGTAGAAGGTGAACATCAAGAAGCTTCCAACAGAGAAGCAGGGCACCATCTGGGAAAACATGCCGCCAGATGTGATAAGGACCATGAAGAGGTCTAGGCGCCACTGCAGTCAGGGGTGTTAGAAAAGCAAAGGGAGACTTTGTCAGTAAAGGGGGGCTGATTCTATTTGACCCTTATAATGTACACAGTCTTCTGGAAAGTCAGGCTTTGATGGCTACCCACTGACCTGCCTTCAACTACCTTTGTATTGGTGGGAAGCCGAGCTGCAGGGGTTAACTATAATTTTCTAAAGACAACACCATCATTCAGTGGGTTGGCTCAATCTGTAGATCTTAAAATATCCAGCATAGTTTTGCCCTTACTTTCCAGTCCACAGCTCAGAAGATAAATTTATGATGTAGCTGTGAAAGTGTTTGAAAATAAAGTTTTATGTTAGAAAAAAATCATAACATAAAATATAGGTTAATGGCCGGTTAAGTAACTTG
This sequence comes from Sigmodon hispidus, assembly GCA_004025045.1. Taxonomy (NCBI): domain Eukaryota; kingdom Metazoa; phylum Chordata; class Mammalia; order Rodentia; family Cricetidae; genus Sigmodon; species Sigmodon hispidus. The sequence goes on along the minus strand of PVIH01002173.1, from coordinate 139,405 downwards.
CCTAAGATCCAAATGTGTTTCAGCTAAATCACATCTCCTTAGGACCAATCAGTAAAGAGACAGGTAAGTTCCTCCTTCCTAACCATCTAATAAGATGGTTAAGATTACTTTGTCCTGAGACTAGAGAGATGGCCTAGCAGATAAAGCATTAACCTTACTAGCAGGAGGACCAACATTCACATCTCCAGACCTATGCAAAGCCTGACACAGAAGTGCACTCTTGTAACCCCAGTGCTATTGCAGGGAGGTGGACTCAGGAGAATCACTGGAGGCTCATGGACCAGCTACCTACTCACACAACGATGAACAATAGGAGACACTGCCTTAAACAAGGAAGATGACAAAGACATGCACCAGAGATCATCATCTGACCTCTACACATGAGCCAGAGCATGTATGCCCACTCTTCCATACACACATTTATCATACATACTACACATTCACACACATACAAAGACTACCTTGCCCTGTGGAAGAATATGATGATTTGGACTGACTGACATACAGTTAATCCAATGCAGGAGAGAAGCATGGGACATAAGTGGGTTTGAGAATATGTAAAACAAGGCTGGTCGTGTTAAAGTGGGATTGTGAGTATACAAACAAGGAGAGTCATACACTCGCTCCTTTTGTATATATTTCAAAATTTCCAGCATAAAAATTCTATTTAATGGGCAGGCAAGATGACTCAATGAGAAGCCTGTTGCAAAGCCTAATGACCTTAGTCTAATCCCTAGGGTTTACGTGGTGGAAAAAGAGAATCAGCTCCCACAAGTCTCTCTCTGACCTCTATGGCCACTCTATGGCATGTGTGTACCCATACGCACAATGAGTAAATAGATGTATTTATGATAATATTTAAATTTTAGTGTAGCCTATATTTTTACTGCTATTTTTAAAACAATTCCTACTGTAAAAAAAAATCTAGAAATGATAACAAAGTATAAAGAAATAAAAATGTCCCTGTGGTTGGTGTTTCCTGTCACTTAGATATCAAATATACAATGGTGCCATTCCAGCAATGTAAAAAGATCCCTTTTTGTGGCATCAACCAGTTGTTAACTTTAATACCAGTGTCTTCAGTATTAGAGAGACTGAAGTCACTCTATATTTTGGTGAGAAATGGGGGGTGGCAAGTTATAAAATCAAACCCAAACCATTGTACTATTTAACCATTATTGGTTGTGTTGACCTCAAGGTCAGACCCAGGAGTGAACCAGGGTGACACCTTAGAACCACATCTTCACCCTATACATTGAAGGACCTCTGTAGCAGAACTAAGATCTCTGGTCACCTACTATCCACAGAGTTTGGTAAAACATCTTGATAAAGCACTGAGAGCAACTGGCACCTGCAGGAAAACACAAAGGGATTTCTTCATTCTAACCAGAAAGACAGCATTTCATGTTTCCTACAGTTGTGTATGTTAGCTAATTCTTGCTGGGTAGCAAAGCCCTGCAAAACACAGTACCTTAGAACAACCAAGAATTGCTACATTAGACAACCGTTTCTCTAGATTCATTTCTGGGGGTGCTAAACACAGGAGCAACATAGGTGGGTGTTTCTGGCTCATGATCTCTTAGGAAGTTGCAGCCACCACTATGAGCCAAGGCTTAACTGCTAAAGCAATCCACTTCCAGGTTCACCCTCAGGACTGTAGCTGACCTCAGTTTCCTGCTACAATGGCTATCCAGAAGCTGCCAGAGTGTCTTAGTGACACAGCTGGTGTTTTCTCATAAAGTGGTCAGACAGAGAGAAATGGGAGAGAAAAGGCAATTAAGAGAACACACAAATGAGAGGGGGTCTGCGATACGATCTGCATCATCTGTAATCTGGTGTAGGGAGTGATGAGCCATCATCCTGCCTTATCCTGTTGATCGTACGTTATGAAACAAAACAGAGCAAGGATGTGAATACGGAGAAGCGTGGATCGCTGAGTATGTTTTAGAGGCTGGCTACCACATGTAGGATGAAAAGGAAAAGATAGCACCCCTTAGCACTAGCGATAAGATATATAAATATAGAACTCCAAAAGAAATATAGTTGAACTCCAATCTATCTAGGATTTTATTTTATTTTATTTACCTAAGAAAGGGGGCAAAACAGTAACATCAATCATTTAAAATAATGACATTTTTATGTTAGAGATTTCTGTGTTTAAAAGCAGAAAAACTATTAAACAGTGGGATCAGGAGCTTCCTGGCTTGCTATATTCTTAGCTATAGAGAACAGTAGCAATGGCTGCTAAGTTCCGTGTTCTCCCTGCCATTCCCAGATGGAGTTCCATGTGGCTCACCCAAGCTACGCTCCGGCATTTAGTCCTACCCTTCTCTGCCTTGACGCAGGTGTTCTACTTCAGCTTTTCTGTTGATTCAGAAATTTGACTACCCTGATTGAAGAACTGTGGTAGTTTCTAACTGCAAAAATCCTAAAATTGCAAGTTTTAGGAGAGGCAGAGACAAGCAGATCTCTGTGAGTCTGAGGCCAACCCAGTCTCCTGAAATTGGAGTTACAGACGGTTGTGAGCCAACATGTCGGTTCTGGGAATTAAACCTGGTCCTCTGGAAGAGAATCCAGTACTCTCAACCACCAAACCATCTCTCCAGCCCCCACTACTAGTGATTTCAAAAGGCTATTTTTAGGTTTGCTAGCATGCTTTTGAGAACGAATGAAAATAAGGCAGAAGAGGTCTGATCTTGCTTCCTACCTCAATCCAATAGCTTTACAGTAACTGATATGGGTGAGCCTTCAGAGAGTGGGCAACTTCCGGCCTGCCAAGAGAATCCCATTTACTCATCAATGACATCGACTAGGTTGTGGTAATAAAGCAAAATCTTTTGACAAATAGATACCAGCACATCAAAACAGAAACAAATCCATACTCAAGAATAGCCTGGGGGGCTGGAGAGATGGCTCAGAGGTTAAGAGCACTGACTGCTCTTCTGGAGGTCCTGAGTTCAATTCCCATCAACCACATGGTGGCTCACAACCATCTATGATGACACCTGGTACCCTCTTCTGTACACTGTATACATAATAAATAAATATTTTAAAAGAAAAGAATAGCCTGAAACATGGTTAACTATGCAAACTAAAGAGCAGTCACTGAGACCTGAGAAGGAGGAAAGACCAGAGGCTTCTCTTTACTTTCATAACAGCTATTGTGGATGAAACAGTCTATAATGATTTTATTTATTGCTAAAAAGAGAAATTTAATCATTCATTTCTGCAATCCATGGGATAATAAATTGATTCTGCTTAGTAGGAAGAGTTTGAAGCATATGCCCATTCCTTCTGAGGCTAATAGTCACTATCAATCACACCTCCTCCCAACAGCACCCTCAGTGGCCCACATTTCTGAATTTTTCTGAGTCTCCTTGATGTTATCAGAACATATGGAATTAGCGTTGTCAGGTATTTTCTTCTTGTCAGGATAATTCATTGGTATCTCTTCAAGGGAGTTCTTTGTTTCTTTTTTCTTTTTTTCTTTCTTTTTTTTTTTTTTTGTACCACTCTAAAAAATATAACATTTATTCTCAGCAAAAGTAAAAACAATTTCTTAATCCTATCAGAAATAATTAATGAGGACCAATGGTATCTCTCTTCTGGCTCATTCTTTGTGAGTTATTATGTTTATACACCAAATTATGAAGGCTTTCTTTCTAGGTTCACTTCCACAAATACTTTTTCCCAGGGAAAGGCATTGCTGCTGATCATGGCAGTGGGTCCAGTTCCTTTCTCATGTTTATTTTTGAAGAACTCCCACAGGCTGGTTTGGCTTTAACTACAGATAGACATTTGTTCTGTGTCAATGAGAGATGTCGGGGAGAGGGCAGCGATGGGGGGGAATCTCATTTCATATAAACATTAATAGCAACCTCAAATACTCTTGTTGGGATGTATCTCCCTAAAGAATCATGGTAACATCAGACACTTTGTTAACAGTAAGTGCTGATGAGCTCTGTCCCATCAATAGAGATACCATAAGAGCTCCGGGCCCCTAAAAACAGGAGTCAGGGAAGGCCAAATAGAACAGTCCACATCCAGATACAGCTATGTGTCTTCCTATTCAAGTTCCAACTAAAGGCAGGCAGACCTCTGGGGTTCCCAAAGATGCTTCAAATGAACATTTTCAAATACTCCTTCACGTTATGACTTCAAAACACTATCAGGCAGTAAAAGTCCCAGCTTCATTAAAAGTCCCAGTTTTATAATTACTCAAAGTTCAGGGACGTTTCTCTGGTACCTAAAGAAGATTCTTCAATGTTTTTCTCTTCTACCTCTCCTGCTAGTTCCTGCCATGCCCAATTCCACTGAATCCCACAGTTCCTCTCTGAACTCATCATTGCTCTACTGATTTCTAAAGACATCCAATTCTTTCACCATTGTCTTCTAGGACTTGGCCCCAAAGTACCTTTTAAGGTTTATCCTGCACTACTCTAATAAAGATGGTTCATTCCAACACTTCCTTGTAGTAAACACCTCTTTTTCACCCTGCTTCCTCATCCATACATCATTCCTTCCTTCTGGTATTTTTAATAACTAGTCATCTGGCTCATTTGGGCTTATATGGGCTTTACAGTGTGTTATGCTGTATCTACTTATGTGGATGGTTGTGTCTTTATGCTATGGTACATTTCTAGAGAAGAGACTCTTAACTTCGTCAACTCATTTCCTTGATTTCTTTTTTTTTTTTTTTTTTTTTTTTTTTTTTTTTTTTTTTTTTTTTTTTTTTTTTTTTTTTTTTTTTTTTTTTTTTTTTTTTTTTTTTTGCATGATGCCTTTCCCATTAGAGATACTGAATAAATGTTTATAGAAAAAAAAAAGAGAGTTTTTAAAACACAGTTTAAAAATCACATGTATTGTGTTTCTATATGTGTGAGGCGTGGTATGCTGTGCTACAAATGGAAGTCAGAAAACAACGTTGTGTGGGTCAGAGGCCAAACTCAGGTAGTCAGATTTGGCAACAAGTTCCTTGACCTGATGAGCCATCATACCAGCCAGAAAGGAAGAACATAGGAATGTAAGAAAAAAGTAAGGAGAAGTAGGGAGACAGGACAGAGGTGTGATGACTATATTTTTCTTCATCTAATTTTGTTCAATCCCTAGATCAATAGTTTCTACATTGGTTGTTTATTTGAGTAACTAGGGAATTATTTCCAAACAACAAGGCCATACTTAATACCCATTACACTCAAATATCTGGATAGTAGAGTCTCAATACCAGTATACTATTCTAAAAGTTCTCCCAAGTAATCCAAAAACTTGTTACCTGAAAATGAAGTGTCCACACCACAAGGAAGCAGCAGAATTTCTAGAAATTTATTAGAATTATAAGTTCTGCTGGGGCTAGGGGGACGGGATATGGCTTTGTTGCTATGTGCGTGCCTTGACCTAAACTCAGATCCCAAACATCTACATAGGAAGGCAGGTTCGGCAGACATGCCTGCAACCTCAATGAGGCAGGAGGGTCTCTGGGGCCCACTGGGTAGCCAGGTTAGCCAAATCAGTGAGCTCTCTCAAAAAATAAAGTGGAGAGTGACTAAAATCACCCAGTGGTGACATCTGGCCACATATGTGCACACACATACTCACACACAGAGAGAAGTATTAATTTTCAGGCTTTATTCCAGATCTACTAACTCAAAATCTGTGTTCAAATAGTCTAGATCATTTCATCAAACACTGAAGTCTGAGAGCCCTTCTAGAATAGTAGTAAATTTAGGTCAGGAGCTGGTATATACATCCTTAAGTCTAAGGAATGGGATGCATTTGATGTTTTGTGGTGGTGAGTGGCAAACAAATGAAAAGTTGAAGCTGTATTAATGGAAGATAATCAAAAGAAAACTTGGTATCAGGCTGATTTACCACTGAGTAACATGAAGGATGGTCTTTTTTTTATAGGAACAATGTAAGAGAAAGATAAATAATATTCTAAGTGACCATAAGGACAACAGAAACATGTTCCTCATTTATACACACCAGATAGAAAAAGGGATATCTCTATACACTCTTTTGTTGTTGTTGTTGTTGTTTGAGACAGGGTTTCTTTGTGTAGCCCTGGGCTGTCCAGGAACTAGCTCTGTAGATCAGGCTGGCCTCTAACTCACAGAGATCTACCTGCCTGCGCCTCCCGAGTGTTTGGATTAAAAGCATGCACCACCACAGCCAGTCTGTCACACATACTTTTAAGCAGGGAAGGTAAGATAACACAACTGACCATTTATTTATTTTTTGTTTTCGAAATTAATGCCTTTATTTGACACAAAATACAATATGGCTGTGGGAACAGCAAACTCCCAAGACAAAGGGAAAGAAAAAAACCACAGTTCTAAGTTATAATTAACAGGAAGACCATTCACTACACGAGTAACAAATGGGTAAGCTTTAGGGAGAGTCTTTTCTAGTGCCCATATTTTTGGAATTCTCACTCTCTGTTGTCCAACGGACACACCTGCCTCGTTTTGAGCCATCGAGAGATGCAGTGGAAATGAAAAGCATGATTACAGACTCCCCATGCGACAGTACACTCTTCAGAGGTAGCAGATGCCTGGTTGACCTGACATTCAATGCAAAGATCCATGATGTGGTTCTGCAGATGGCACAGTAATCAACCACAATATCCCAGACCCAGAGGGCTACTGCATTCCACTTTTTCACTTCAAAGCGTTTCTTTCCCTCGTCGCTGTTGGTGCCGCTGGGGGTATCCACATCCATCGCTGCCGCCATTTTGGAAACACACTGCCTACTGGACCACTGCGCCTGCGCATAAGTTCACATTTGGCCTCCAGTTCCCCACACACAACTGACCATTTATAAGGTCATTCTTTTTAATGGGTTCTAGGCAGCAATTGCTTCATCTCGATTTTTATATAAAATAATTTGGTGTGATAATTAATTGATCTTGATGAAGTGCAGTGTCAAACTTCACTGGTTGCAAGTGAATGCAATGTATATTTCATTAGTAAATGTTATAAACATTTATTCAGTTCTGGAGAAGAAAAACAACCTTCTCTCAGAGAAATAACTGTGAGTTAGATTGGTTTTGTAGCTTTCATTTTAAAGCCCTGGGCAAAACTACAGACTAGGGAAATGGCTGCTCTTCGAGAGGTCCTGAGTTCAATTCCCAGCCCCCACATGGTGACTCACAGCTTTCTGTAACTCTACTTTCAGGGTATCCGACCCCTTCTTGTGGTCTCTGCAGGCATTAGATGTACACAGTGCACAGACTGACATACATGCTGGCAAAAATAATCCACAAAAACACATCTTAAACAACTAAGGGCAGGGGTTGCAGCTCAGTTGGCAGAGTGTTTGCCTGACGTACAAGAAGCCCTCAGTTTCACAGCCAGCTCTGCAGAGATCAGGCATGGTAGCACATACTGTAATCCAGGAAGTGGGGGGAAAGCCTTTTACCTCGTGTAAAACTTGCTTTCACTTTTGAAACCTTCTGAATGTAGTTTGTTTACTTTGTAAGTAAATGTTACCTCTTTTGTCTTTGGGGTTAACGTTAAGGTCAAACTGAATAATGTTCCTCCAGCACACCTGTCTTCTCAGCCACTGCGAGTCTGAAGTGGGCATTGAGTCCAGATGGGAATGTGTATCAAGTCTCTAACAAAAAAGCTAAGAATATTATAAAAATACTTCAGAATATTTGCTGTTGTTTGTTTACTTGCCATTCTTTTAAAATTAAATATGTTTTTAATAAATTAATTTAAGTTCCAATTAGATTTACTTGCAAAACAAAATTATGTTTTGTATTTTGGAAGATAAAACTCCCTAAAAATTAGTAAAAGGATATATTTAATACTCAATGCTAGAAAGACCATTAAGGAAACTATAATTTGATTTGTCTTCATTTTGATGCACAAAGGTACCTAAAATAATCCTCCATAAAATACTAACGGGTGAATCACATATTAATTAATATAGCTGCTGTTGCTTCTTAAAAGTTATTTTAATATTTTTTTACAATTGATTGTGTGTATATATTTGTGCGTGTACATGCCACAGGCCTGTGGAGAGGTCAGTAGACAACCTGGGAAGTCTCTTCTCTCCTTCTGCGAAGCGCACACGGGGGCTCAAATGTGGGACATCAAACTCAGTTGGCAAGTGCCTTTACCCATTGAGCCATATCACTCACCCCTTTTTGGTCTTTGGAGACAGCTCAGTCTGGCCCTGAAAGCAGGGTCCTTGTTCTTCCACCACCCAAGTGCTAGAATTCCAGGCCTGCACCTTGGCAATCAGCCAATATAAACTCTTAAAGAAGAATGACTCCAGGGCCTGCAAGATGACTGCCAGGTGTAGTGGCCTGAGTTCAATCCCTGGAGCCCACTTGGTACAAAGACAGAAAGACTCCCTCAAAATGTCCTTTGACCTCCACATGCAGAGAGAGAGAGAGAGAGAGAGAGAGAGAGAGAGAGAACGCTTTATTAGGAGTCAATATTCTGCATTCCACCCTAGAACCCAGACTTCTGTTTGGAAGTTGTACATTTGCTTCTGGACCCTACTAAGAGGTGATTCAAACCTAAAAAATAAGTGATCATTTCTCAGAAGGCTGGAAAGTACCCTGAACTTTCTAAAACTTTCTAATGGGAGAAGAAGAAATCTGTCACTTTAGATGCCTAATTAGATCACAATGTCTAAGGGCAAATTCTGTAGGATATCAGTCCTTCTGGGGATAGCACATGTACCTCTGGTTCCTTTGTGACACAGTTTTGGAAAACACTTCCCATTACAACTGCCACCCTTTGAAAAGTCATGAGTCCATTTTCTTAAAGACACCGAAAAATCTTCATAACCTGGTACAATACAGTATATTTATCCACCGAATGACAGTAATATACATTTGTACATCTTTAGGTTCATTGGCTTACATTATAAAGTCTTGTGGAGGAGGCCAAGGCCAACACTTCTAAAGGACAGTGGTTTCTGATTTCTCTATAAATGGTAACTAAAAGTGGTCAATTTGTAATTGAGGTCCTAATTGTCTTTTTTAAGACCCTAGAAGGAGAATGTGACAACATGTTTTTGAAGACGATGCATTTGAACTTGCATTTGAAGATAAATCAATGTAATAAAAGCTTTTTATATTGTCTTAAAGAAAATTCAGCTAATATTCTTTATTTTAAAACATAGGCCCAGAAAGCTGACTACCCCACATCATTAATAAATTCACATGTAAGCTAGTTATTTTCATAGATGGGATCCATAGCTAAAATACATAATTTAAGTGGTTTGGATACCAGGCAGTCACACAAAGGCTCATGTATTAAAATGTGTGGTTCCCATTGAAAGCAGTGTTCAGACCTGGGACTTTGGGGGAAGTGAGCAGATCTTAAGGTCTATGGCTTACAAGCGATGCCTCCAAAATTGGAATAGACTGCTGAGAGGTGATGGAACTGTGGAAGGTGAAGCCTAGTTGAAGAGAGAGGGTCCCTGGGAGTATGCCCTAGAAAGACACCTTCTTCCATGCCCTTTCTCTCCTTTTCTGTTTCCCAGAAAACATGAGGTAAGGAACAAATGATCTTGTTGCCATGATGTTCTCACCAGAGATCCCCAGCAGCAGAGCCAGCTGACTGTCAGATACAGCCCTCAGCCAAGAGCCATAATGAGTGCTTCCTCCTTTAGGTCATCATCACAATGATCCAAAGGCTGCACAGTAACTGAAATGTATACTTTCAGAGATTTAAGAAAAATGATTTAAAACTTTCCTCTCTTTGTATCAAAATACCTAAGAAGCCACTCAAGGGAGGACACCTTGATTCTGTCTTGTGGTTCAGTGCACAGTGTTGTGGGATATTGTTCACACTGTGTGAAGATGTGTCATTGTGATTGGTTTAGTAAAGAGTGGAATGACCAATAGCCAAGCAGAAGAAAATGGGCTGGACTTCAGGGCATAGAGAGGAAGTCAGAGGGATGAGTCTACGCACTCAGAAGATAGCAACAGACATGAAACAAGTGGAACATACGGGGCAGTGTTGTGGGATGTTATTTGGAGGTGCTACTTGTGTTTATGTTGCATTTGTTTAAGTCTGTGAAGCTGTGTTACTGTGTCTGTCTAAAACACCTGATGGTCTAATAAAGAACTGGATGGCTAATAGTGAGGCAGAAGAAAGAATAGGTGGAGCTGGCAGGTAGAGAGGATAAACAAGAGAAACCCAAGAGAGAAAAAAGAAGAGAAAGAAGAAGCAGCAGAGAAGGAGGAGGACATCAGAGTCCAGCCACCCACCTACACAGCCAGACCTGGAATAAGCAACAAAGGTATATAGAAATAGAAAAGAAAAAATCTCAGAGGCAAAAGGTAGATGGGCTAATTTAGGTTAAGAAAAATTAGCTAGGTGCTCACTTCAGCAGCATATATACTAAAATTGGAACGATACAGAGAAGATTAGCATGGCCCCTGGGCAAGGATGACACACAAATTCATGAAAAGCTAGCTAGAAACAAGCCAAACTAAGGCCTGGCGTTTATAATTAAGAATAAATGTGGCTGGAGAGATGGCTCAGCAGTTAAGAGACTCTTCTTCTGGAGGACCTGAGTTCGATTCCCAGCATCCACATGGCAGCTAATAACTATCTGTAATTCCAACATCTGACACCCTTACATAGTTATACATGCAGGCAGAACACCAATTCACATAAAATCTAAATAAATAAATAAATAAATAAATAAACCTTCGTGTGTGGTTTCTTTGGGAACTGTATAGCAGGCCCCTTCAAAATAGAAAAAGCAAATAACAACAGGACAAAAGAAAGGTAACTGATCCATGTTATAAAATGTAGATTAATAGAAACAGGTTAATTACATTAGAGTATGCGCCGCGCCCAGTCCCGTCCAGCAGGAAAAGACACAGCACCAGGATTCTTCTGTGGTAATTGACCAGGTCCTTTATTGTTACGGATACTTCTTGCAGTAGTAGCCCCTTGCAGTAGTAGTTCTTCCTGCTCCCAACCTGTGCAGCCAGTTTTAAGCCCAAGTCCTTCACTCAGCTAATGCCTCGTGGGCCTTCACCATAGGGCCACACACACACGGAAGCAAGCTAGTCAATTCAGCACATCCCATGGATGGAGTTAATTATTACTAGAAGCATTCGCCATCAAGAAGGCGGGGAACAGGAGCCAGCGCCATCTTTAAGGTGCGGCAGCTCCCAACAAGAGTAGTTAGTTTTTTTTAAAAGCGTAAGCTAAGGCCAAGCTTTCAGAATTAATAAGTCTCCATGTCATTATTTGTGAGTTGGAGGTCCAAGGAAAGTCTGACTATTGCACATATCCCACTACCAAGGCAAAGGTGTGGTCTCTGAGCCATACATCTCAGTATGTCAGAAAACTAAGTGCTCAGGTCAAAAGGTTGGCCAATCTTCAAAGGATTGCCCCCAGGAGGCCGCCTCCACCAGACAGCCTCCGGCCCCAAAAGTTCCACAGTCTTTCAAAATAGTACTACCAGCTGGGGACCAAATGTTCAAACACATGAGCCTGTTGGAACACTTTACATCCAGTGCCAATAAATCTCATTGTCCAGAATTACCAAAAAATGCCCAATATTTTAAAGACACATGCAATCTTTAAACCACATTTAGTTCTATTTGTCCTCCTTGACTACAGAAGTCCTGCGGCAAATGGCAGGAGTCAGGGGTTGCAAAAGGAACAACTCATGAGAAGTCATGATGATTTACCAAGCTCTGTGTTTAACAAAGATGGTCTGGAATGCATAGAGGAATTAGTCATCACCTACAGGCTTTGCAAAGTCAAAGGGGTCATTTCATTTCTAGGAGATAGTCTTTTCATTTATAATCAGAATTTCTGTGTTCCCTGATTCACTCTTGAGGGAGGGGGGACAAAACTGGATTTGCCAGGAGTGGAGACTGAACTAAACATTATTCTATCAGTGGGACCATGGAACTGTCTGCAGCCTGCCCAGGGAGGGGATGGGGAGTTGTGGAGAAGAAAAAATGACCTGATGTGGCGGGAGGGGGAAGGGACCTTGAATGAGGATATGCAGAGATAGGAAAAAAAAATCCAGAGGGAAAGCTGAACACAAAGTAATTTTATGTGTAGCAAATTATTTGCATTATCACCCTTGATAAGTCATGCTTATGATTTTTATTTTCTTTATAGTTATTGTTAACTTATCAGCATTTTAAATTCAATTTACTGTTTTTCTTGATAAATACAAAATTTAAAAAAAGTGAACTGAATTGAGCATATGATTTTGTTTATGACCTCTTGAAAATGAATTGAGTTTTTATCTCAATTTGGAATGTTTTACTATCTTGACAATGTTACATGTTCTCATCCTAGTACATGAGTTATATACTTCAATTTATTTGTAACTCATTAAATTTCTTCCAACGGGGGGAAAAAAGAATTTCTGTGTTCACTTCTTGTACAGTAATTACTTACACACTATTCTCAATATATTTTTAGATTGGCTTCATGTACAAATAGCCAGTTTCCCCAAAGTAACCAATGCTATTCCTCCAATCTCAAGTGCAAACCTGAACACTTTCCATGTATGTCTATTTTTTTCTGCTTCTATTCCAGCCATCACCATTTTACCAGAAATGGAATGACCTTTTCCTCATAATTTTCACTACTACAGCCTACATCAGGTCACACCCCTTCATTCCTGCTCAATATACCCTCCTCCGGGCCCTCTGATTTTAATTACTTTACACTCCCACTAGAATCACCTTGTTAACACATCATCTATAACATCTTCTAGACAAATCTAATTGCTCCAGATCTTAGCAATTTTTTCAAACCAAGATTATCCCCAAGTACCTATAGTTATATCCATATAGATTACACTCAAATATTTTCAGATAATTCCATCCAGTTCATTTTGTCTTCCTTGCAGAGAAGTTATCTCATATTTCTTAGAAGCTGCTATGCAAGATTTTTACAAGAATATCTTTCAAGTTCAAGTAGTACTCAGTAGGTGCTGAGAACGTAGCTCAGAGGTAGTGTGCATATGCAAGGCTCTGAGTTCAATCTCCAGGACCACAGAGAACAAATTAAAACAAAAAACAAATACTACCCAATACTGACTACTTTACATATGTCATAAAATGTTCTATACTATGCCTATAACAAGATTACTATTAATTTTTCTTTTTGATCACTCGTCAGACATTTTAAAACTATCTCTCTATTCCAATTAATATGCCAAGTAAGGAATACAAAGAGTGCAACCCTTGCCTTCACAGGGTTTGCAGAAGCATAAAATAAGTACAATGAAGTGTAAAATGAATGCCCAGGAGTTCTTCAGACCACTGAAAGAGAAACTTGAAGTCTTAATGAGTACTAGTATCCTATTGGATTTTACAATCCAGTGGTTATTAAGAACATTAGTAAGAATGCTACAAGAGGGAATCTGGGGAGAGATTGCAGTGGACGAGTACTTTTTTATGAGACAGACAGCCGGTAAGTCTAATGAATGTATTGAAATTAAAGGATCTGGATTTGGTTCCTAGAACATACATTGTGACTCACAACCATCTGCAACCCCACTTCCAAGAAATGCAACTCTTTCTTCTGACCTCCCTGGGCATCAGACACACGAATGTAGCGTACATATATATAGACAGACAAAATATTCATGCATGTAATATAAAAGCAAATAAATCTCTCTTTATGATTTAAAGAAAACTCATTTGGTAGCCTAGTTAAAACTGCAGTGCATCTGGGTGCAGTGAATCATGCCTACAATGCAGTACTTAGGAGGTTAAGGTAGCTTCAAAAACTGCTGCATGTTCCAGGCCAGCCCAGGCTGCCTCAACAACAACAAAACATAAGTGCGTATTTTAGGATAAACATCCATTGCTGAAGTTGGTGATGCTTAGTCTCCCAGCCAGGATCTACACAGGAGGACAGGGAAGGAAAGGGTTAGACTTCCAGCTCTTGGAGAAGAGGCACACAAATCTTCAGAACTAGCCAACATTCTCTACAAGTTGGTTATCATTGTTGCTCTCCTCTAGATACAAACAAAAGGCTGGATGTAGTCACACAGCCAGACAAGGTTGAGGGAATGGGGAACTTTAAATCATCTTATTCACACATCCATCTTCAAGCCCCATCTACCAAGAAACAAATTAAGAGAGCACAAAACAAAACAAAAAAGCCTGTTTATATAGAAGCCATAAGTTAATTTTCTTTTTTTTAAACTTTATTTATTTATTTATTTATTTGCCTTGGTGTTTGCCTGGAACTGGAACTACAGACAGTTGTTAGCTGCCATGTGGGTGCTGGGAATCGAACCCTGGTCCTCTGGAAGAGCAGACGGTGCTCTTAACCGCTGAGCTACCTCTCCAGCCCCCGCCAGAAGTTAATTTTCAAACATAGCAGCTTTGAGATGCTTACACTTGGAAGTTACCACCTTCAGGTAACTGGCAGGTACACACAGAGAGGAAAGACCAGTCACCTTTCTGACAATTTATGACATATCATCTGGCCCATCATAATCGGGTAATTAAAGTAGCACTACTTGGCTCCAGTGGAGCGGGAACAAAGCCCAGGATGCTATCAGGGCATGGGGTGGGCAGAATACAGGAGAGACGATTGCAAGAGAAACCTGTGAAGGATTTAAGATTAAGCAAGGGACGTGGCAAGCACCTGGACGAATTGCAAAATCGGTTCACCTTTGTTTCATCTTTCACAAACTGGCCTCAACCCAGCCTTTAATTAAATTGTAGCAAAAATATTCTGGGTTCAATAGCCAGGTCAAGGTATCAGAACAAGGCCTTGGAACATCCAGTGCTGACTTCTCACTTTTCTCTTTCACCCATCTGGTTGCCTTCGCTATTCTTTATTATATGTACTCTCTCACCCTCAACAATATTGCCTCACCCCCTCTATACCCAAATGTGTGTATATATATGTATATATACATATATATATTTAAGTATAATAAAACCCCAAAGTTACAAATTTGTACAAGGAAATTATTAGTCTTCCAGGTGGTGATGATACACACCTTTAATTCCAACAGAGGCAGGAGGATTTCTGAGTTTAAGGCCAGCCTGGTCTACAGAGTTCCAGAGTGAGTTCTAGGACAGTCAAGGCTACATAGAGAAACCCTGTCTCAAAAAAAGGTTGGGGGGAGGGCTTTGTGGTGATGTTCCATTTAGTACCAACTCGAAAAAGTCTATGTATGTTTGTTTCTGACTCCATCCTGGCCTTGCTTTTACACTTTTTTCAAGCATAATAATGTAATCAAAGAGTACATCAGGAGCAGCCCATATAAGTCTACTAGAGAGTCACCTCAGTCACATCTGTCAAGTAGGTGAAGAATCACTAATGGCCACCACGGTTCCTACACTTAATACTCACAGCATAGACCTTACTCATGGGTGTTATTCGAAGGCTCATCCATTGTCATCTAATGATGCATGTTCAACTCTCAAAAGCCTTGTTAGGTTACCTTTTTTAATCATAAAAATAAAAGTAGCATCTAGCCTATTCTTCACACAGTCACACTAATTACTTAATAAAAGATTTTTTTCCTGGGGACAGATAGCTCAATGGTTCAGAGATCGTACTGATCTTGTAGAGGACCTGGGTTCAGTTCCCAGCACTAACATGGCAGCTCACAACCATCTATAACTTCGGTATCAGAGAACATGATGTGGTCTTCTGTCCTCTGAGGACACCGGTCACATACAAGGTCACATATACAGACATACATACAGGGAAGACACTCATACACATAAAAAATAACTTTTTTAGTAAAAGCTTATGATCTGATTGTTTTCATAACAGAACCTGCTTAGAATAGATGCTCTTGGTTCTTCTCTTCGAGTTATCTCCCTGTTCATAATGCTCAGATCTCTTACTATCAGCTCTCTCTTAGGTCTGCAGCTGGGCTCAGCCATTCTTTTTTTTTTTTTTTTTATTGTAGATCAGTTTTCAGCATCCACATGGCAGTTCATAACCATATGTAGCTCCAGCTCCAAGGTATCAGACGCCCTCTTCTTACCTCTGAAGGAACTAGGCATGAACATGGTGCACAGACATACATGCAGGTTAAAAAAAAAAAAACCTATATATATAAATAACATAATACAAAAAAGAAGATATTAAGTTCTATCTATCTCCAGCAAAGAAAGGGGTAAAGGAAGCAAGAAGGGAAGGGATAACAGAGGAGGCCCAGAAATATGGTGCTAGAAATTGAGAAACTGCATTTTTAAATTTTTATTATTGCCCACAAATTTAATGATCACATATGGGGAATAACTACCATATTAGACAGCACAGTTCTAGATGATTCCTATTGGAGTTCAGATAAGGTGCCACAGACACTATTGAAATTCTACCCAAGGACACTTATCCAAGTGGGGTAATTATGTCCCCATCTTAAAGTAGTGATGTTATTGACCAAGACAAAAATGGTTGCTATGAGCACATCAGGAATCCCCCCACTCCGGTGGAAACCCCACCAGAGAAGCAGAGAATAGACCCATTAGTTTCTGTTTATCACAGGCCAGAGTCTACCTCTCAAAGTGATGCAAATAAATACAACTTAATATTTTCTTTTCTTTTCTTTTTTTCTTTTTCATGTGTTTCCTTGATTAGTTTTGTTTGATACTGTATCTCTCTACAGAACCCTGGCTGTCCTGGAACTCCCTGTATAGATCAGACTGACCCTAAACTCACAGAGATCTACCTTCTGGGGACTGAGATTAAAGGCCTGGGCCACCACACTTAATGTTTTTTCATGCTTGCCCAAATGTGTGCTTATAGGGAGTTTCATGTTTTTGAGTCAACCTTTGCCATAGAATACTTCTCTAAATCCTCTAGGACCAAGACCTCTGAAACCATTTAAAAAAAAAAAAATGACTAATGGAACCAGGGGCCTGGAGCCTGACTATTGTCCATTGTTCCTTAGCAAGGTCTCTGGGAGCCTTCCAAGAAGTAGCTCATTCATCTATTGTAAGAAAAGAGAACTATATAGTATCTAAAGGCTCTTTGTTGAAAATTTGCCTTTTGACAAGTATGGTTTATCTATCTAAAGGCTCTTTGTTGAAATATCTCTCTGAGACTGTGTTTATTCTGATTGTGCACAGAAGAGCACAATCATGTTTCTTCTCAAAAAAGAAATAAGGTAAGAAGCTTATGAGAGGAGGATCCAACCACTGCCCTCATCTCTTTTGAAACAGTTCTGATTGCCACAGCCTGACTTCCTGTTCCTTCTAACCCAGATCTCTACCCAGTGGTCTCATGTGGTGAAGAGACCACTGTTTGTAGCATCATCTCCCTGTATGTAAGTATAGCCACTGCCGTGTGGAAAGAATGGGATTCATTAAAAGTTCTAAGAATTATATTTATTTCCTTTGTTATAGAAGACTGAGAGGCCTAGAAAAGAAGCCTGGGCTGGGCTGCCTGGGAAAGGGTCTGAAGAGGCTGAGTGAAGAAATTCCCCAGGGCCCAGTTCTTGGCAAGAGCATTGAGCTTCCTGAATTTTCGGGAACGTGGTTGAAAAACTGAGAACTGCACTGAAGACAGAATTACTAACAGATCCTGGGGTGAATAAAAGCAGGCAGACCTGTCACTTTCTAATTTGGAGCTCACATAAAGGACTGCACCCCTGCCTCAGGTTCTCCTAGATGCAGCCAAGAAGGCTCCCTGTTGCCTTCAATATTCAGATGACTTTCTTTTTGCCGTTTTGCCCACTGTCTGAAATCTATGTACAGTCTTGAGCCTGGATTTCTGTTACTCTATAGGGCAAACATTGTACATACTTGGTTTCCCTCTTTTATAATTTCTATACATTAAAACTGAGAAAATACAGATTCCGTGAGGGTCTACCAGTTACTGGAGTTCCTGAGCCTGTGCTCACTTTGGATTCCCCGTGGGTTTCACTTCACAACAGCACCCAAGCCCCTATGTGTCCATATTTCCTTTCCCTTTCTGTAACAAAGTCACAGAAGCTGGGGACTCGATAATTTGTGCTGCGACTATCTAGCCCTAGAGACCTTGGGACAGCTCCATCTTGTACTCTGTTGAACTTGGCTTTGCTTCAGGAAATAATCACTTGGTGACTAATAAGAAGAATCTCGAGCATAGAAGTAGCTGAGAGGTTCTCTTAAGGTGGGATTTCATCTCCACTCCCAACAGGAAGGCCTGGGGGGGGAGGTTGTGTCAGTGCGCCTATGGGAGGGGGGTGTCTGGTTTGGAGTGTGAGGATTCTGGAATGAAGGAAAGAGATTATAACCACAAGTGATTGAATCTTAAACCAGGCATGCTGGCACACCCCTGGTTATCCTCTGCTGTATAGGAGAATTCAAGGCCAGCTAGGCTACATGAGACATATCTTTTAAAAATGAAAAAAAAGAGAGAGAGAGAAGAAAAAAGAAAAAGAAAGGAAGAAAAAAGGAAATTACAACATTCTGATCAGCCACTCATTTCCATTTTTAAGCCTTGCCATTTCTCCTGTCTACCTTTATTCCCACTGCCACTGTTAGCCAGAGCCACGCCATTTTGTAATGCTCCTCCATTTCGACTGAACAATGACAGTGCTTCTTAGCAGAAGTAATTGGAGTAACTGGTCTCTCTAATTCTTGCCCTCCCCATCTTGTTAGCCCCCAGTAGCTGCCAACCGCAAGGGATGACAATTGGTCACCTGACTTTCCTTAACCGACTCACTGGTTACCCTGGTAATAGTCACCTGTGAGACCAAAAAAAAAAAAAGTCAATCTCTCTGTCTGTTTTTTTCTGCTCCATAACTTCTCCAACCTGTTAGTCATGAGAGGACTGAGTCTATCCCGAGACTCTGCAGGTTTTTCTTCCAAATGAATGCTGCTAAGCTGCTGGTTCCTTTCCTTGTCTGTCTCTTCTCTGATCTTACACTTGGCCCTCTACCCTCACTTCTGTACGGAGTCTCAATAAGTCTCAGTAGCTCCCAGCCTTCCTTTCCATATCATTCCTAACTCACTCTGGCCCTTTCTCAGTTCTGCCCTTTGGGCAACCTTTAAACCAGGTGTTGCTCCCTGCTAATGACTGAGGTCCCGAAGGGTCCCCACAGGGCCACACACAAAGAGGCTTTCCCCATCTCCTTAGCTCTTCCTGGGCCACCCACAAGAAGGCTACCTCCAACCTGCTGCCCATGGCCTTTGGCCCTGCCTCTGACCCTGCTTTCCCTACCCTCTCTCCAGTGCCCAGCTCAAATGAAACTTCTTTAAGGAATACTTCCCTAATACCCACAGAACTGTTAGGTGTCTCCTTAGCATCTCCTTACAATGCTTATTATAAATGTAATTGTGTAATTGATCGTTGGTGTCTGCAGATAGACTTGTGAATCTGGAGCCTCTGATTGGCTTGTCCTAGCATCTGTAAGACTCACTAAACATCTGTT
Source organism: Sigmodon hispidus (assembly GCA_004025045.1). NCBI lineage: Eukaryota > Metazoa > Chordata > Mammalia > Rodentia > Cricetidae > Sigmodon > Sigmodon hispidus. Next base: position 120,055 of record PVIH01002173.1, on the reverse strand, counting down.
CACTGAATGGCAACATTCCCATCGAGGAGACCCATGCGCTGCTGCCTCTTCCTTGACACAAGGGTTCTAAAGCAGAGCGAACTCTTTTATATTGCTTTCTGTTTGTCCGTTTGTGAGGTTTTTTTTTTTTTTTTTTTTAAAAAAAAAAAAAAAAAACCTTTATTTACTTATTTGCCTTGGTGTTTGCCTGGAACTGGAACTACAGACAGTTGTTAGCTGCCATGTGGGTGCTGGGAATCGAACCTGGGTCCTCTGGAAGAGCACACGGTGCTCTTAACCGCTGAGCCATCTCTCCAGCCCCCGTTTGTGAGGTTTTTATTTGTTTTGCTTTTTATATTTATTCATGTGTTTGGGGAAGAGAAGGGGACATGCACACAGTGTCAAATATGTGGAGATAAGAGGACCACTCCTGGGAGCTGATTCGATTCTCCCATCACGTGACTTCCAGGGATCCAACCTGCCGTCATGAAAAAGCCCCTTTACCCACTGAGCCATCTCACCAGTCCTGGTGCTTTGCTTTAATGAAACAAGGTCTCATTGTGTAACTTCGGCTGGATTGGAATTCATGTGGACCAGGCTGGCTTCACATTAGCAGCAAACCTCCTGCCTCTGTGTCCCAAGAACTGAGATTACAGGCATGCCAGTGTTCTCAGAAATGTCCTGTCTTTCTCCATTTCCTTTGTGCTGGAAGAGGCAAGAGTCTTGGAGTGCCAAGGCACACGGATTGTGACTGCTGAAGTAGCCCATCAAGGCCACTGCATGCCACTTCCTCTCTGCATACCTCTGCCTCTTTGTGTCAAGAGTTTCTCTTTTCTAAAACATTTTCTGCCTGCCTCTTCGGCAATTGTGTTCTCTAGCTTTTTCTTGTGGTCATTTGGATGCCCACATGCTAAACCCACTAACCCTTCCCATGTGCTGAGCTGGCAGATATCTGAATCACCTTCATATCTTTTGTCTCCAGCACAGTGTTGGGTGGTATGAAAAGCTGGCTTTATTCAAGGCACAGGAACTGAGTGATCAGAGTAAAGTCTTATGGACTTATTGTTTTTATCCATCCATTCTATCACTTGCCTCCCTCATTTCCAACAAGAAATGCAAAGAACGGAAACATCCAATGTGTCTTCACCCTTCCTAGGAAGGTTTTCAGAATGATTGACAGAGACAAAAGAAGTAAAGATGCTCATAAAAATGGAAAATAAACTGAAAAGCACCAAGAAACACAGCTATTTGGTCTGGTGTGTGTTTAAAGCCCTGCCAGAGGCAATGTCCAACGAAACACTGGACTGAGCTACTGGTCCAGCTGAAGAGAGGGAGGAGAAATTACATGAGCGGAGGGATCAGGACCGTGATGAGGAGACCCGTGGAGCAGACTGTCTTGTGCTGTTGGGAGCTCAGAGACTCTGAAATAACAGCAGACAAGCCTTCCTGGAATGGATCTGGACCCCCTGAATGCAGATGACAATTGAAAGATGACATGGGCAATTTCTGGAGCCTCTTGCAATTGGATCAGAGACTATCCTGGGTCCATAAACTGGCTCCCACAAGCCCATGCCTAAGGGGGAAAACATCTTGTTCAGCCTTGATACTTGGGTGAGGGACTCAGTCCTACCTCAACTGGATATGCCAGACCTACTGACTCACCTTGGGACTCCTTGCCTTCTCTGGGAAGTGAAGGGGGAAGGGGAGAGCCTGGGGGAGGACTGGGAGAAGGGATGAGAAAGAGAATATAAAAAATTAATATAATTCTTTTTTAAAGTGCCAGATGCATCTGGCCAAGTACATCTGCAACAGATGGCTGAAGGGATGAATAATGAGAGAAGGGAAGGGATAGTCCTGGGGATGAACTGAACATGCTTTTTCGTTTGAAGAAAAAAAAAAAACAATTCTTTTTGTTGGCTTTCTAGAAGGACAGTACTAATATTGTTCATAGTGGAAATCATCTTGTCCATTGTATACATTTCTGAAACTAATATGATCCCTGAACCCAAGCATTCATCCCTGGACATTTCTGGCCCCATCTAGAAGAGGGACTTTGATCACCGTGGAGTACTGTAAGCAGTCAATTGTGTTGAATGAGAACCCGCTTGTTTCAGATTTAAAAAGCAGGGAACTTCTCACAGGGACTTCATTTCGCCTCAGTCAGTCCTCATGGAGCCAACTGGGGCTGAGGAAAGGGCATCAGGCCATGACTCAAGTGAGAAATTAGGTGGACCCAGCATCATTAATGACAGCTCTATCTAGGAAAGCTAATCATAGATAAAACCACTCCTGGTCACGAATTTCTTTTCTCTCTAGTTGGACATATGCTGGCTGCTAGAAGAAAGAGCAGTGTGAAACACCAGGAGGCCTGTGCTCTAGGCTGCCATCAGCTGTGTGTCTTTAGCTAAAGAGCCTGGACATGTTAGACACTCTACATGCGCTCTTATAAAGCCTCTATGATCAGCACCATTGGTCTCATTTTAGCCAGGGCTGAAATGAGTCTCGGAGAAGTGAGGTAATTTGCACTGCTTATATAGTGAGTATTGAGACTGCAGAATCCTTTTTTAACGACAATTTTTTAGACCTTAACTCTCTTCCTACTGTAAAATTAAGAAATTTAATTATGGGTCCTCAAGGGAGGATAACAAATAAAAGTTCTTAATTCTTCATCTCATGCTCTGAAATGTTTTCATCTACTGTAATAATAAATTTGGAAACAGTGCGTCACTGAAGACCAGTGCCTACACGTGGGATAGCACTCGAGAATAACCAAACTGAGTGAGTGATTTTTGTGGTTTGAAAAAAAAAAAAAAAAAGCCACTAACGCAGTTTATCTGAGGTCAATAAGAAATGTGCCTGCTTTTAAGAAATCCGAATGTTGACATTATCCAAAAGTTTTTTTTAAAAAAACTTTATTTATTTATTTATTTGCCTCGGTGTTTTGCCTGGAACTGGACCTACAGATAGTTGTTAGCTGCCATGTGGGTGCTGGGACTTGAACCCGGGTCCTCTTGAAGAGCAGACAGTGCTCTTAACCACTGAGCCATCTCTCCAGCCCCTATCCAAAAGTTTTTAATGAGTTTATCCTTAACTGTTATGATGACTGAAACATCTCTGATTTGTATTGATGCTTCATGACCCTGAATTTATTCAAGACATTCCCTCATAAATGAACCTGGGAACTCTGGCAGTACCTTTTCTTTTTCATGGTCATATACTTGGGTGCCTCTCCATCCTTGAGGGGAAATATCTAAGCTGAACTGCAGTGTCAGGAAGAAGAGAATGTTTTAGAATGAAATTCTTCACATCATAATAGATTTGTAAGCAGATTCTGTATGTATGCAGCTGGATTTTTTGCATAATTATTACACGTTCAGCATGTGGAGAATCTAGGTTGGTCTTTCTTCATAAAGGCTAGGCAGCTAGGCTCTGCTGTCTCTGTAAAGCACCCACAGCTGCTTTTTAGAAGCGATTACGATTTCAAACCCTGAACAGTTTCTTGCACCAAATCCATGAAGAGGAGTATGTTCATGAGCTCCTAGATTTCTGTTGTCTTCTAATTTCATACGATGCCATAGGGCCAAGTCTGGAAGGATGAGGTTTTCTCAATCCAGCAGAGAGTGCACTCTGAGGAATATGCTGCAGCCAGTCACCTCCTAGGGCAAGAACAAGCCGTGGTAGGGAGGCCTCCTCAGCCTCTCTATTTCATGTTACAGAATTATAGGTCTTCCTCACTCCCCTCTCCTTCTCCCTTCCATCCTCCCTCCCCCCTCTCCCTCCTCCCTCTCCCTTTCTCCCTCTCTCTTCTTCTCCCTCTCTCCTTCCCCCTCCCCCTCCCCTTTTTTCCTGCCATTGGCTTGTTTAAGTCAGAACCCAAACAAAGCAAGGTCTTCATACTGACTTCATGCTTACGTCAGTTAAGCCTTTTCAAATCTGTACATTCCTCGCCTCCTCCAAATTCTTTTGCCTGTGGGCATGTCCAAACTTTGGACACTGTGACACATGGTTATTATCTACAAGTTCATACTCTAGAACCTCTCAAGTTACCAAAAAAGAAAATTTTTAATGTTTTAAGTAAGTTTCTGATTTTTGTACTACACTACATTGGTAGTGTAGCTGAACACAGTCCATAGGCTGGCTACCAGGTTGGACATGCTTGGAGGGCATTTATAAGAGGAATCAGTCATTCATCCTAGCTTCCAGTTTCATTTTCTATTTCTGGGTTGTGCTGATCACCTTTCGTGACATCAGATCATATGTCTCACTGCTTCCTGTAAAGTGTTAGTTCTGGAGAGATGTTTATTCTTATTCAGACTTGATTCTGTGCTTTTTTGCAATAATATCTCTTAAGTGGCAATTGGTACTTTCACTGAGTGGTATGATATCTGACTGTCTTACTGTCTTTTTATAATGGGAGCAGTACTCATGATAATGCCTAGCTCTGATATTACATCATTACTGATCTATGAATTTACCAATAACTTGATTATTAAAGATAATTTGAGGGTTCTTTTGTTCTCTATGTGTGTGTGTATACACCTACATATTCACATCTGTCTGAGCACACATGTGCACAGGTGTTTATGCACATTGCACTAGTCTATGGAGGCCACAGGTTGGTGTCAAGTGTTTTTTTCCAATCACCCATTACCTTACATTTTGAGGCAAGGTTTCCCACTCAAGACTGCTGGCTCAGCAAGTCTAGCTAGCCAGCTTGCTCCTGGAATGTCTTGTCTCCGCCTCTTGAGACAGAGACAAATGGCAGGCTATCATGCTGCCTGGTTTTCATATGGGGATCCGCATGTCAGTCTCCCCACACATAGAAAATACCATCAACTCATTCTGCCTTTATTTATTGTCATCATTACAAATAGAGAAGTTGAGATTTTTATGTCAATATAAAACTGGAAACAAGATAATAAAGTGATATGATCACAGTTTCAAAATGAATTTCAGATTTACTTGTGTGTGTGAGAGAGAGAGAAAGAGAATCAAACTTTCCAAAGTAACTATTACTGCATCCAAAGCAACTCATCAGGAGACCCATGGCCTCTCTCTGTGAAAATAACCAGAAGGCCCTTACTCATCAAACTTCTTTTTTAAAAGATTTTATCTATTTATTATATATACAGTGTTCTACCTACACAGATGTCTGCATGTCAGAGCAGACACCAGATGTCATTATAGATGACTGTGAGCCACCATGTGGTTGCTGGGACTTGAACTTGGGTCCTCTGGTAGAACAGCCAATGCTCTTAACCTCTGAGCCACTTCTCCAGCCCCAGACCTGTAAAGTTATCCCCAGCTTCCCACATTTTTAACCTATTCTCGGAACTCTTCCTTATGCTCATTTAGCATCCTTGCTGCTTGGCCACAGGCCACAAGTAATTAGCCAAGTTCTTCAGTTCATTGGTATGATGTCATACTTCCCCACACTTTACTTTATAGTTGCTTTTTGTTTCTTCCTCCTCCTCCTCTTCCTCCTCCTCCTCTTCCTCCTCCTCCTCTTCCTCCTCCTCTTCCTCCTCCTCCCCCTCCTCCTTATCCTCTTTCTCCTCCTCCTCCTCTTCCTCCTCCTCCTCCCCCTCCTCCTTATCCTCTTTCTCCTCCTCCTCCTCTTCTTCTGAACTGAGGGTTGAAACAGGGCCTGGGACATAGACAGGCATTCTACCACTGAGTGCTGTTCAGGCCTTTAATTTCCTCTTGAATCACACTAGAATCTGATTCTAATTACAGATCTGGAGATATAAATCCAGAGTCGGGCCTGAGGGACCTGGCTTCCTCTCTTAAGGTAACTACCTCGAACCGGGAATTTTCAACAGCAGGAAACAGGAGCAAGCGTGTCAGCTGCCGAGAAGCCTAAGAATGTGAGCTTCTCCAACTCTGCAGCACACAGCACTTTAATTTTCCAAATCCTAATCTTTCTGGATCAGCATGTTAAGTAATGCTCAGGTAAGAGCTGGAGTAAGAAGGCAGACCAACTGATTGATGTGCAAGTTAGCCGGCAGTAAGACCCTCTGATGTAGCTGTCTCAGGCAGCTCTTACAGCTCAGTCTCACTTTCCGTTTCAATGCATGCTCCAAAATGAAATCCTAGAGATTTTCACTGCTCAGTCTCTCAATGGAAGTAGCTACCCTCAGTGCATAGCTCTGGAATTCTCTCTGCCTTTCACACTGTCCTGTGACAACGACTGGTCCCTCCATGGTTCTGGTGTTCAGAGGCATTCTTTGTATTAATCATTTTATTACTAAAGGCATGGGATTTCAGGGTCCTATCTCTGATATTAATTCTGTTTTTTTTTTTTTCTTCAAAATAATGAGTCTGCATTTACCACAGCCTCCTTGTGTGCCTTTGAGTTTGGTTTTTGGTAACAATGCCCCATTGCCAGCTTTGGGGTGTGTCAGGATCCCTAGTTGTATTAGCCATCAATTCTATGTAACTTAACTAAGAGAAAATGTATTGAGAACCACCAAGTAGATCACAAAGTCCCGGAGAAAACTTAAGATCAGGTTCAGGAAACAGATAAGAGTCAAAAGAGGCTGCCAGTAGAAAGTTAAAAGTCCACTGCAGGTAGGCACAGTCTGGTTAGGACCCCTCCAGAGCACAGTCAAGAGCTGGGACAGGAAGATGAAGGTGCTACTTCCGGGGCAATTTCCCTGACTCTAGAGCCCTCCCCGGGACTATAACATCATCAGTGTAAATAATAAGATGGGCCATGTGCCTTTATAACTCGGTGTCACAATACTGGACATACAGCATGTCTGGTCTTAAAAAGGAAAATAAAAATATATATGCCTTTTCCCATTTTCCATGATGAGCAAAGTGCTCAGTTACTGAGTAACAAACTCACATACACACTCACACACACATATGAGAGAGAGAGAGTCCAAGGCACTATGCACTTAAATGGTTTTCTTTCAACACTTGTTTATTGAATGAAAAAAAAAAGAAATACAAAAGGAAAGGATACGGATATGATGGCTCGTAGGTATGGTGGAGGAGAAAGTATATTACAGATGTGTGGGAGAGCTTAGTCAAAGGCAGAAACATCTGAGAGAGTCCATGTTCATGACCCTGAGCTATGATGAGGAGATGAGGGAAGGGAGAGACGGGAACAAGATGCAGCAGCCGGGAGGCCCAAAGGTACAAAGAGAGAGAAAGCGTGAGCAAAATGGTTGCATTATATAGAGAAGAGATGCCCAACCTTCTGGGCTGGAGAGTTCACGGGAGAGGGCAGGGTTTGCCACCCAAGAGGGCCCTGTAACAGGTCAGGACTGAGGGGTACACAGCAGCCAGTGTCTGCTTTGTTATGTTAAATAGGCACCTTTGCTATTTGTCCCAGGTGTAAAACCTAACACTTCCTTTTGTTAGCCTGTTTATTGTGTAGAAATGTGGATGTGTGTGTGCTGTGTTGTGGATGTGTGTGTGCCATGTTGTGGATGTGTGGCATATGTGCTCAGTAGTGTGCATAAATGTGCACGTTGAAACCAAAGGTTGATTTGGGGTGTCTTCCTTCGTTGCTGTCCACCTTTTAAAAATTGGTTTTTGTTAATTTATTGGGTGTTCACGAATGTACACACAAGAATGCAGGAACGGCACGCATGTGGAAGACAAAATGTAGAAATTCGTTCTCTCCTTCCACAATGTAAGTTCTGGGAACGGAATGTACTTCATGGAGCTTGGTGACCTGCTGAGCCAGTTTTCCAGTTTACCATTGTTATTATCTTCTTTTACTTATTTTTATTTTACGTGCATTGATGTTTGGCCATGGGTGTTGACTAATCCGAAACTACAATTACAGACTGAGCTGCCATGTGGGTTTTGGGAATTGAACCTGGGTTCTCGGGAAAAACAGCCTGTGCTCTCTAACCACTGGGCCATCTCTCCAGCCCGGCTTTATTTGTTGAAACTAGATCTCTAGCTGTCTCTAAAGCTCAATTCAGCTAGTTTGACTGGCCCATGAACTTCAGGTATCTGTCTGTTGTTTCCTCCACCCACCCCGCTCCCAGAGCTGCTAAGCTTGGTTTTTTATGTATGTTCTTGATATATAAACTCTGCATCCATATGTGGCAGGTACATTTCCTACTCAGCCATTCTTGGAGACCTATAAAGAGATTTTTTAAAATTTATTTCCCTTCAGCAATGTATCAGGATACAAGATTAACTCAAAGAAATCAGTAACCCTTCTATACACTAAAGATAAAAGGGCTAAAAAAGAAATAAGGGAAACATCACCTTTTATAATAACTGCAAATAGCATTAAATACCTCAGTGTAACTATAACCAAAGAAGTAACAGATCTATTTGAAAAAAACTTTAAATCTCTGAAGAAAGAAATTGAAGAGGACATCAGAAAATGGAAAGATCTCCCATGTTCCTGGATAGGTAGGATCAACGTAGCGAAAATGGCAATTCTATCAAAAGCAATCTACAGATTCAATGTAATTCCCATCAAAATCCCAACACAATATTTTACAGACCTTGAAAGAACAATACTCAATTTCATTTGGAATAACAAAAGCTCAACAAAAGAACTTCAGGAGGCATCACCATCCCTGACTTCAAATTATACAATTATACTACAGAGCTACAGTTAAAAAAAAACAAAAAACAAAAAACAAAAAAACCACACACACACACAGCTTGGTACTGGCATAAAAATAGACTTGTGAATCAATGGAATTGAAATGAAGATCCCAACATTAACCCACACACCTATGAACACCTGGTTTTTGACAAAGTGGCCAAAAATATTAAATGGAAAAAAGATAGTATCTTCAACAAATGGTGTTGGCATAGCTGGAGGGTAGTGTGTAGAAAAATGCAAATAGATCCAAACCTTGCACAAAACTCAAATCCAAGTGGATCAAAGACCTCAACATAAATCCAGCTATACTGAACTTGACAGAAAAGAAAGTGGGAAACACCCTCCAACGCATTGGCACAGGTGACCACTTCCTAAATATAGCACCAGTAGTACAGACACTAAGAACAACAATCAATAAATGGGACCTCCTGAAACTAAGAAGCTTCTGTAAGGCCAAGGACACAGTCAATAAGACAAAACAACAGCTTACAGAATGGGAAAAGATTTTTACCAACCCTACAAGTGACAGAGGATTGATCTCTAAAATATATAGAGAACTCAAGAAACTAGAGCCTAAAACCCTAAATAACCCAGTAAAAAATGGGGTTCAGAACTAAAAAGGGAATTCTCAACAGAAGAATTACAAATGGCTGAAAGGCTTTTGAAAAGATGCTCAACATCTTTAGCCATCAGAGGAATGCAAATCAAAACAACTTTGAGATACCACCTTACACCTGTCAAAATGGCTAAGATTAAAAACACAAAGGACAGCCTATGCTGGAGAGGATGTGGAACAAGGGGAACACTCCTCCATTGTTGGTGGGAGTGTAAACTTGTTTAGCCACTCTGGAATGCAGTATGTCAGTTTCTCAGAAAACTGGAAATCAGTCTCCCCAAGGATCCAGCAATACCACTATTGGGCATATACCCTAAAGATGCACATTTGCACCCCAAAAGCATTAGTTCAACTATGTTCATAGCAGCATTATTCATAATAGCAAGAACCTGGAAACAACCTAGATGCCCCTCAACTGAGGAAAGGATTAACAAACTGTGGTACATCTATACAGTGGAGTACTACTCAACAGTGAGAAAAAAAAAATGATATCCTAAAATTTGCAGGCAAGTGGATGGATTTGGAGAATATCTTCCTGAGTGAGGTATCACAAACCCAGAAAGAGAAGTAGGGGGTGTACTCATTCATTAGTGGACTTTAAAAAAAAATATATCATTGTATTCAAGAGCTCAAGGCTAGAACACAGCTAAATGACACAGTGTCTCACTTCTGCATTGATGGCCTCTGGCAGGGGTGTGGGTGAGGAACAACTTGTTTTCTTTAAGGGTCTGGTCACAGGGAGTTTCATTATGCTTCAGTAAGTAAATGAGCAGCATGAATGGGCTTTTCTGTAAATGGGGAGATCAGAAGTGTGGATATGAAACTGAAAGGCATGATAACTGAGTTTGATGGGGTGCATAATGTAAAATCACCAAACAATAAATATATATATATATAAATTTATCTTCAACTGTTTTATGATTTCACACAAACAAAAAAATAATGATTCAAATTCTCTTCCCCTTCAAAAAGAGTTTTTCTCTTTACCTTTCAGCTCAATTGTTCTCAGTGAATTTTAGGACTATTTCACCAAGTTTCTAAACAACAAAAAAATCTGATAGAGATTTTGATGTGATCACATTATATGTGTGAATACATTTGTAGAATAGTTTTATTAAATTTATATAGTACTGAATCTCCTTATCCAAGAACATAGTATAGCTCAGTTTAAATGGACTTTTCAATCAATCCACAGCTGTCTTCACATAGAGTTGACACACTTCTTTATTTATGATTTTGTTGTTATGAGAGCTGGGATTTGTTCTACTCTATATTTCTTTAAGACTTTCAAACTTTCCTTGTGCCCAAGCAAAACTAAGAGTCACTATTTGCAATGCAAATGGCTCAGGATTCTGATTTCCCTATCCAGCCACATAAATTCAGCTGGGCTGAATTCTTCCTACGTTTATCCATCTGCTATTATGGAATTAAATCTTAGAATTCATAGTAATAAAATCTAATAAGCATCAATCAAGTAAACTTGAATTTGAAGGCTGAAGATAAGAAAATTAAATTCAGGAGAGGGGGGAGGGGAAGATGGCATAATCCATTGATTCGGTTACAGTGAAAGACTGAACTGGTGCTGCAGTGCCTCCTAGTGCAGTGAGTCATGGCCTCGTTTGCTCACCTGACAATTAAAACCTACCTGAAGTGCCTTAGTGGTTAGCTAGGTCAAAAGCTCTGGTTTTCAAAAAGAGACTGAAAAAGGAAAAGAAGAAATGATTTGTTCAAGTTCTCATGGTTGTCCAAGAACAACCCGCTTTAGTTCTTTAAGGATTCTGCTTCCTTTTCAGCATCTATCTGTTATAAAAACAAGGGGTTAAAGACATGCGTATTTAAAAATTTAGTTTCAGGCTGGAAAAATGGCTCAGAGGTTGAGAGCACTGACTGTTCTTCCAGAGGTCCTGAGTTCAATTCCCAGCAACCACATGGTGGCTCACAATTATCTATAATAAGATCTGGTACCCTCTTCTGTATACTGCATACATAATAAATAATAAATATTAAAAATTTAGTTTCTACCTCCATATCTAATTTGCTTCCAAGCCTACTTTAAAAAATCCATCACCAGGGAATTAATTTGCTGGGGAAAGGACCAGACAGCCATGAAGAGAAAGGTTGGCACTCCACTCTCATAAACTGACTCATAGTGTGCTGAATTAATTGTTGAAATTAACGAGAAAATTCATTCACAAACCTGCCAAGACTTAGACCATATCACAGAGAGAAGAGTTATTTTCAAACAGCCAGAGTTAAACCCATGCCTTTGTTTTCCTTTATAGATTCATAAATGAATTATCTTGGGAAAAAATGACGAGGCATTGGAAAAATGTCTGTGTGAACTCAATACCTATTTCAAAACATTGGATTACAATCCTCTAAATCCCAGGAAATCTTCTTTTCCATTTTGCTTTGGCAGGTCATACTTGTAGGTTATAAAAACTGGCATAGTGGCCCAGGCATGGAGACTTCGAGACTTGGATGGCAAAGGAAGGAGGATTGCTTCAGTTCATGAGTTCAAGGTCAATATAGACTAAATAACAAGATCTTATTCCAGTAGCAACAGCTAAAGAATATGCAAACATCTTCTAAAATTAATCTGCTCCAAGATCAGATAAACCAATAATGTAGGGCTGGGCATCAAACAGAACTCACTTAGAATTCTATTCCTGTTTCCTTACATTTTTTGTTTTGTGTTCATGTGGGAGAAGATTGTTTGTTTGAGAAAAGGTTTCTCTGTTTAGCAGCCCTGGCTGTCCTGAAACTTGCTTTGTAGACCAGGCTCACCTCAAACTCACTGATTTGCCTCATGCAAATGCCCCTGCCTGTGTTGGGATTAAATGTGTGTACCACCACTGCCTGTGTGTCTTTGCATTATTAAACACACAAGTTTCTCATAGTTACTGTTGCTTCTATAAAATAAAAATAGCACATTTCCTTTGTCAGAGATGATGTTTTTCTATCACCCTTTATTAATATCTGAACATAGCATCTTGAACCAAAAGCGAGCTGCATATTCCATTATTTTAAATGCATAAATGTTTTTACAAGATAAATACTAATATTAATATTTACTTAATTTTATCAAGAATGTCATTTTGAGGGGATTAGAGAGATGGCACAGAGGTTAAGAGCACTGACTGTACTTCCAGAGGTCCTGAGTTCAATTCCCAGCAACCACATGGTGGCTCACAGCCATCTATAATGAGATTAAGTGCCTTCTTCTGGCCTGCAGGCATACATAGAGGCAAAACGTTGTATACATAATAAATAAATAAATAAATAAATAAATACATCTTTAAAGAAAGAATGTGATTTTGACTGGGGGTGTTGGTGTAGGCTTATTGACCTGCGCTTGGAAGGCTGAGGAGGAGAGGAAGACAAGTTACCAAGGATACAGAGTTCAAGGCCAACCTAAAGCTTGAAAGGAACCAAGAGCTAAGAATGGGCTCAGTGGCAGAACATTGCAATGTCGTATAAAACCAAAGAATTAACACAATAAATATTCATGGTCATGGCATTTAAACCTTTCAAATTGGAGTGAGCTGCTCTAACAATGAGTGCCATTGTAACAACCTTCTTATGGGGTGATTTTTCACGGGAGAATGTGGTCTTGTTCCGCAAGAAACAACGTGCTACTGTCCTAGTTACAATGGATAAATCTAGTCTGCCGATTATTTATCCATCTAAGGAATCTTTGTACGTAAACTTAGCACTTCTTTAATGGCCAAAGGACAGCAAGGCTCTGGCTTTCTCAGTTTTGTTCTCCTTCCCACAACCCACTTCGTAGAGGAGTAGACAAGATGTATAAACAGCAGAAAAACATGCTTACAGCATGCTCCTCGGCACAGAAGTGCAGATAGGTTGTGTCTTATGCTATAAATGAGCTTATTGAGTTAATCTGCATGCACACACACACACACACACACACACACACACTGAGGATTAGGTAGTTGCAGGCCACATCACTGATTTTTTACAGATACAACATACCTGGAGAATTTGTGGCATTGCCTCCACCACAATGTAGCACAGACATTACTTGCTGTTTTGACACTTTGGAGTATATAAAGCCACCATGCCATCACATTTAGGAAAGTACAGCACAATTATGTACAATGCAGAATGTTTCCTAAGGATAATAAAAGGATCATATTACCCATTTATTCATTGCTATGTAGTTATTTTTGTCTTTATTTTAGATGATGGTTCTCCTTATTAAGAAAGCTAAGCATAAGGGATTGGGGTTGTAGCTCCATTGGTCAAGCTCTATAATTCAATCCCCAATACCACAGAAACCAAGAGTGGATTCCTGTAACCCAAGCACTCAGGAGGCAAAGCTAATAGGCTCAGATATTCAAGATCATCCTCAGCTACAAAATGATTATGAAGCCAGCCTGGGCTACATAAGACCTTGGCAAAGATGAGGAGGGGAGATGAAGATGTCTCAGTGATTAACCTTGCTTTCTGCATAACCATAAGGACCTGAGTCCAGAGCCTAACACCCATGGAGCAAGCCAAGCATTGCCATGCAAATACCTGCAACCCCAGGGTTGTAGAGACGGGGCTGGGGCTTACTGAATGCCTGCCTAGTGAGTAGTTCCAGGGTTCAAGAGAGACCTCCTCCAAAAGAACAAGGTAAAGAGTAACAGAGGATACCTGTCTCCCTGGTCTAACCTCTTCATGCTTAAGAAGAGGCACAACACACACTGGGGGAGGGGGGGTTTACTTAAAACAGCTTGCCACGTTAGGCCAACTGCAGCCTCATAACGCTCTATTTACAGCTCTTGGTTATACAACAAGCCATGACATAGAGGGTTAGAGGCTTCTGAAAGTACACTCAATGATGCTCTCACAGAGGCATGCCCCTGCTGTTAGTGATTGGTTACATTCTTTAAGCCATTCAACTCAAAACAAAGCTTCAACAATGTTTAGGCAGAGGTGGGTAGGGGAGCTGGGAGAGGGCTGGTCTGTTTGTCCATTAGTGTTCACACAGCAGGCCAGCTTCCCTTCCCTGTGGAAATAGTTCCTGAAGTATACACTGGACACCAGCTCTATGAAAATCTCAGGCCTTCAAGATTGAGGAAGCTTGAGAAGGTTTGCCCAGCATTTTTATCTTCTCAAATTCACAGCACATGCCAGTAAATTAAAGGTTAATTTTAAAAGGCTCAGTATTGTTTTCCCTAGTAAAATGTACTTGACCAACATGCCACCTATGTTATAACCTGTAAGTTTTTATGGCCATGAACTTCAGGGAACTGCCTCTCTGTGTTGAAAGGCTTCTTCCTCATATTTATTCACCAAAAGACCAAGAAAACAACAAAGAAAAAAAAAACCTCTTCAGCTCCACATCCTGCAGAGCACTGAATGTTTCATGACTGATTTTTTTTATCTCTAAAAAGAGGTCTGTTGGAGCCCTGGAAGGGACTGACGTGTTGATGTAAAAACCCAGAAGGAGATATTCAAATCTTTTTTGTAACTGGACCAGATGGAAAGAGAAGAGAAAAACATAATGTTAGAGCTGACAAAGCTTACTGATTTTTCTTAGAGTTTTGCACAAACACATTTCCAGTATTGGTTTTTCCTTAGTTCCATCTAGGAACTTAATCCATTTCCTTCCAATTCTCTCCTCTAGATGGCAGCACAGGTGAAAAAATGCCAGAAGATCTGGGTCCCAACCAGTTTCAGCAGCAGCAAATGGCCATCCTCAACACTCCAACACGCCTCTGTTGTTTGTTTCCAGACAAGAGGGTCACTTTGTAGCCCAGGCTAGCCTTAAACTCACAGAAATCCACCTGCCTCTGCCTGCTGAGTTCTGGGATTAAAGGTGCATGCTAACATGACCTTCTTAAGTATTTTTTGAAGAAACAGAACATCTATCTGTTCTGATGGTGAATGCATTTCTTTCCTGAAATAGATTTAACAATTTATATAACAGTGTGAAGAATTAATGACAATGAATGAGGGGACTGGCCCCCATGTGTACATTTCTTGCAATGTCTACAATGTAAAAGAATACTAGCTATACTCTTAGGTCTCAAGGCAAGCTATAGAAGCATGATAGTTTGCGTCCTTTCCCTGGGCATTGGACATGGCCCAACTCCGAGCTACCCGGTTTACTAATGCATTGGCTTCCTTTAAAGTCTGTGACGATGCTATGTGTGATGCCCTTGTCAGCTGATACTTCAAGCACCACCAGATGCTACACTGCACTGAAGCTCCGGAAGTTAGCAGAAAGGCTAATTTCATGGAAAGTGTGTGATTTGTGGTTGGATTCCTAAAGCAGGAGAAAAGGTGTGGAACAGGCCTAGAGTTGAGACCTTTATTCTCTTCATCAAAGCCCCACTAGGGATGTCTCAAAAGCCTTCTCCTTCTGTGCTTCATTGAATCTTATCATTAAACAATAAAATGGGCTCTACCAGCAAGATGTTCTCCACAAAATCTGCTGACAGGGAAAACCAAGGAAGCTGGCTCCTGCAAAGAATGGCATTTCAAGGGCTCCATAGTGCCCCACTCTGAATTGCTCATGTGTAGTGAACTGGACAGAGGCTAAAGGTGCCGTATACCTTTAAAAAGGTAAAATGGAAAAATCTTTGTGGGAAGTAAAACTAAATCTAACCCATAAATAAAATGACCTGAGGTCAAAATAAGAAACTAGGTATATATTAGTTCATATATTTTTTAAATCAATTTTCAATATATCTAAGCATTTCTAAATTCTGTCTCCTTTTTTATTTTAAAAAATTTGGGGGAGCTGTGATGGTATCTTATGCAGCCCAAGATGGCTTCAGATCTGCCGTGTGGCCAGAGCTGGCTTTGAATTTCTAAACCTTCTGCCTCGACCTCCCCAGTATAGAACAGTAAGCATATACCACCTGCCCAGCTACCTCCTCCTCCTCCTCTTCCTCCTCCTTCTGTAATCATTGCAGGAAGTTGCTGTCTCGATAGCTCACTACCCGACCCCCCCCACACACACTATTCTCTCTTTCCTGGATATGCTCCCTCCTCTCAAAGCTATGCTTGGCCCTGCTCCCTTCCCTTTCTCTCTGCTCTGGACTTCCCCAAATGCACCTGGGTACTTTTTCTCTCTTGGGCATAATAAAAATCTTCCTCTTAACCATACATAGTCATGGGCTCAGTTTCTCTACTGCACCTCCTTGCATAAATCTGGGACCCCTCATCCAAAGCAGTTCCTCGGGAATCCCATTTCATCACTGAACTCCATCACACCTCTACCTCTTCCAGCAAAAAAAAAAAAAAAAAATCCCAGTTTCTCGACAGGCACGAGGCTTCCTCTGCAGCCCCACAAATGAAGGCAGCCGTGGCTCCTTTCTGTACAAGCTGCCATCGCCCTGTGCCTCAGTTCTCTACCCTCTGAGACTCACTCCACAGAGACACCGTGCCAGGGGTCCTGTGCAGGCTGTTAGCTTTTCCCACCTGGCTGTGCATTCCATCCTTCTGCTGTTTTTTTCCTCATTTATGTCTTTACCTTTGACCTTGCCTTTCTACTGTTCCTTCCTTTCTCGACCAAAAGGCCACATCTCCCTCTATCTCCTCCCATGCCAGCTGCATTCCTGGATAATTCTCTATACTCACTGTTTCAATGTACTCACCTCCCATACGCTCCCCAGAATTGTCCCCTTTAAGGTAATCTGTGAGCTCTACACTGCTGAATTCAAAGGATACTATCCCCTCTCCTTATTTGACCAGTAGCAACACTTGATGTATCTGGGCTCATGATTCTTTCTTGTATCTGAACATCTATGGCTCTCTCTCTCTCTCTCTCTCTCTCTCTCTCTCTCTCTTTCTCCCCTCTGCCTATCACCTAAGAATCAAGATTGAAAGCTCTCCGCTATTTCTCCAGCACCATCCCTGTCTGCATGCCATCACGCTTCCTACCACGATAATAATGGACCATAATCAAGCTCCCAATTCAATGCTCTCTTTTATAAGTGTTGCCAGCTTTATTCCCAGCACTAAGGAGGCAGAGACAGACAGATCTCTATGAGTCTGGGGCCAGCCTGGTCTATAGATTAAGTTGCAGGACAGCCAAGACTACACAGAGAAATCCTATCAACCCTGTCTCAAAAAGCCAAAAACAAACCAAAACAAAACAACAAAAAAAGGAGTTGCCTTGGTCACAGTATCTCTTCACAGCAATAGAACACTAAGAGACATATCAAATATTGAAGGGAAAATAAACAATACACATTGATACATTTGTGCAAATTAGTTTGATGGCATCAGTTTCATCTCCAAGTTAAGGGGCACTTTATGTTTAAAATTTATAATATAGCCAGGAAGTGGTAGCACATGCCTTTAATGCCAGCCCTGGGGGGAGAGAGGGCAGAGACAGTCAAATCTCTGAATTCAAGGCCAGCCTAGTCTACACTGTGAGTTCCAGGACAACCAGGGGTACACAGGAAACTCCGCTACAAGAAGAAAAAGAAAGAAAGAAAGAAACAAAAAAAGAAAGGAAGGAAGGAAGGAAGAAAAAGGAAAAAAGAAAGAAAAGGGAATTATCTTATAGAGTTCTGGTCTCTGTCAGTGGCAGACTCTCTTCACAAGAATGTGCTTTATATTTGATTGACAAAAGAGTTTGTAGAGTTGGGGGGTGGGCCAACACTTTTTTGCACATTTTCGTGTAGGAGATTCAGGTTGGCCGTCTGGAGGAAAGGATGAGTGGGGGAAACACCCTGTCAATACTTCTCATGTGGTCCTGTGGCACGCTCTTTCCAGGCCACACAACTAAATGGGAAATTCACTTGCTTAAAGTTTCCCATTGCCTTTAGGATGGACTCGAACCCTTTAAACCTGACAGACAAGTTAAGATCTACCCACAAGGGACTGGAGAGTTGGCTCAGAGGGTAAGAACACTTTCTGCGCTTGCAGTGGAACTGCATGGTGGCTTACAACCATCTATCACTCCAGCTCCGGGGAACCCAATGCCGTCCCTCTTCCGGAATCAAGCACCAGGCACAAATGTAATATGCATGAGTACATGTAGGAATGACACTCATATATGTATAACAAATAAGTTTTTGTGGCAGGGTCTCACTATCTAACTCTGGGTATCCTAAATTTACTATGTGAGCCAAGCTGCCTTTGAACTCACAATAAATAAATCTCTTTAAAATAACCTAACCTTGGAAACTGGAGAGATGGTTCATTGGCGGCTCTTCCAAAGGAGCCAAGTTCAATTCCCAGCACCCACATGGCAGCACACAACTGTCTGTAAGTCTTGTTTCAGGAGACTTGATGCCTTCACATCAATGCACATAAAATAAAGTTAAAATACAATAAAATAACCTGACCTTAGGTTACTTCTAGCTTCTTGTTTCCCATATGCCCTGCTTCTTCCTCAGCTCCATGTTCTCTCTGGCCTCTGGATCGTTCTCTCATTTCTAGAGGACGTTCTCCAGTTTTGACCTGCATGTGGCCAATTCCTGCATGTCCCCTAGATGGCAGGGTCTCTCCTCTGACACATGCCATTGCTGCCCATTCCCAAAAGCCTCTCATGTGAAGCCTTTGTCATGGTAGAGATGATCAGAAGAAGGTATGACGGTGGTCACTCCTAGCACGTAGGTTGTTCTCAATAAATACTTTCTAAATAACAAATCAGGTAATTAAATAAAAGTGCAAGCCAGATGTTGCACGGCCTTGTGGCACACACATTCCCCAACACACCCCCTCCTCAACAAATAAATATAATTTAAAAATAACCAGCAAGGTGGGCAATGACATAAGCTCACTGGGTATGGAAGCAAGGCATGCTGGGGATGGCAGATTGGAGAGGAGAGTGAGAGACAAACAGAGGTCAAGGGTCTGAATGTTGGGCTGTGGGTATGGCTCAGCAGTAGAGCAATTGCCTGTCATACTCAAGGCCCTGGGTTCAATCCTTGATAGCGAAGGAAAAGAGACATGGAAAGAGAGAGGAAAGAACAGAAGAAGAGAGGATTGGATGTGTTTATGTAAGAAAGCATTCTGGAACAATCAGAAACAGGATGCAGAATAGCAAAGCACCATGCTAACCTCAATTGTACAGGGATCAGGAGTCCACAGGATCCAGGACTTAACAGAAAATTTAAATCTTGGGAATCTTCTTCCTCTGAAATAAGACAAAACAAAAAATGGTGTTGCCTTTAAATATTTCTCAGGAAACAAGAAGCAGAAGGAAGAAAAGTCAGGCTGGAAACTGTTGATAATCTTATATTAAGCAACAGGGGAAGTAGTCTGCAAAAGTAGGAAGGTGCTTGAGGGAACTGGGAGAAACACAGAAAGGGAATTCTGGGGGATATAGTAGGAAGGGGGTGGTTGGATGGCTTTTTGGGTGGGCGGTTGGTTTAAGACAAGGTCTAGCAATGTAGGCGAGGCTGGCCTAGAACTTACTTGATTTGACTTCCAAGAGTTGACAGCGCAGGTATGTAACACCAGGCCCAGTTTAAGAAAGTGGTTTGGAACAAGAATTATCTGGTGGAAGTGAATTCCAGAACAGGTCAGTTTATACCGGCTTGAAACCATTTGTGACTTTTTCTCGAGCAGAAGGAAAGTGCAGTGGGCTTCCTTCAGAGGGGGGATTTAGGAAGACAACAGAAACGTTGTATGGTGGTGGTGCTGGGATAATTATTGAAAATATGACTAACAGGCAAAACAAAAGCAAGCAAAGGAGCAGAATCTTAGATACTGTGAGCTGCCCAGAGGGTGTGAAAGCTGAGATCCGGCCCTGCTGGATACAATTCCAGAATCTTCTGGTATTCTCTCCTTGGAGTGAAAAGGTAAATGTCCTTTTAAATCATTAACCTAACTGGCACTCAAGTCTGGGCAGACTCAGCTGGGCTGGGTGATAAGATTGTCTGACCACTCCAAGGCTGGAAAGGCATGTTCCACCATCGCCCGGACCAGCCCAGTTCAGGCTCCCTCTTCCTGCCCAAACAGGTCAGAGGTCTGTTCCAGGATTGCCTGACTCTTGCTACATTCTGGTCACATTCCACAATGTAGGACTGCTGATGCGGACTCCAGGCTTTTAGGGAGTCCTGTTCCAACCCTCCTTGACTCTGCCCCTCACCACAGGAAACAGAGGTCAAGGAGATATTCTCAAAACTCACAACTTCCTTCTAGACGTTAGGGAACTACCTCCGAATTCCTTGTTCAAATGTACCGAAGCTAATCCCAGAACCTGCCTAGACTTCTTTCTCAGAGCAGACTACAATAGCAGGATGTGTAATTGGCTCCCGGCTTGGCAAGTGGGACCTCCTGCTGAGAGCATGGTGTGTGGCCTGGAGCATTCACACAAAGGATGGAGAGAGAAGAGAGGAGCATCAGATTGGGGTTCCAGCTCCCCCAAGACTCTACTTTCTGGCGCAGAACCCTGAGAAGCCAAAGAGTTTTTCATTCTAATCTGGCCGGTTATCTAGGAAGATAATTTTTTTACCAAAGTTGGAAAAAAGACATTCTTTTAACATTTCATATAGATTTTATCTTCCCACTGGTCTCCTTACCTTTGACCCTTGATGGACCAACCTGACTTCCTCTTAAGATTAAAAGTCATCTTGTTGCAAGGTCAAAATAAATTCATTACTGTTTTCTGTAAAACTTGGGTTTAACCAGGTCTTGACGCATTTTCTGTAATTTGTCAGGTTCCACATCCTGACCTCCACCCTGATAAGACATTCTACCAAATAATTTTGAAATGTTTAGCCAAGTTCATACATAACCAAAATTCCACTGGAAATACCCCAACCTTTGGAAGCCCTCTAGTCTTACAGTTTTTTGGGGGGCAATATGAACCCCACTGTTTCCTATATTTGATGCTATTTACTCAAACTCTACTTTAGAAAGATAGCCCTGTCTGACAGAAAATAAAGTTCACATAATTTGACCAAAGCATTTGAACAATGGTCTTTATGATCACTCAGTTAGGTTAACACTTTATAATTATTAAAAGAATGGCCTGATCTCTGTAATGTACTATTTACCTGCTAGGAAAAAAAAAATGACCCTTAAAATGATCATTGTAAGTTTACTTGACATCAGTTAGGTCTGAATTACATTCAAGATGACTAAAACCAGAGGTCCATTTAAAATCCTGTTTGGATTTCTCTATAGATTTAGTAGCTTATATTCTTCCCCAGATTTTGCTATTGTTTGGTGCCATTTGACAGAGTGTGCGTCCATGTTTCACTAAAGCTGCCTTGTTTGTATTGTTACCCATTTTTATCTTCTTGTAATATTTAAATCACACAACCAAGCCTTGTATATATACCCATTGGTCAAATACCAGAACATGTTCACAGTATGTCTTGTTCATGGCTTCTTTTTATACACTTCAGCACTTTCTCACACAAGCAACCTAACCCCTGTAGTGTTGGAGTCCTTTCCTGCAAGTTTCCAAACCATCTTTCTGCATTTTAAAGGCATTGAAGAGAGACTGATAATTTTAGTGGCTGAACTAGATAGACTAGAAGAGTGATTCACCAGATGGTCCTACAGGATCCATGGTTTTCACCGTCTTTCAGCTCGGCCAGCCCTCCACTGCATAACAACCTCAAAATGGGAGAGGACCTCTTGGGAAATCTATGCTGGGACTCTTGCAGAAAAATCTGCCAAAAGAAAGCCCTCTTTGGTTGATAATCAAATGGGGAAGCAAAAGCTCAGTTTCTAAAAAGTGAGATGGAGAAGACTTCCTGATTGGGCTGCTTAGGTCACGGACTGAATGATACAGGTGAGGTCATGTTACATTTCTGGTCCTGGGTTTTTATTGCTGTGAAGTGTACCCAGAGGAGGTCAGCCAGAATCTATTAGCTTACTCTTTTACCTCTATGGCAAAAAATTATTCCATCCGAATGTCAATACTGGTAAGAGGTCGAGAAAGGCTAGAGTAAATAAACTATTTCCAAACCTTCTTTCTGCAAAAACTGAATGAGGCCTTTCTTTCTTTCTTTCTTCCTTTCTCACACAAAATCATTTCTCTTTTACTCAGAATCACTCATCTGTGGATTCAAATCTCCAGAACACTCCTTCCATGTGTTGGCTCTGTGTTTCGGCTACTTGATCTTAGGGCATCTTCCTATCTGCTTATGCTTCTGCCATTGTTCTGGAGGAGAAGGAGAAAGCACATTGAACAGTGTGCCAGATCTATCTCTGAATACGTACAGATAGGTGTAGCCATTACCAAGATCAATTTTACAGTGTTTTATCACCCCTAAAAGGAAATCTGTACCCATTAGTAACTTCTACTTTTTCTCAACTTCTCACCTATCCCTGGGCAAATACTAATCAATGTTATGTTTCTACACATTTATCTATTCTGAACCTTACACTCATTAAACTACGTGTTCTTTTGTTATGGGCTTCTTTGGTATAACATGCCTTAAATGTCCGTACAAGTTATATCTACTTTTTAGATGTCATAAATAATGTTGCTATGGGCATTTATAGTTAAGTTTCATGCAGTCACATTTTTATTTCTTTGGGGTTATACACTTAAGAGAGAAGCTGTTGGGTCAAATGGTAACTGCCATCTATAGGACCAAGAAGATGTCTCAGTGGGTAAAGACCACTTGCCACTAAGCCTGGTAGTTTGAGCTCCATTGTCAGGCCCTCAAAGTAAGTTACAAGTTGTCCTCTGATCTCCACATGCATGGGATGGCACATGCATACCCACATACAAATTAAAAAGGTATAATTAAATTATTAGAACTGCCCCATTTCCACATAATTGTATCCTTTTCCACTCCTATCAACAGTACATGAGAGTCCCTGTTACAGCATTACAGTGTGACTAGGAACGTTCTTCACACACACACACACACACACACACACACACACACACACACACACACACACGTTTAAGTTGTTTTATAATAAAGCTCCTCACTGCACACTCCTATCACCATGGTATTTCACCTCGCTATGAAACCACAGAGCCAAAGGCTGAAATCATTGGAACTGTGGGCTAAAATAAATCTTTCCTGCTATGGTTATTCTCTCAGTTATTTTGGTCATGGATCTGCAAAAACTAACAGTCCCAATGTCCCCGCATTCTCACGGAGCCCTGTTATAACGCCTTTGGACTCTAGTCGGGGCTATCCAGCAGCGACCCATTACAGTTTCGATTTGCATTTTTCTGAAGCTTACAAACAGCGGGCATCTTTTCTTGTGTTTTCTATTGTCAACACAAATTCACCAGAGAAGAATTCGAGATGAAAAGGGAGGTTTAGTTTCAAAAGCAAGCAAGTTTCCAAGCCAGGGAAATTTAGACTTTGGTACAAAATTCAAACATATTCCAAGGAACAAAGAAAAGGTTGGTTTATACTGAGATCATTGCCCGCGCGTTCTCAGGCCAATCTGCTTATGCAAATTAAGCTGCAAACCCACGGAAGTGCGCCGCGTTGAGTTGATTGTACCTCGAAGCTCACTGGCCAGGAAGCCAAACAACCTTTCTGGTAGCTGTTTATTTTGGCCCCTGAAACAAGAACATGCCCAGGCAAGACACCCAAAGTTGAATTTGAATTTCACCAAGTGTTTCTGATCTCGCAATCAGTAAATGGCCAGTAGGCTCCTTCCTGAATTCATACCCAGGCAGCCAGTAGGGCCTCTTCTTGAAGCTGTGGCTTTTTATTAAAGTTCACTGTGCATCTTCTTCCTACAAATGTCTAGTCAGTTTTTTATCCATTTTCAAATTGGGTTACTTGTCTTTCCATGTTCCTGTATTCTAAGAGTTTATGTGTACATACATTCCAGACACAAACCTCACATCAAATACATGATTCAAACAGTTTCTATCATTCTGTAAGTTTCTTGTTGGTATTATTTGAAATGAAAATGTTTAAGGTTAGGGGTAGGCTGTTTATTTGGTTGGAGTTTGTGTGTGTGTGTGTGTGTGTGTGTGTGTGTGTGTGTGTGTGTGTGGTTTTTTTTTTTCCTTTTTGAGATAGGGTCTCCTACAGCTCAGACTGGCCTCAAATTCAATATACAGCCAAAGCTGGCCTTGAACTTCGATCCTCCTGTCTCCATCTTCCAGACTCAGGGGTTAAGGCATGACAGTTTTAAACTGGATGCTGTGTTTCTTTCTCATGACTTGGCATCCTGTCTAAGAAACCGAGTGAACAAAGAGGCCGATGCGTTCTCCCAAGTTTTCATCATCTGAGCCTTTGCCTGCGGCCTCTGATTCATTGTGTGCTCCTTTTTATGTTTGATGTGAAGTAAAGGTCTTTTGGGGGCTGGAGAGATGGTTGGATCAGAGGTTAAGAGCACTGACTGCTCTTCCAGAGGTCCTGAGTTCAATTCCCAGCAACCACCTGGTGGCTCACAACCATCTATGATGACATCTGGTACCCTCTTCTGTACATTGTATACATAATAAATAAATATTTTTTTAAAAAAAGGTCTTTAGTATATGGATGTAATACAGCTGCTCTGCTACTCTTTACCTGATGAATTATTTTAGCACCCTTATTACAAAAATAGCTAACTATTAACGCTAATGTGAGATGAGTTTTATCAAACACTTATTTGATTTTTACATTTTAAAATTTTTATTTATTTGTTTATTTGATTTTTTTCAACGTAGGGTTTCTCTATGTAGCTTTGGAGCCTTTCCTGAAATTCACTCTGTAGACCAAGCTGGTCTTGAACTCACAGAGATCTGCTTGCCTCTGCCTCAGGTGTATGCCAACACTGCCCAGCTTACAATTTTTAAAGAAGTACATCATATATCATATCTCAAGTTGCTATAACTCTTTTTGAATGAATACAAATGCATGGAATAGAAACCAGTTCAATGCTTGCTTGTTTCCTCAAAGCCAGTTAGAAAATTCTTCTTACATCTAGAAGCAGTTTTTCACCAAGTCAGAACATGGAAGTCAATAAGCTGCAGACTTGAGTATGTGCATAAGTCTTCCCTAGTTTATTCTTGTGTGTTTCTCGGTGCATGCATGTGTGTGTGTGTGTGTGTGTGTGTGTGTGTGTGTGCAAGTATAATTCATTAACCTTGAGTTCTACCACTGACCCCAGACCCCAGCATTAACTTGTTATAAAAATTACAGAAATTAATCACTTCCCTAGTACTTCAGCCTATAATGCATTATTTTTTTAAGATTTATTTTTTATTTATTTAATTGTGCATGTGAGTGCTGGTGCCTGAAGAGACCAGAGGCATTTGATCCCTCCTGAGCTGCAGTTACAGGTGGTTGTGAGCTGTCTGATATAGATGCTCTTGGGACAACGGCAAGAGGGGTAGACTCCCTTAACCGTTGAGTCCTGTCTCCTGGCCCCAGAATGTGTTTCTTGATTGAAAGACCTCTTCCCAGCACTTCAGCAGGTGAGTGGGAAAATAAAACCTAGGACTCTGATCTCACAGGTGGAGTACAAGGGTTCGCCCCAAATAAGATAAGGCTCAGGTGGCTTATTTACTGAATCTGTTTATTTTTGGCAATGCTGGGAGTTGATCCCAGGGCCCCTAGCACGCCAGGGAAGCATCAAAGTCCTCTGCCTGGATGGGACCTGATTCTGGATTGAGATTTTTTGATTCCCATTTTAAACTCATTTTTAATTTAATTTAATTATTTTTAATTCCCATTTTTATTTTTAGTACTCATTGTAGATTATTTCTCTTTCTACTTATGAACTATTGCTATCGCATTAATGGTGCTTTGACACTTATGTCATAAATATTTTCTGTTGTTTCTGATTGCTGTAACATTCTCCTTCAAATTTGCGCAAGCATTGGACTTGGAGTGATGTAAGCTCATTAATTCAATGTGTCGGTTGTTATCAAGGTCCAGTTATTAAAATCTATCTTAGAGTAAGTCATTAACTCTCCAATTAAAAGAAAAGAAAAGAAAAAAAGCCCTTTATCGACTTCTACTTCACAGATGAGATAGGGACACTATTGACTGTAGGTAAGCACCTATGTACTTTAACCACTGAATGACGGGCCAAGTAGATAGCTGGACTGTTCAAGGACCTGGTTTGAAATTCATTCAAGCTGATGGGGGTGGGAAGAAGGTGCCTTTGAGTCTTGTTACATTGTGTAAGTCTACATTTTTCTCTGTTCAAAATCCTTCAACTTCTAAACTCAAAACACCCTATGCCTAAAGCAGGCACCCTCTCAAGTTTAAAAAAAAAAACAAAACAAAAAAAACAAAAAACAAAGCAACATCCCAGAATCCTCCTCTGCTTGCAACTTTACCAACCACCATTCTAGGAAGAGCCAAGCTGCAATACTCTCCTCCTTGGGAGCCTGCCTTTCCAACATGGGCCAGATTCCCAAGCTGTGTGAGGAGCTGAGCCTGTGTCCTCACAAGTATCCTGAATAATGATGTGACTTCACTTCTGGGAAGGGTCACAGGGCGTTGTTACCATTCATACTCTAGCATACACCCTAAACTGCTTTAAACAAATGGATTCGGGTCTTGGCCAAAAGGGAGTGGAGCTCAATCATGGCCCAAAAGCGTGAGCCCATTACAACACCCTCGAATTTTCTCAGGGCAGGGTGAATAAGGTGGATTCTAGTGTAATTATCTTTGTGTAACTGAAAGTTAAAAGACTGATGACTGTATGATTTAAGTATCTATTTAAATAACCTCCTTCGGTTGCACTTATTTTTGAAGGACATGCTACTAGCAAATAAGCTATTAGTTTTTCTAGTAGATTAGAATCTGAATGGGCACATGAAGAATGAGCAGTGTTCCCATAGGAACCCTTTCTCCAAGGATTATTAATAAGATTGTTCTTGTTGTTTACTCTAGCTTTACACACAATCTGCTATTCTAAGACCTGTAATAATATAAGCCTTGCCCAGAAGAGATCAGGTGTTCTATGAATATAATTTAGATGGTAAAGAATAAAGAGAGCACCTGTGGTGCTTGTTTGTCTCTGTGTGTATTGTTGTTGCTCTGAGGACTGAACACAGGAGTTCATGATTACTGGCCAAGACTTTACTGACTGAACTATCCTCTTAGCTCTAGCTTCAAATTTTAACATGCATGAGAATCATCTAGAGAAGGTCATAGGCTCTGATTTGACAGGGCCTGAGGCCTGAGATCCTACAACACTATCCAGCTCTCTGGAGTGCTGATATTGCCAAAGGAGCCACACCTAGAAAAGGAGGCATGTGCAGACCAGAAAACGCTAAGCCAGGATCTGCAAACACACCGGAGCTCAGGTTCCTGATCTATATAAATTTTTTTTTCTAACATCACTCTAAGTGTGTACTCTCATACTTCAATATCTCCTCTAGAGCTATCATGCAATTTTTCTTTGGGCTTCTGATTCTCAGTGCTCATGTCTGCTATTTTAGGATCTGTTCTCTATAGAAAAGCTGGGTGTAAATGCCTTAGACTAGCAAGTTTTTGTTTTTAGTCTTTTACCAGTCTACTGTGATCCATGGAAGTCTTAGCTGATGATAATGGTTTGAGATTATAAGTAAGACTTCAGTTAACAGTAAAGGGCTGTGGTAAAATAAGCAAGTGGGAATTCAGGAGGATGTCCAAAAGGAAGGGATAGCTAACCCTACCGGAATAGGGAGTCCTCCTGTGACAGGGCAACATGAGTGCAGAGGGTCCTCCATCTTGTTTTCTGCCTGAGTCCATTTTAGGTTTGATTTATCTTCTTGGCAAGAATCCCTGTGGAAAATTAGCCAGCTCTATTCTAGGGACCCTAGGTCAAGATACCCTAGCTAACTTACCTTAGCTTCTCCTAAACTGCTTGCTTGCACAGAATCCCCTCTTCCAGCTAACTGCTTATCTTGGCTCCTGTTAATCTGCTTGTTTTTGCAAAACCTCCCCCTGAAGCTGCCAACCAAGATATCAGAATGTGGTTTGTGCCTTCACAACACTGGCATCCTTCTCTAAACACTGGCACTACACTTTGGTCCTAATATATGAGTATAGTCTCAGCCAGGAGGAATAAAGACTTCTAACTGGCTATATACTGTGTTTGTGTGGTCATCTCCATTGGGCTCCCTCGTCACTTAATAGACCCTTTATGCAATGTCCCAGTGTGGAAAGAACTGTGGAGCATGTAGGGGAAATTAAAAGCATCTGCACCGGGTACCTGTGAAAAGAACATAAATAATGTTCTGAGAACTGCTATGGAGTAGCTGTAGAAACCAGCAGATCTGGTGTTACGAATGGCTGTATACACATCAGATAGATTTAGGCTAGCTCTAAAGCCAAATTTTTCTCCTGAAAATGATGGCCCTAGAGGGTGGAATTTCAGTTGCTAGTTCCTTTTTCTAGAGACTCTTAGAATCACCCACCATCAGCTTGTGAGCTGCATATATACTATGGGTGCCACTAAATACCAGTAATCATGTGCTAGAGAAACCATGGGAAGGGCTGGGGGAGCAGAAGTCAGAGGCTGTTCTTAACCTTCCTGTTCAGACCACATGGTTACTCTCCAGAGGTCAAGGAGCTGTCTGACAGAGCCACTGATGACATCACTGCCAGTTATCACCCTTCAACATAGTAAACACATCAGCACCTGCTGTGACCCTCACAGATAAGGAAAAGACCTTCCAAATCTCCCATCATCCCATCTAGCTGACAAAATCCCAGTTACATATAGACTTCTCTAGGCAGCACAGGCAGGCTAAGAAATGCGTCATTCTTGTTTTAACTGCAAAGCACTTTTCACTGAGGCACAACAGCTGCACATACAAATGTTCAAATAGTAAAAAAAGATTCCTGAAGTTTTCATAAAATGAGCACTCCCCTATGTAGCCAGCACTCAGCAAAGGAGATGGACACTATCAGAATACGAGAAGCCACCGCATATTCCTAAGTATTATCCCCATCGAATCACTACAGGCCTGGGGTAGCCCAGTGATAGAACTAGGACCCTGGATTCAATCTCCACTACCTAGCAACAAGTAATCTAATCAATAAATGCAAAAGTAAACTGAATAAATTTTGCTCAAAAGAAGTGATTATGGCCAATAAATATAGACACAAAAAGTTCAATGTCCTTAGTCTTCAGGAAACTGGAAGTCAAAACTATACTGAGATCCTCTTTCGCTTCAGTCAGAATGGCTGTCATCCAGGAAACAGACAACAGATACTTGGAAAGCTGTAGGAGGCAATCCCCATACATTGTTGACAGGACAGTGGGTCAGTTCAGCCGTTATGGAGGCTCTAAAACAAAACAAAGTCTCTGCCATATTATCCTTTAGGTCCCTAAAGTAATCTGTGTCTGAATGTCATAGAAATATTTGTATACCCACAATTGTCACACACTATTTCACAACAGCCATATTGAGAAATCAGCCTGAGTGTCCATCAACAGATGAATGGATTAAGAAAAATGTGATCAGCTGGTCCTGGTGATGAACATCTTTAATCTCAGAGTTTAGAAGGCAGAGACAGGCCAATCTCTGTGAGTTCGAGGCCAGCCTAGTCTACAGAGCAAGTTCCAGGACAACAAGAACTGTTAAACAGAGAAACTCTATAAAATAAATAAATAAATAAATAAAAATTGTAAAAATCAGATATATACAATGAATGGTGTATTATTCAAGAAAACAAATCATATCATATCATCATTTATTATGAAAGAAGCCAGACTCAGAAAAGGCAAACACTACATTTCTCTCATATGCAGAATCTAGGACGGCAGAATGAAGATTGCTTGAGGGAAAGAAAGCTGAGGAGAGGTAAGGGAGAGAGAATGACAGACCGGATGGAGAGGATCAAAGTATGTGACTGTGTTCGAACACACGGTGAAGTCCACCATCTTGTACAATTAGCATACACTGACAAGTGTAACACAAATTCTAGCTGGTATTTATGAAAACTCAGAGCCAGATATTGGGGAAAAGCTGAAATATCAGAGAGACAGGGAATAAGCCACAACCAATTCTCACCAGCCAATTTCTCAGGATAAAAGTTATCGTCCATCTTCCTCAGCCTGGCTCCTTGTTGCTTCTACAGAATATCTCACTGTCTGCGTATACTTCCTTAAATATCTTCTTCACCCAGTTGTTTCACTTCAAGGTTTAACTCTCATCATATTCTAGAGTTAAGATTAGAGATGTGAACCACTACTATTTGGTACTTAGACCTTGAACTCACAGAAACACAGAAAGATCTCTGTCTCTGGAGTTATAGGATTAAAGGCGTAGGTCAACACTGGTCTTTCTTGTGCTGGGATTAAAGGCATGAGTTACCACTCGCTGACCCTCCTGACTTGACTCTAGGTGGATCTGTCCTCTGATATTCCAGACTGGTTTTATTAAATATAAAATATATCACCACAGATAAGTATAGCAAACAAAATGTAACAAAAACAATTGGAATCTTGAGTTCTCACACTATAAACTAATCTTGCCTATTTGTGACCCATAAATGAAATGGGATGATATAGAACACACTCACACCTGACTGACGTTGCTTACTCAACATCCTGTTGGCAAAATGCATCCATGTTGCCTTGGTGTAATAGAGTCTTCCACCTGGGAGGATCACTCTGGGGTTTGGCTCAGTGGAAGAACTCGATTTAGAGTGATGCTAGGTTCCATCCACTGTCATAAAAAGTGTTTAAAGTAAGAAGATGCCTTCACAGTGGATCTTATCAACTTCAGAATAGATTGCTTTCTTCTTCTGAAGTCAAGAACTTTTATCTTTTTGTGTAAAGAAAATACTTCATGGAGTGGAAGGTGTAGCTCATTGGGTCAGCGCTTATCCAGCAGAAAGAAAGCCTGGGGTTTGATCAGCAGCATCACATAAATGGAGTGTGGTGGTAAATGCCTGTCATCCCAACACTCAGAAGTTAGAGGTGAGGGGCTGGAGAGATGGCTCAGCGGTTAAGAGCACCTTCTGCTCTTCCAGAGGACCCGGATTCAATTCCCAGCACCCACATGGCAGCTAACAACTGTCTGTAGTTCCAGTTCCAGGCAAACATCAAGGCAAATAAATAAATAAATACAGGTTTTTTTGTTTTTTTTTTTTTTTTAAAAAAAAAAAAAGAAGTTAGAGGCGGAAGGACTAGAAGTTGGAGGTTACTCTTGTCTACATAGCAAGTTGGAAGCCAGCCTGGAGTACATAAGAACCTATTTCAAAAAGAAAGAGAAAGAGGGATGCGGGAGGGATGGGGAGGGAGGGAGGGAGAATACTACTCCGTCACTACCCTTTGACATGTTCAGTTGACAGATTCACTGATTTCTTGCTTTGGAAACTGCTGTTAAAGAAATGAAAAGCCACCTGAACACCAGTGATGCGGAATCCTGGATTCAGGGTCACTGGGCTGGCCAACAGTAACTGACCAGCAAGTGGTGTGGCATACATCCATCCCAGAAGCAGCAGAGTGGGACACTGAGATTTTTATCAAGCAGTTCAGAATACCAAGCAATTTTAAGCTTATGTATTACTTATTTCTGGAGTTTCCTATTAAGAATATTTGAACTGAGGCCAGCAAGATGGCTCAGCAGGTAAAGGCGCTTGCTGCCAAGCCTGATGGCCTGAGTTCAATCCCCAGATATCACAGAGTCAACAGAGAAAACTGACCCTTAAAACACACAATCCATAGCAAATGTCATTTGAAGTCATATTGTGGATTTGGTTCCTATTTTTCTCATCTCTAATAAGAAGAGTGTTCGGGTTTTTGTTTGTTTGTTTGTTTAGATTTATTTATTTATTATATATACAGTGTTCTGCCTGCATGTATGTCTACATACCAGAAACAGGGCACTAGATCTCATTACAGATGGTTGTGAGCCACCATGGATTGCTGGGAATTGAACTCAGGACCTCTGGAAGAACAGTCAGTGCTCTTAACCTGAGTCATCTCTCCAGCCCCAAGAAGGGTATTTTTTCATATACTAATTGGTCACTGGATGCCCTCTTCTATGAAATACCATTTAATTTTTTGACTGATTGTCTACCAGTGTGCAGTTTTTCTTGCTATTCTGTGATTCATTCATCTTCCCTATGTGCACCTTAAGAAATCTTTGCCAACCTCAGTGACATAGAGGCATTCTCCTGTTTTCTTATTAAACTCTTTATTGTTCACATTTCAATTTACAATTCATCTGGTGTTGACTTTCACATATGGTGGGGAGTAAGGAGTATACCATTGAGATTTCCAGTTGCTGCAAACCGCATCTATCATAGCAGCAGAGGGAGCATGGGTAAGAGTTTCCTGTGCAGTTATAGCCCAGGTTCCATCCCAATCATTGTAGACAGAAACAACAAAAAAACTCCTAGGTGAACTCCCAACCCCCTGAACTCCTTTTCAAATACATACTGTCAGGCTGGAGAGATGGCTCAGAGGTTAAGAGCACTGACTGTTCTTCCAGAGGTCCTGAGTTCAATTCCCAGCAACCACATGGTGGCTCACAACCATCTATGATGACATCTGGTACCCTCTTCTGTACACTGTATACATAATAAATAAATAGATGTTAAAAACAAATCCATACTGTCTTCTGTGAGGCCTTCTCCACATTGCACACCCTCCCCCAGCAGCTACTTCTTCTTTCTTGCCCAGCTTCCAGGAATTGTCACCATAGTCATACAGTGAAGTCTGGAGCCCTAGCAAGAACAGCCCAGCCCACAAACAGATTGAAAGAAGCCCAGGATGAGATCTGCTGTTAAAAATGGATGTTAGAATACGCTTACAGAGTGTGGCTTTGGCTGGGGGACGATGGCTCAGGAAGAGAGGGTTTGTCTACTCAACTCGTGCTTTTGACCCTCAAGATCAGAAGAGAAAAAGGAAGGAGAAAGGGAGAGGGGAGAAAAAGAGGAGAAAAGTCTCAGAGTTTAATCAAAGAAAGTACAGGACTCGAGGAAGAAGAGTTGGAGTTCACACCGTACTAAGGCTTCTGGGAGAGGGCAGCCTTTTAGTTGGTCTGTAATAAGTTCGCAATAATATAGCAAAGACTGTGGACAAGGTGAGCTCTGGGACCCCTTTATGGGAAGGGCTCTCTAACATTTCTAAATTGTCCCCAGAGTCTACAGAGCTCCTAAGATCTTGCCAATTCTGTTTTCAAAATACTACATTGTCTTACTAAAACCACATAATAACCCTATATGACAGTTGTTCTCACTTAGAGATGGGGTCCTGGAGGTTAGATAACACACCCAGTGGCCTTGTGTCTCATAAGTGGTAAAGCCCTTGCTGTGGATTAACTTCTTGACTGTTGTGTGAATGTTCACTAATGATCCGTCAGTACACTCCTACTCTGCCTTGCAGGTCTTACACAAGCCACTTACTACCATCTCAAAGAATCCATCTCTATAAGAGCCTATTGCACCAAGGCATTCCCATCATCTCCATAAATCCTCTTATTCATTACATGAAACAATGATTCCTTGGCACTGGCTATGTGCTCAGCAGCATTCTAATGATCGTGGTAGGGATCAAAAGAAGTACAAGTTGCAAATTGTGTCCACGTTACCAATCTCAGACCCAGGAAGTTAAACTACTAGGGAGAAGCCAAGTCCTCTTGTCACTAGGCCATGGACTTGACCCTTGGGACTCAGATAAAAGGCTGGTTTTGGTTTTGGTGTCCCTGACTTCTGAGGATCCCCCAGAAACAGCCTAAGTTTCTTCTTGTACTCATTTGAAGGTTTCCAAACTCAGAAGGATCCAGATTCATCATCACTAGGGTCAGCTGGCCTCAAAACTGAGTTTCCCCGCTGCGTGCAGGGCTTCTCTGAAGATGGAATCTCAGAGTACTTGAAAATGCCATTTCATAGTAAATACAGTTGTTTTTAATATTAATCTATTTGTGTGTATGTTTTGCCAGCACACATACTGAGTGTCCTCAGAGCACAGAAGAGGGTGTCAGATCCTCTGGAACTAGAGTTACAAATAGTTGGGGACCAAATCCAGGTCCTCAGGGAGGTCAGTCAGTATTCTTAACCACTGAGAAACCTGGCAGCTAACCACTAAATGTAAATTTTTATAGGGAAAAAAAAATCTGTCCATGCCTCCAAACAGCAATTTTGAAACACAATCTGATACTGCCCTTAATAAGAGCACTGCTCAGGTGACTTCATCCTCGCAGGCTTGGCTACCCTAACACGCACCTTCTGGTTTTCTCTCCATTCTTTACTCTTCTAGACCAAAGTAAATACTTCTGCCCTGACACCAGATCTAAACTTGAACAGCTTGTGTCTTTGGCTCCTCTGGGGCAGATGGCACTCTGGTGTGGATTCCGGAGGACTTGACAGCATTGCTTTCATGAGCTTTATCCTTTTTTGAAAAAATCCAGAATCTCCTGGGAATGAATCTGTGATTGTCTGAAAGTAAGAAGGCCTATCAGGTAGGTGTGGGCAGAGAGTTCACAGTCCCACTGGAGAGCATAAAGTCCCTAACTTGGGAGTAGCCCGATAGACTACTTGCCTCTCTCTCCTTCAGCAGTCCTGCCTCAAGAGGGGAACAGTCACATACGTCAATCCTGGACTTCGATCTCAGCAGTTTTTAACTTCTGTCCACTTCAGTTTTGTGATCTGTAAAATGGGGTCACATTGTCTAGTTAACAGGCTGTAAGAACACATGGCGTGAGACACAACAGTACTCTAAGGACTTCAGAGCTGCAGAATGCTGCAGGGTTTTGAATCTTTGTTTTTACATTTCTTTAGTTTTTCAGTCTAGAAAATACACTGATCAGTCACGATGACCACATTACATTTTAAATTTATTGCTATATCCCAGTGGCTATAGTGTGGGCAGAATCACTAAAGAGAGCAAGACAGGGGTGGCTTGAATCCTGTCTACTGGATAGGCTTGTGATAACTAGGAGATGCTCAAATCATACAAGGAGTATACCCAGGACTTGGCAATCCATGGGAGACTTACTGCCCAAAGAGATGTCCACCCAAAGTTCATTTAAAACAAACAAATAACAATAACAAAACCCAGCCACATAGGCTGAGCACACTGTAGTAGAGTGTGAGGCCCTGGAGTCTATTCTCAGCACTTTTTATCCTGTTTACCATGTGGGGAATCTATCCCAGAGCCTTGTGTGCTACAGGTATAGATCGGCCATTCAGCAGACACCCCCCAGCCCTCCCTCTAGAGATTTCCTCACTTCTATGAACTTGATTCTTCAAATCCGATCTTACGATAAAAATTTAACCTGGCTTTGTCTTAAGAGATAGGGTGAATTCCAATCTGAAAATAACAGAACAGATAATACTTTCCCCTTCTACTTCAGTAGAACCTTTAGGCTGAATTCCTTTTTGAAAAAAAGAGAGAGAAATGAAGGGCTGGATACGGAGTCAGGAAGAGTGGAGGGAGGAAGCTGAGGCTGACTCACTGTAGCCTTTTAGAGGAGGATTAGGCTTCCACCCCCACAGTGTGATGCTGTCAACTCCCACTTTGGAAAACGAAGCAGATCTTGACACGAAAGCAGTTTACAATGGCTCAACCAAGAAAAGGAGCCGGATTTAATGTTAGCGTCCAGATTGCAGTTTAAATGTAAGAACATGCCTGGTTATCAGGACTCTGCTCACAATGGCTAAGTTAAGCAACTGGCTTAGGTGTCGATCAGTGGGTAGGCAGAGAAAGAAAACGGTGGCATGTGTGTGCTGTGGAATATTATTCTGCCTTAAAGGGGAGCAGAATCCTGTCATATGCAGCAAAATGAACAGTCCTGGGAGACGCTGTGTTGTGTAAGATAAACTAGTTTTGAAAGCCAAGTACCACATATTCTTTGTTATACATGGGTGCTAAGAAGCTGATTGGGATGGGGAGCAGTGTTTGGGAAGGGTGGGAATAAAAGCAAGCTGGATTGATTAATGCTCTCAATGTTCATACAATGAAATATCATATCACACCTTATTAATAAGCACTCTCTATAGATGTATTTAAAATAAAGGAAAAAATGGAAAAACAATGTGCATGGAGAGTAAATGCTCAAAGGCCTTTAAAGTACACATACTGGGGAAGTGTACCTCAGTAACAGTGTGCTTTCCTAGGGGAGGGGTAGCTCAGTAGCAATGTGCTTTCCTAGGGGAGGGGTAGCTCAGTAGCAGTGTGCTTTCCTAGGGGAGGGGTAGCTCAGTAACAGTGTGCTTTCCTAGGGGAGGGGTAGCTCAGTAGCAGTGTGCTTTCCTAGGGCGTGTGATGCCAGTACTCAGTCCCTAGGGTTAAGGGTGGGGGCAAGAACACCTATTGCCTCATCTCTACTGCTCTGTCCGGAAGCAATTAAGGCAGTAATTAGGGAGATCATTCAAGCTCAGAAAAAGTAAAGAAGCCTGAATCCATCAGTAAGAGCTCAACAAACACATCCTTATGATGATATGCTCTTTATATTTAAAATAAGATACCAAATATTTGTGCCGGGATAAGATGTCTCAGATGTCTGAAAGACAAGCATAGGGACCAATATGTACTCACATGGTTTTATTCTGATAAAGTAAATACATGTGTGAATGTGTGTGTGTGTGTATACCTCCAAAAGCTCCTAAAGTATTAGACATGGTGGTGTGTGTCTATTAGTCTAGCATTCAGGAGGCAGAAACAGAAAGGTATTGAGTTCACAATCTGGGCTATATATACAGTGAGTTCCCGGCTAGTGAGACCCTGTCTCAAAAACAAAAAGAGAAACATCAAAAACTCCTAAAAGCCGTTGAGGGGCTACAAGTTCAAGATGATGGGCTGAGTTCATGCTTTTACTCTTCCAGTCCCTCTGAAGTGACCTAAACCCACATGTCACAGGCACCCTGAGCACAGCTGGTAAAAGTTCACAAGGGGCACCCCTCACTTCGCCCAGCTCTGGCTCAGGTCTTACCTGCTTCTCTGAAGTGATAAGATACTAGGAACTGAGATAGGAGAATTTTTTTCTGCTTTTTGTAATGTGAAGTCTCTCCTTCCTGGTGCTTGTTACACTCTGACCCAAGGTGAATGCCTGAAACTTCAGTCGGACCAAACACTAAGTCAAAGTGTATTATTTCTACAAATGCATAGATTTAATGCTTTTCTATCTTACTTACTTACAATAGTTTAATTTATAACTTAGGCTAGTAAGAATTAGCAGTGATAAGATAATCAGACAAAAACAACTGTAGCAATACGTTGTAATAAAGTTATTTGAAGACTCATGAATTATTGACTTCTGGGCTTTTCCACTCAATGGTTTTTGGGCATTTATTGAGCGTGAGTCACTGAAACCTAAGAAAATGAAATCACAAGTAAGGGGAAAACATTGTGTTTGGATGTTTTCATTAATACTATGAATTTTTGTAAGCAGTTGCTAAAGCCAGGCTTAGCCTACGCCTGTAATACCAGAATTTCAGAGGTGGCCCCAGGAGGAGCCGGAATGTGAGGCTGTTCTTGGCTACATCTCAAGTTCCAAGCCCACCTATGCTACACAGTAGGATTGTAGCTCAAAGAAAAGAAAAAACAAAAAACAGGGAAGCAGAGGGGAGGGGGTATGGGGGGATGACAAGGCATGCGGTTGTCCCATGTAACCTCAGCATCCCCGGGGTAGAGGCAGGAGATGCCAAGGATAAGGCTAGTCTATGGTGTATGTGAGACCCTGTCTAAAGGAGGAGGAGAGGTAGGAGAAACTGGGGAGGGGAGGGGAGGAGGAGGAGGAGGAGGAGGAGGAGGAGGAGGAGGAGGAGAGCAGGTAAAGGGAAGAGGAGGGATTGGAGAAAAGACTACTGATGCTACATACAAAAAAAAATAATTTGGGGCTGGAGAGATGGCTCAGCGGTTAAGAGCACTGACTGCTGTTCCAGAGGTCCTGAGTTCAATTCCCAGCACCCACATGGCAGCTCACAACTGTATGTAATTCCAGTTCCCAGTTCCAGGCAAACACCAAGGCAAATAAATAAAAAAGTAAATAAAAAGTTAAAAAAAATAATTTAATGGCATTAAGCCACTTTGCATTTAGTTTAACTAGAATTCACAGAAACCTGAGAAGGCAAATGAAAAATATTTTTTAATGGTTGGGGGTAGGGCAAAGAGAGAAAGAGGGAGCAAGGGGGAAGAACATTTCTTTTATGTCATTTCTTTCATTCATTCACTCATACCGAGGGTGGTACCTATAGCCTACACATGCTAGGCAAGCACTGCATTCCACATCTGTCTATAAGCCTTTGAAAATGTTTTTCACCAGACCTGGCTCAGATGGGGAGATCTAAACAGTGTCATGATCTCTGCCTTCCAATAAACCCAAGCTAAATCTGAAAGAGACAATGAAAACTTGGTCCATTCTGGTCCTATGAGCTTTTTGTATGCGGAACCATCTGTCACACTGAGTGTTTGTTTCTAGTGGTAACAAAGTCTTTTGCTTTTGTTAAAATTTAAATGACATGAAATATACCCCATTAGTTGTGCAAAGACAATGCAATGTTCTCTCCCAGCACTAAATGATTCAAGGTATTTCCCAAGGTCATTCTTTTAAAAACATTTATTACATTTCAGTTTTGGTGTGTGTGTGTGTGTGTGTGTGTGTGTGTGTGTGTGTGTGATGGTACGTGAATGGAGGTCAGAGAACAACCTGAGGAGTTGGTCCTCTTGTCCCACCATATGGGTCCCAATCTTGGTCACAGGTGTCTTTATCCAGTGATGGCTTTTTTTCCCCTAGGCCAACAACCAGCTCCCAAATCTTGACTTCTTATTAGTTATGAATGCTCAGCCTAGCTAACATTGGCTAGCTCTTTTAACTCTTAGCCTGTTTCTCTTCATCTACGCTTTGCCTCAGGACTTTTCACCTTTCTTTCTGTACATTCTGCTCTGTATCCGCTTCCTCCAGAGTCTGATGTTGCACTAATCCTAACTGGTCTTATAATAAAAACTCAGAGTCAGATATTGGGGTAAATGCTGAGATCAGAGAGAAAGAAGCCACAGCCAATTCTCACCTCACCAACTCCTCAGGCGAAAGGGGAAGATCCTGTCTTCATAAATCCTCAGACTAAGTGCCCCAAGATCCTGTCTCCACCTGCCTTATATTTCTTTCTTCACCCAGCCATATCATTTCCTGTCTCCACCTTCCAAGTGCCGAGATTAAAGGAGTGTGCCATCACCGACCACCTGGCTCTCCTTCTCCTTTAGACTGGATTGACCTCATGTTGCTCAAGGTGGCCTTGAACTTACAGAGATCTGTCTGCCTCTGCCTCCTAAGTGCTAGGATTGAAGGTGTGTGGCACCACTGCTTGACCTCTGTAGCTAACGCTGTGGCAGGCCCTGCTCTCTGATCTTCAGACAAGCTTTATTTAATAGAGCATACACAAGATACCACCACAGTCTGGCTTTTGATTCTGGGCATCTCCTTCTCTTTCTCCCCTTGCCCCCCCCACCACACCTAGATTTTATTTATTTATTCTCTCTACCTACCAATCCCACCTATGCCTCTACTCCTAGCTATTGGCTGTTCAGATCTTTATTAGGCCAATCAGGCACCTTAGGCAGGCAAGGTGAAACAGCAACATATCTTTACATAATTAAACAAATGCAGTAAAAACAAATGTAACGCATCTTTACATCGTTAACAAAGGCAGCAGAAACAAATATAACATACCTTTATACAATTAATATAATATTCCGCCGCATAAACCAAGGCAACACGTCTTTGCCCAGTTAAAACAATATTCCAGAACATACTGAGGCACCAGCCAAGGGAAATTTCATTCTCCTCAAAATTTAGAAATTAACTTCTAAGAAAATGGAAAGCTGGGGGCGGGGGCTAGAGAGATGGCTCAGTGGTTAAGAGCACCGACTGCTCTTCCAGAGGACCGGGGTTCAATTCCCAACACACACATGGCAGCTTACAACTGTTTGTAGTTCCAGGCAAACACCACGGCTAATAATTAAATAAATAAATAGTTTTTTTCTTTTTAAGAAAATGGAAAGCTGGTACTCAAATGAATAATCCTTAATAATAATGATTTTTCTCATCAGATTTTCTATTGATAACAAGAAGAAGTCTTTTTGTTTTATTTTATGGCTTTTTGGCTTTTCCAGACAGGGTTTCTTGGTATAGCTTTGGAGCCTGCCCTGGAACTCGCTCTGCAGACCAGGCTGGCTTTGAACTCACAGAGCTCCATCTGCCTCTGTCTCATGTGCTGGGATTAAAGGCCTGTGCCACCATCACCCTGCTAAGAAGTCTTCTTTAAGGAAAATCCTATGCATGTTGGACAGCCTTTATCCAAAGCTTACAACCAGAAGGAGAGCGGACTTCAGGGCTTTCAAAACCTTGAAATATTTGCATACACCTTGCTTGTTAAACATTCCTAACTCAAAAATCTGAAATATAGATTTTGGAGCATTTCACATTTCAGATAAGGCATCGCATTGCAAGAAAAAGACAGGAAGGAGGAAGGGAGAGATTACACAAGAAATTGTTAAATATTAAATGTAAAAAAGAGCGATAAGAGGAGAAGATAAGCAACCCTAGCCATTGGGCTCCCTACACCTGTTCCTGCTGATGGCCACAGCTGACTCATTTCTAACGACAACAAGGTTACCTAGCAACTATATTCTCATGACCAGCTATTTTCCCACCTCTGCCGCATGGAGCCCTGTTTAGTAATAATACATCATGTCATCATCAGTCTATACTCTTCCCACTAGATATAAACCTTAGCCATAATTGGTGGCAAATAGTGTTTGTTACCAGCCTGTGGATGGTTTTATTTTCCATATGAACTCAGTGTAATGTGCCTTATAAACTTATGTAAAGCTCAAATTTACTTTGAAGTTATAATTTTTTTTCAGGATTTAAAACACACTTTAAAAAAAAGGAAATTTAAAAAAAAGGAGAGAGAAAAAGAAAGAAAGACAGTGGTGGTACACTCCTCTAATCCAAACACTCAAGAGAGACAGAGGCAGGTGGATCTCTATAAGTCTGGGGCCAGCCTGGTCTACAGAGAGAGTTCTAAGACAGCCGGGGCTCCACAGAGAAACCCTGTCTCAAAATAAAGCAACCAAACCAAAAAAACAAAACAAAACAACCAAGCTGCTGCTGCAGTGTGTAAGTGTAAGTCAGGTAGAAACTCCATCTGGAATAGTAGAGAAAAGCTGAGCACTGTTGATTATTAATCTGTGCTCCTGACTGAAAAATTGAGCAATTGTAGCTGGACTGTCCCCAAAGAATGTCTTTGAAAGCCTACATCATAACCAGGTGTTTATCTTAGATGTGTAAGGAACAACCAAATCCTTTGGATCCTTTTGAAGATAAGGAGTGGGAAGCCACTGAGCCAGAATGATGAGCCCTTGGGAAAACAATACAGCTCAGTAGTCTAACCAGGCTGTGGGACTGATGACTGAGTCTCACCTGGGTCTCACCAGTCGTCAGTGGAAGGATGACTATATGGTCATCACAGAAAATAAATGCTTGGACAGATGCATAGTCCCAAGCAAAGGAATCCTGTTTTAGTGTCTTTAATCTCACACTTTAAAACTTCTTTTTAACTGTATATATATAGATGTTTTATTTGCATAGATGCCTATGCACCATGTGTGTCTCTGGTGTCTATGAAAGCCATAAAAAGCTTTTCCAACTTGGGCCCTGCAGAATGGCTCCCGCAAAGAAGGGTGGCGAGAAGAAGAAGGGCCGTTCTGCCATCAACGAAGTGGTGACTCAGGAATACACCATCAACATTCACAAGCACATCCATGGAGTGGGCTTCAAGAAACGTGCCCCTAGGGCACTCAAAGAAATTCGGAAGTTTGCCATGAAGGAGATGGGGACTCCAGATTGTGCATCGATACCAGACTCAATAAAGCTGTCTGGGACAAAGGCATAAGGAATGTCCCATATCGTATCCATGTGTGTTTGTCCAGAAAACATAATGAGGATGAAAACTCCCCAAACAAGCTCTACACGTTGGTAACTTATGTGCCGGTTACCACATTCGAAAATCCTACAGACAGTCAATGTGGATGAGAACTAACATGCTGAGTGTCAAATAAAGATGGGAAATGCCTTCAAAAAAAAAAAAAAAGAAAGCCATAAAAAGGCACTGGATCCCCTGAAACTGCAGTTACAGGCAGTTGTGAGCCACCATGTGGGTGCTAGGACTCAAACTCTGATCCACAAGAACAGCCAGTTCCCT
The DNA here is from genome assembly GCA_004025045.1 of Sigmodon hispidus. NCBI lineage: Eukaryota > Metazoa > Chordata > Mammalia > Rodentia > Cricetidae > Sigmodon > Sigmodon hispidus. The sequence continues at coordinate 77,865 of PVIH01002173.1, read as the reverse complement.
TAACCACTGAGCCATCTCTCCAGCCTCATAATCTCACAGGCTATTAATTTTGTAGACTTAAAATGGAAATAATTCTATTTACTCTTCAAATTAAATGAGAGTCCCCCTGCAGACATAGAGTGACAGGATCCTAATTTGTAAAGACATGCTTAAAACCACTGTTTCTCAATCTGTGGGTCACAACCACCTCGGGAGTCAAATGACCCTTTCATGAAGTAGCAACAAAATAATTTCATAGTTGGAGTCGCCACAACATGTATAAAAACTGTATTAAAGAATTGCAGCCTTAGGAAGGTTGAGAACACAGCTTTAAACTATTTATGAACAAGAGGCTAGGGCCTGGCATGTCACCCAGTGTCAGAGTGCCTGCCTAGCTGTATGCAAGGTTCTGGGATCAACCCTCAGCAACACACACATACACAAAGGCTAAAAAACATCCATCTACACCTATTGGTCTTTTTCAGTGTGGAAAAGAGACAAACAGTTCTCAGTGGGAAGCCTAGAAACATCTTCATGTTTTCCTTTTGCATTTTGTAAATTGTTTACTTATTCTTGGCTACAAGAATGCCATTTTTCTTGCATGGAATCCATCTCTAAGAAAATACACACTTGGAAGCTGTCAACAACAATAAGCTTGCCCAGTTGGAATGAGCCCGTTGGCAGAGTTGGCATGGATCAGACTTAATCCTTTCTCAGGCACTGATGCAACGTATGCGTGCAAGAGAGTACCTGTCGGGAGCCGTCAGCTGAGTCCCATTCTTTTTGGCCATCCACAGAAGGCCACAGCCATAGCCTGTGACATCTGCAGTAGGAGGGCTAATGAGACTTTATGGCAATTCCCAGTGAGCCAATTTCAAAAGATCTCAAACAGCGCAAGGCTAGATCTGAGTTCTGAAAATTCTACTTAGACCAAGTCTCTCTCAGATGCACAGCTCCGCCAGGGCCTCTCTGCCCTCATCTCTATGATCTCAGTCTTGTGTCCGCTATTCATTTTCTTTTCCACAAAAAAACACTCACCTGCAGACTGAGCACAACTTCCCAAGATCATTCTGTCCTTTGTATCACTGTACCCAGACTCTCAGGGACTCTAAAACCATGCCGAGCAATCTCGCTGCTGTCCTCTCCATGGCTCCCATGCTCCACTCCTAGCAAACCTGCGGTGCGGAGATTAACCAAATCTCAAGGCCCAGCAGCTCCCCGGATTCATTAGCTCACTGCCCACTAAATGCAGACTCATACTTTGGGCTTCTCTTTTTGCCTTTTGTTAAATATGGTCCTGTGTTGACATATTCTTTAGAGTCCACAGTTGGTAATAAAGAGGGAGTAGAGGTGTGTTTCTGCCTTCCCGGACTTTTCCTGTCTCCTTTTGCCCCTGCCCCTGATAAGACAGCTCACTAGAGAGTTATCATATTGATCTGATATGGAAAGACTCTTATGACGTGGAGTCTGACCTGGGTGGGAGCGGAGAGGATATGCAGCGCTAACCCACCAGTTTCCACGAGATACGTGCCATAAGGGTTAAACATTGGAATTAGAAACAGCTAGAAAAATACTGGCCTTCTGAAGCCCAAGGAGGTCATGGCTGTGGAAGTGCTTTGCCAAGGATAACCTATTTAAAACAAATCATGTTAAATCTCTGAACTGATTTGTTTTTAAAGGGAAGCAGCCAAGACCTTGAGTGAGTGGAGGCCAGTAATGCTCTCTCTCTTCTCAGTGTCCCCGAACCCCACCCTATTCTGTGAGAGCCAAACCCACCCCCACCCTTCACCCCTACCCCACCCCCCACCCCCACTCCTTATCTCCCACTCCTCAACCGCTCACCCCCACCCCATTTCCTCACCTTCTTATGCACCAGTGGGAACATCTCAACTAGCTCCTGGTCAGAGAATTTGTCAATGAAGGGTAAGTGAAGACTAGTCTTTCTGGAATGGTTTTCACATTTAAATTCTATGAAGTACACTAGTTTTATATGGATAGAAAGAAAAGAAAAAGAAAAAGCTGAATTTTTATTTTAGGTTTATTTTTTATATATATTTTAAATGAATATGTACTACGGTCAGCAGCAATGTATTCTTGTTTTCACCAAAATTGTGTTGAAATATCCACTGGTGCATAATGTCCTTATTAGTTCACAAAAGTACAAGCCAAACACAGGCTTGCTTTGTTTCTCATCACTTTAAGAAACAGTACCCAACAGGAGCGATGTAGGAACTAGGCTACATGGCAGCTGGATGAGTCTCACACACGATGAGCCAGGCATGGCCAGATGCACATGAGAACACATTCATGATTCCATTTACAAGAAATTCAAAATGACATTGAAAGTCTCAGTGATGTTTATCTATGGGAAGGCGGGTGGGGGAGGGGCACAAAAGCAGCTTAGGGTAGTAAGCAATGTTCTAGTCTTGATCTGGGAACTAGTGCCTTGAGGGTGTTGGTTTTATGAAAATTAATTGAGCTTTAAACATACACTTTCTGCATATCTGTTATGCTTTCAAAAATTTAGGTGATGGTTGTCCATGCCTTTAATCCCAGCACTCCAGAGGCAGAGGCAGGTGGATCTCTGTGAGTTTGAGGCCAGCCTGGTCTATAGAGTGAGTTCCAGGACAGGCTCTAAAGCTACACCGAGAAACCTTGTCTCGAAAAAAACAAAACAAACAAACAAAAAAAGTTTACTAAAATTTGCGAGTGGAGACATGGCTCACAGGTTAAGAGCACTTGCTGCTTGCGGAGGACGCAGGTTTGTTTCCCAGCATCTACCCAGTGGCTTATGCCCTCCATAACCCCTAAAATAAGGAGATGTAACTAGAGGAAGAGGAGGAGAGAGAAAGGAAAGAGAAGAGAAGATGATAAACTCATAAGACTCCTGCACCTGCTCCTGCAGGCGTCTACACCACCCGTCTACACCAACTGCCTGTTTATATATCAGTCCAGGGAATCGGGGATTCTTTTCTGGCTTCCCTGTACCAGATAACACTCATGGTATATAAACATGTATGCATGAAAACATATGCACACAAAATAAAAATAATTTTTAGTAGTTTATCTCAAGTAGCAAAGTATGTTTTACAGAAAACTATAGCTACTTCCTAGAGTGTAGGAAATAAAGAATGGTAAAGAATTGTCTTTAAAGTGAGGCTAAATTTGGTCCATATATAAATGTAAAATGAATACACTGGGCTATATATGTGCCTTGGTGCTGTAGTACTTGCCTAGGATGCATGAAGAACTGCTAAATACATACATACAAAGATCTTAATTAAAATGTTAATGAGAGAATCAGGAAAATGTTGAAGTCAGTTCAAATGGGATTTGATTTATGGGCTTAGATACAGATCTAGATGTAGATATAGAATGTGTGCTCCTGTGTGCAGAAGTGTGCCCAAAGGCCGGGAGTCTATACCAACTGTCTATAGAGTATGTACTCCTGTGTGTGAGAGTGTGCATGGAAGTCAGGAGCCTATAGCAACTGTTTGTGGAGTGTGTGTTCCTGTGTGCAGGAGTGTGCACAGAGGCCAGGAGTCTATACCAACTATCTATGGAGTATGTGTTCCTGTGTGCAGGAGTGTGCCCAAAGGCCGGGAGTCTACACCAACTATCTATGGAGTGTGTGTTCCTGTGTGCAGGAGTGTGCACAGAGGCCAGGAGTCTGTACCAACTGTCTATGGAGTGTGTGTTCCTGTGTGCAGGAGTGTGCACAGAGGCCAGGAGTGTGTACCAACTGTCTATGGAGTGTGTGTTCCTGTGTGCAGGAGTGTGCACAGAGGCCAGGAGTCTGTACCAACTGTCTGTGGAGTGTGTGTTCCTGTGTGCAGGAGTGTGCACAGAGGCCAGGAGTGTGTACCAACTGTCTATGGAGTATGTGTTCCTGTGTGCAGGAGTGTGCACAGAGGCCAGGAGTCTGTACCAACTGTCTTCCTCTAATACTCTCCATACCCTTTTTTACTCCTTACTTTTTGAAATAGGATCTGGCATTGAACCTAGAGCATCGATTGGCTTAGATGAGTTGGCAAGTGAACTTCAGTGATCTGGCTGTCTATCTGCACACACACACACACACACACACACACACACACTTTTTTTTAAGCTACCTATTTTAGTATTGAATCTGTTTTTATTTTGTTTTGTTTTCTTCTCTTTTTTTCTTTGTTTCAGAAAGTCTGTTCTGGTTTCTGGATATGTTCTTAACTTTCTTGGAAGGGAGAGTACTAGATCAGAAGGTTGCCAAAGCTTATAGGAAGACCTTGGAGCGCACAGCTGGGCTGGAGGGCAGAAGAAAGGGAAGAGCTACTTGAGTATTTGAATTAGTTTCACCCATAAGATTCCAGACTTAGAGTTAATGCTTACTGTCTTCCAGTGACTTGACTCCCATTCCCCCACTCCTGTTCCTCACTCACCCACCCCATCCCTCGACTCACCCACCCCTGTACCCCTACTTTCACTTCTTCTCTCCCTTTGGACTTTGTGCAGAACTGATCCTTGCCTGAGGGACAAAAAAAAAAGTGTGGGTTGGCACAGCCAACCACAAAATTTCAAGTTCAAACCAACTCCCAGGCTACCACAGGTTCTCCCTGCAGATGGCTTCAGTAAAGATTAGAGGACAAATCCCTGAGGGGATTTTTCGAGAATCAGATTTCATTCCCACCTCCTCCATAGCAAGTCATGTGTTAACGTGTATTTTCTGATTAGTCTTCTCAGTCTTGATCTAAAATCTTCTTAAGCTGCCTGCATCTCACCATGATACTTGACCTCAGCTTCAGCAGTTGACTAAGTGTGAGGCACCGTGGCTAGGACACCAGAGTTAGGTCCTCCGGAAGAACAGCCAGTCCTCCCAATCATTAAGCCATCTCTCCAGCCCCACGCTTTTTCATATAAAACATCCAGCTATGTACAATGAGCATTGTCTGTCTCAATGCTGGGCTATTGCTTTGTTGTGTTTGTTGACAGTTCTTAGTAGGCAGGTGTAGTAGAATTATGTTGCATTGTTAATATTTGTCCTGTCTACTGCTTTAATAAAAAATGCTGATTGGCCAAAGGCAGACAGGAAGTGTGGGCAGGGCTACCAGACTAAGAAAACTTTGGGAACATCACAGAGCAGAGCTGCCAGAAAGATGCCACAAAGATGCCAGCAGACACAGAGGAAAGAAGCTGAAATGCGGGCTGGAGAGATGGCTCAGTGGTTAAGAGCACTGACTGTTCTTCTGGAGGACCTGAGTTCGATTCCCAGCATCTACATGGCAGCTAACAACTGTCTGTAATTCTAAGATCTGACACCCTTACACAGTTATACATGCAAGCAAAATACCAATTCACATAAAATAAAAATAAATATATAAAAAAAAGCCAATCTCCTCAAAAAAAAAAAAAAAAAAAAAAAAAAAAAAAAAAAAAAAAAAAAAAAAAAAAAAAAAAACCAAACCCCAAAAAAAAAAAAAAAAAAAAAAAAAGCTGAAATGCTGCTCTGAGAAAAGGTACTGAGCGGCATGGCTGAACAAGATAAGAATCATGGTTAGTTTAAGAGAAAAGAGCAAGTTATAAGCCTGGGCCCCAGGTCAATCAGTAAAAAATTAATGTAAGCATCTGTGTGTCTCTGTAGGACTGTGGGACTGGGGGACTGCCGGTCAATGGGTCAGAACCTCAGGACAAAACCTGAAAGTCTGGGCCAGAAACCATTTACAGCAGGCGGGTGTCCTAAGGGCCTTGCTCCTCCTTCTCTAGTACCCACCTAAGTGCTGGCACTTAGCACACGGGGCAGAGCCCAACCCAGTCATAAATATCAGTGTCTCTTGAGTGCACTGACCAAGCTTTCCTTTCAACCACTCCAGTACTCTTAGCATCTCTATGGGAGAGGGTGACACAAATTATAAAACATGAAATAACTTAGTTCCTGATCTGATTATTTTACATTATACATCATCAGCTTCAGTAGGACCATCATTTTAAAAACTGTGCTTTATAGTGGTACATCCCCAAGCTGTAAGTATTTGTGGTGTTCATTCAGTGAATACTTTTTAGGGTTTTTTTCTACACAACAGCTGTTCATTCAGCCACTGCTGGCAAGCTTTTTATAAATACTCTTACTGTGCTTTTGTTTCCAGGAATAGGGCATGCATTTCCATTTTTAAAAAATTAATCTTTGTCTTAAAAAAATAATGTCTAGCCGAGCAGTGGTAGCACACTGGGGAGGCAGAGGCAGGAGAATCTCTGTGAGTTTGGGGTTGGAGTGAGTTCTAGGACAGCTAAAGCTACACACACACACACACACAAACCCTGTCTCAAAAAAGTCATCATCATAAGAATAAATGTCTAGATGAATGTGGCATCTCACATCTATAATCCAAGCACTTGGGAGGCTGAAACCGAAAGTTCTTCCCAAGTTCAAACCGAGGCTATATATATGGTAAGTCCTCAACCAGGCTGAACTACAAAGTAAGACTCTCTCAAAGAAGGGATAAAAAATAAAAACAGTACTATCTAGCTAGTAGTTGTGAAATATACCTACAATCAAGAATTTAAAGACAAGCTGCTATATACTATGAAAATATGTCTCAAAATAGCAAACAAAATAAATGAATAAAATAAAAAAAGTCTAAATCTTGGATTGTGATTCAATAGCAATTTAGCCATTTTGTCACTGCGCATATACCAGCTCAACCTTATTTTATTTTATATATATATATTATATATATAAAATATACTTATATATTGTAAAATCTTATTTTAAAAGAGGGGAAGGAATAAAAAAGCCAACAGAAAAATCTGGGGTATTTTGGAAGACCTCTCAGCAGAACTAAATCCACACTGACTTTTAGTTAACACTGTTTACCACTTCTCAATGGAAGGATGGATCATGTTTAGGGAAGATAAAGGCAGTGTGGACCACAGCTGGATCCTTTCCAGGCTTTCAAGGCTGCAATACTCCATCTGGAGATAATCAAAGGTCTGGTTCTCCATGTTTGCTTGGAGACAGTTGTTCCCCTAAGCAACCTGAGGTTAGGAGTGTTTGCCTGCCTGCTGTAGCTGTAGCAAACAGAGCAGGCATCTGCTCCCAGAACCTCTGGTAGTTCCTGGAGAAGAAAATGGTCCAGCCACCCTTCCTGATATCACTGTCTTCTGTACAGGCTGAGGGCAGAAAGGGGGCAGAAAGAAAGAAAAAAAATGGAATAAAAATATAATCTGTACTGCCGTGTAAGTCACTAATCTCCTGGGTTATTGGTGGGAGGAAGGGAGCTTTGACAAATTCTGTGCTTCCTTTCAGAACTTCTTTGGGGATTTGGGAGAGAGATGAAGACAGGGTGAGCTGCGGGGCTATCAATCATGGAAACCACAGTAGTGTCTCATGCAGTTGTGGCTACAAGTGTTGAGTTCCTGTAGTAAGTTACATAAGCTCCATGTGTGCCCCACCCCCTCCCCTCACCTTCTAACCTTCAAGACTGGGCTAATATTTATGCCTCATGAAGTCACTGGGAGGAGTAAACAAGAAAACATGCCTGATCCTAGGGCTGCAGAAATAACAGGGTGTTGTAAGTTCAAAGCCAGCCTGGTCTACATATCAAGTTCTGGGCTAGAGCTTCATAGCAAGACTGTCTCAAAAAGAAAATAAAATAGGGGCTAGACAGATGGCTCAGTGATTAAGAGTACTAAGTGCTCTTCCAGAGGACCCAGGTTCAATTTCCAGCACCCACATGGCAGCTCACAACTGTCTGTAACTCTAGCTTCAGGTCAAAACACACCGTACACAAAATAAAAATAAATAAATAAATCTTAAAAAAAAGAAAAGAAAAGAAAAGAAAACAATCACGGGAAAATACTTCAAGACTTTAATAAAAGAGGGCTGGTGTGTAACTCACTGGTAGAGTACTTGTCTAGCACCTGCCAAGCCCTGGATTTAATATCTCCAAACCAAAAGCCAAACAAAACAAAATTCCCTCTAAGGGATATCTATTGTTATTAGTACAAGAACTTGGAGGCAGAGGGGAAACTTGGTAGCTTGGATTTAGGAGACTGGGCGGAGCCATCATTGATAGCTTTGTTAAAGTCCCATTGGTGCTGAGCTCTCAAGGATAAGCAGACCTTAAGGTACAGAGCTGGAGACCATGAGGGACTGAAAAGGAGATGAGAGGCGGGAAGCCAGCGAGCGTTTGTAGCAGAGGTAGTTGGATTTAACTGCTGTAATGGTCACGTGAAAGGAAATGATAAAAAAAAAAAAAAAAAAAAAAAAAAAAGTTAAGTGTGAAGATAGGCGTAGGGGAGCGGGGCTTGAGAGAGGGTTTGGCTGCTAAGGGACACTCTGCTTTCTGAAGGACGCAAGTTATGTTCCCAGCGTTCACACCAGTGACTCGAAACCACCGCCATTTCAGTTTCAAGAGATCCCATGCCCTCTTCTGGCCTCTTTGGGCATACACACATATGTGTGGCATGGACTCACATGAGAACAAATAAAAATAAAACAAAATCTTCAAAAAAAAAAAAAACAAACAAACAAAGAGGTCGGAGTTGTGTAAAAGGCACAGGCCAGACAATACAGACATTACCTTTATGCCTCGGGCAGGAGGAAGGGATTGAAGCCGAGAAGAAGCTGTCAATGAGGGAAGACTCCAGAGAGCAACAGACATGGAGAGGTAACTGTAAGGAAGACAGGAAGTGATGGCTCAGGAGCTACAAAGGAACCAGGAATGGAAAATGAGGAGAAAGCATTAGGCTGCTCATTAAATAGATAGCAGCGGCCACTCAGTTTAGCCATGAAGGGTATGCAGACATTTTCCCCTTCTTATAAACCCTTTCACTGCTGTCTTTTGAGACTGGATCTAAGTCATTCAGGCTGGCCATGAACCTACCATCCTCCTACCTCATATTCTCAGGCATCTAGAGTTGTAGACATGTATCACCTCACCCAGCTGAGGCAAAGGGTTGGCTTCAAACCATGGACCTTTCTTCTACCAAGTGAGAATTCCCACGGTACTTAGATGTGTGTGATGAAGGATTGCCCAAGCTTAGAAAGGAGCGACTGAGGTTGGGGACAGTGGTGCTGCTGTCACTGGATAGACTGTGTTCTGTCCAGAGGTAGGTTTAGCTGCCTGGTCCATGAGGTGGGGAACCAGGGATGAGCATCACAGGCTTGGTCAGTGTCCCTGCTGTAACTGAGTGATGCTTTTTTGCTATCTATGGATTGGAAGAGTGACCCTCAGAGTAAGGCTGATGATGTAGTGGACCTTTAAGAGGAGCTTGAACCCTTACGGGGCGGGGCTTAGTAGCCCCTCCCTGCTCAGTGGCTTCTTCTCTGGTTATGTGAGTCTCCTCCTCTTCTCTGCCATTATGGCGCCATCTTCTATGATGTGATACACTCCATGGCCCTTTCCAGAATTCACAATATACTTTTTGGACTTTCAGCCTCCAGAGCTATGAACTAAAATAATGTTCTCTTTATAAGTGCCCAGCTCTAGTTATTTCATGATCATATCAGAAAATGAACTAATACAATCTTCCTCATGGGGCACAGCCCGGAACATGGCTGTCCATTCTTGTCTTACCTCCCTGTGCTGCTATAACAAAGCACTCCCTGGGTGACTTAAACCAACCATCACAGATACTGATCTGCTCAGAAAGGAGAAGTTAAGGAACCCATATATTTTATTGCATGCTCATCATATTTGGATGATTTGTTACTCTTTGGGGTAGGGATTTGGGGAGCTGATTCAGATCCATCTCTAGCCTATCCTGACATCTTGCTGGGCTTTTAAAAAGCCGACCGATTCCATGCTGGTTAACAGAGAGAGACAATGTACGTGTTAGCTTTCACAGCATAGTTGTAGGAGCCTTGTAGCACAATCGGTAGCCTCAGCCTTGCCTGAGGGTGGAAGCATAAACCTTCGCTGTCTTTGGAAAAGGAGATGTGAAACTCTACCCAGCACACCCTGAATTATACACAGTTGTACACCTCATACAAACAAAAGGTACACTAAATACAGGAGCACAGTTGCTTCTAGGAAAAGATGAATGTGGGTAAAAATAGATGTGTGATAGATGATAGATCATAAAGATACGGATAAAATGAGAGAGAGTAAAGACGTGAATGAGAGAATACTATAGGCTAAGGAATATTATTAATCCATTTTACAACCAAAAAACCTAGTTTAGGGTGTAACTCCTTGGGAAAGCCCATATCCATAAAAAAAATGAGTAACTAAAACATCTTCTTTTATTATTATTTTATTATGGGTATGTGAATTTTGCCTGCATGTATATACATGCGTGGTGCTCACAGAGGCCAGAAGATGGTGTTACATCCCCTGGAACTAGAGTTATAGAGGGTTGTGAGCCATCATATGGATGCTGGGAATCCAACCTGGATACTGTGGGAGAGCAGCCAGTGCTTTTAGCCTCTGAGACATCTTATATTTATGGTTGTGAGCCAAGCCTTTAACGGCTGAGCCATCCCTCCAGCCCAGCCTCTGAGACATCTAACCAGCCTGTAAATTAAATTGAGAGAGAGAGAGGTAAAAGCAGAAAGACACATGAAGTATTGGGGTGTCAGACCCACCTCAAAGATTCCAGTCTGTTTCTGGGTTTCCAAAGGGACCAAGCTAGCTCAGAACTCCTGTGGAGGCCAGCCCCTGCCTGCTAAACTTAAATGAGACTGAGTACTTCACTTGTGGCCACCTCTTGAAGAGCCTTACCTCACTGAAATTTCACAGCAACAAATCTGGCTGTTCTACTGAACCTTTGGGTTATAGCTCTCTCAAGTGGATCTGAGCCCACGGGGCAGTTGGGTTCTGTGTTTTCCATTGCTGCCATAGACGCCATGAATAAGAACAATTTGGGAAGGAAGGCTTCTTCCACCTTCCTGCAGCAGCAGCACTTGGCTTACTGGCTTTCTCTGCATAGCTTGTTCAGCTTTCTCATACTACCCAGGATCTAGCTACCCACAGTGAGCTAGCATGCATCCCCCCCATCAAGAAAATTTCCCCACAGGCTTGAGATTCCCAGTTCTGAAATGAAATGATCTAGTTTGATTGGCACATAAATACACACACACACACACACACACACACACACACACACACACACACACACACACACACAGAGGGAGAGAGAGAGAGAGAGAGAGTAATCTCCCAGGTCTTTCCCTTCTCAGTCCCATTCCATTTAGATGACAGTGAACATCTCTTAGACCAGACATCCTCACAGTGTGGTCCCCAGACCAGTGGCATTGTTATCTGGGAAGCCACCAGAAAAAAAAAAAGCCAAATCCCCAGACCCTACCCCAGACCTGATTCCTAAACTCTAGGGATGGACCCCAGAGATCTGGCTTGAATTCATCTGTGTTAAGGTTTGAGGACCATTCTCCTGGGTTACTGGCTTTACTCAGCACAAATTTCAAAATGCTGATGCCTGCACTTCCCACTACCCTAGAGATTCCGATTTAATTGGTTTAGGATGAGGCCTACACAGAGATCTTCAGTTCCACAGGTGATGGAGACCACTGCAGCCCAGACTTTCCGAAGTAGCAAGTTTCCTCAGGAGCAACCAAAGACACCTTTGTAGTCTAGTAAAGCTGCAGGAACTAGCAAATGTGGAAGCATTGTAATTTCCCAATGTTAAAATCTTAATCTCTTTCTCCAAATCCACAGCTGCCCCAGGAGGTACATCTGGAAATGCTCTTGAACTAGGGAGGCACAAACTTATTAGTTTGAGCACTTTCTAAATACTTTCTTACTTAAAGCTCATAAATTTAGTCTTTAGTGAATGTTGAGAAGATGCAAGAAAGAAAATACCAACCCCCCTCAGAATAATTTAATAGAGGAAATGAGATCTGTATGTGACATAGGAAAAGGTTAATATTTCCAGCTATTACCATCCTATTCTTTCTTAGATTTATGTGTTTTGTGCTAAAGGTCTTATCATCTTACTTAGCACATCTCCGGTACTAGTGGGGTTCAATCAACACTTGTCTAACAAAAGCCTTCACTAATCAATCAATCTATCTATCTATCTATAAATTTCATCACTGAAGGAGAAGCTGAATATGTTTTTATTTGACATCAAAGTTCATCCAACATGTCACTGTTCTTGGAGTGAAACATGAGATGATAGTCTTTTTGGCAATGATTGTGTGTGGATCAATGTACTAGGTATGAATGACTCCTGGGAGATACTACAATCCTAGAATGGACAAGAAAGAGAAATGGATGTGGTAGTCATTAGAACCAGTGACCAATGAATTCCAGCTGTCTATTCCAGAACATGAGGATGCCACCCATTCCCTTGAATGTCTCCATAGCCATTGAAATGAACCATGTTGCTTTCCCTCCACTGGTAAGCTTTAAGAACAGAGCTCAGCAGTCACATGCTTACCTAGAATGTGCAAGACTCCCATTTGATAACAACACTGAAAAAAAAAAAAGATGAGACTAACTTTCCCGTAGGGTAGTTCATTATCTTCATCGACTTGAGATCATGTCATTCTTGAGATAAAGGTATGGCTTTCTCAGTGCTAAAACTAGGTTAGTTCCAGACAACCCAGAGTTAGTCACCCACCAGGGCGATTATCAGCCTTTTAGCCATCATCACTCCATCAGCGTGGGCCCAGATAAAAAGGTGATCAGAGTCAAACTGTTACTGAATTAGAGTCTCAGAATGTTTAAACAACTTTCCTGTGGGAGCACTGAAGATCAGAGGTAGTAGATTCTAGACTACATCTGTCTTACTTCAGAGAGCATATTTTTATGTGTTATTGCTCCTGAATACTGGTAGTTTCTAATTTACAGTTTTATTTGACTTTTTGGTATAAGATACAAATTTCTGTTTTGGTATAAGATACGATCAGTGCTTTCATTTTGTTCCTTTTTTATATATATATTAAAAAAATGGATGTTTTGCCTGCATGAGTATCTGGGCACCATGTAATGCACCTGATACCTGAACTGAGTAACAGACTCCTAGAAATGGAGTTACAGATGGTTGTGAACCACCATGTGGGTGCTGGGAACTGAACTTGGGTCCTCTGGAAGAGCAACCTGTGTTTTCAACCACTGAGTCATCTCTACAGCTGTTCTATCTTGTTCCAGTTTTTCTCTACAGACAAGGTTCTACAAAGGCATAGGTTGTATCCTAAAATTACTGGATGCCACTCATTTATGAACACATGGTACTTGTGCTGCTGTTATGAGCCGTATAAATATCGAGAGAAGCTATGCCTCCCTCAAGAACATACAAAGGAAAAATAGATGTGTTCATGGCTTACTATCTAATGCAGAAGCTGGTAAGTGTTATTAAAACAGTTTATGCGTGGCTACATTTTGAAATTTTACTAGAATAAAAACATATTAGTTTATTGTTTATTTATTTAGAAACTACATCCTCATGAGCTGGAGCGATGGCTCAGTGGTTAAGAGCACTGATTGTTTTTCCAGAGGACCAGGGTTCAACTCCCAGCAGCCACATGATAGGTCACAACTGTCAGTAACTCCAGTTCTAGGGGATCTGATACCATTATACAATCGCACATATAGCTACCAATGCACATAACATACTGACAAGAAAAAAGAAACTGCACCCTGCATAACCCCATCTAGCCTCAATTTGCTATGTAGCTGAGGGTGACTTGACTGGCTGATTCTCCTGCCTCTATAATAGAGTTTCCTGGATAGTTTTATAAATCTACCTGAGTTTTATTTTAGTTCCATGAATAAGAGGTCAAGGACTTTGAAACATTTGGTTAGCCCAGACCCCAACTACAGGTAACAGGTGGCATATGCCACTACACTTGGCTTAAGTGTATATTAGTTTGGGGTATCTGTTTCAAAACAAGGGTCTCTCTCTGTAGCTCTGGCTGGCCTGGTACTCACTATGTAGGTCCAGGTAGCCTCAAACTCAGAGACTGGTCTCCTTCTGCCTAGTGAATGCACTACCATGCCCTATATAAACTTTATGATTTTTAAAAGCAATACTTCAAGACAGCTCAAGAATCTTTAGCCTTCAGGTTACCAATTCTCATTGCTACGATGATGATACCTATAGAAAGTCTACTAAGACCTTCCCTTTCTGAAGGTCAGTACATTGGTTTGAAAGCGATATAATAAACTTGGCCTAGTGGCTCATACCTTTGACTCCAGCACTTGGAGGCTAGGCAAGTGGATCTTTGTGGGTTCAAGACCAGCCTTGTCTACACAGTCAGTTCCAAACTAGCCAGAGCTACATAGTAAGACCCTGGGGGTGGGAATGGGGAGCATGTATCAGCTGTATTTACCAGCCTTCATTAAAAAAGGAGCTCAGATTCCCACTGTATTCTAGTTCCTCCTTTTCCCTGTGTGGCCCAAGTCTGCATGCTCACTGAGCCGGAATCCCTGACTGCTGTGGGTCAAAGCCAGCTAAGTGATCCAGGCAAGGATAATATCTGCTGCCAGTGATTGCTTGGCTGTCCCCAGGAATCCTTCCCACCCATCTACAGACATTAGCATAAAGCCTTATCTAGTGAGAGGTGGTGATCAAGCATGTAGCAGAGGTAATTTGAAGCCTAGTCCTCAAAGATAACTGGGCTCTCTTTCCAGCTCTGGACAAAGAATGTAGTTTATGGGGAAAACACTAGTTGGGCAGCCTCCAGAATAGAGTAAGATTCTGTTCGCTGGCCTGAGGAGACAGTAAGGAAGAAACACACGCAGGTTAGAACCATTCAGGGGATGCATGAAACAATAAGCAAACAGGCTGAACCTGCTATGAAATGTTTTTTAACTTGGATGCTCCCCCACAGAACAGGTTTTTTTCATTGTCTGGATCTGGGGCATTCCCTGGGTCTTTCCGTTAGAGTGGTGAGCATCCTTGGAGAATTGGAAATGAGAGGGACAGATGGAGGATCATGCATTGAAGAACCACAGTAACTGAGATGGTGTATGGCAGAGGGCTGGCGTGTTCTAGTCCCATCACTGATTAAAACAGACACATACTCCGTTGTCACCGTGTTTATGGCATCTTTGCCCCAAAGCAGCACACAGTGAATGTTTATGTTCTTCCCACTGTGGAAGGGAAGATCATTTGCTCTGTCACTCTTTCATACTTCAAGGTATTTCATATATGTGTATTTGTAAACATACATAATATTACATGTAGTCTTCTATTATCATTAATATTTTAGCTATGATAGGCTACACAGGTGGCATCAACGCATATCCTATATTGATTTAATATAATAGAATTTGTCTTATGCATCACAGCTCTGGCTGATTCTCTAAGTTGTAGCTGACATGAGAATTCAGGCTCTCTTCACCCTCACATGTCTTTGTCTCCAACACTGGGCCTCAACCATTGCCACAGAGAGAGTATGCGTAAGACTACCTAGCAGGATCTGTGGCTAGTTCTGTAAGTCGCACACACTACTATCTTCTTAACCAAAGTCAATCTCATAGTCCCATCTTAACTCTCAAGGACACTATGAAATGCCCTCTTATGTGTGCGCCAGGAAGGAGAAGGGAGCAGGGCAATGCCACGAAAACAAATTTCCCTGTCACATGTGTGACATTCAGTTCACCAGCTCCTCAGGAGGTGAGCATCGGTGACATTCTAATGAAACTCACTAGGTGAGAAGGAGGCATTGGTAGGAGCTCTTCCATTTGGAAGCTGGCAGGTTCCAGTTCTCCATCCTGATGGCCTTTTAAATGTACCATTCTAACCCACTCATCTGAACCCCTAAGCTCCAGTTTGGATGGCTTAATCCTAACACACACACACACACACACACACACACACACACACCACAGAGATGTGTATGAGTTTGTATGTAGAGTACACAAATGTATATGCATGTTCATGTGTGTATGTGTGTATATGTGGTTTTACATGTTGGTGCATATAAAGCCATCTCACCGGCTTTACATCCCTCCAAATATAAGGAGGTATTTTGTTTCTTGGTCTTTTTAGGTACTTGTCACTGCCTCTGCCTCAGTTGTTAGACATGCCGAAGAGTAGGCCTGTTGGAAGCCATGACAGGGTATGTCCACGAAAGTATTAAGAAAGCTTCAGCAAAGACACACAGCTTGTTAGGGCTGGAGAAACTCAGACCAAGTAGCCAGCAGTGCAATGCCCCACAAAACCAAAACATTTTTATTTTAAAAAAACAACCCTGAAATGTACCAATGTACCATAATCTATTTATGAAATGGATTTTAAGATCATTTCAGTGTGTGCCAGGCTTTCAAAAGATGTTTGTTTTAAAGAGTACAGTTGGCTTGTAGTCAAAAACCAAAGTTTCGGTAATGCACTATGACAATTGTAGTGTAATTATCGGCCACAAACGACCAGGTGCCCAACTAAGCCTTTTCTACTCATATAAAAGAGGGAAGCCAAGTCAAAAATGCCCTGCCTAGCTATAGTCAGAAGTTCAAAAGCCCAGCCTTTGTCATCGAACAGGAATCAATTTAAAAGCAAAGCCATTATTAGGGACAAGCAGGCACGCTGTGGTAAACACCTTTTGTTAATGCACACTGAGAGCCGAACTTTCTCACATTTGATAGAGCACTGCTTCCAGAAAACCTCAAACCAAGCCAAGTCTAAGGTTCTTTTCTTTTTTGGAGGTCTGGTATCAGCCCTGTGGGAATTGCACAATGAGAAAGGGCTGGCATTGGAGTCCCATGGTTCTTCTGGGCATCATCTGCAAACACAGGCCTGTGCCCTGTTCTTTCTTGAACAGATTGCATTAGCATCAACGGAATGACCTTGAAAGTGTTCTGGGGGAGGAAAATATAACAAGACCTAAAATGCATTACTTCAGTCTGCATAAGGAAGCTATTTCCTAACCCTGAGCCATAAAAAGCCCAAGTAAATGTATTTAAGCTCATAAATTTTACTTAATTATGATGATACTACCATGGGTCTTTTTTTTTTCCTATTGGTGGAGAGAACCCCAATGAGACTCCTTTGTGCTTTGGCAATGATGATGCTTTTGTGTTTGTTTTCTGTGTGCTTCTCCAAGTGTGTGTGTTCTTTATGTGTGTAATTAACTTGAATAAGACAGCATGTCACATGGCTGCTACAAGTGGATGTAAGGCTGAAGACCTCATTCTTATCCTTGAGACCTTGACCCTTGTCCTATGAAGGGCTTGGGTCTCCCTCAATCAGCTGGGGACTCAAAAGATCCTGTGTGCTTTTTCACTAGTAACAATGGTGGCAGCCACCTAGCTGAGCTCATTGATTGTAAACTTGTGAGTCAGAAGCTGCATGTGTGTGTTCTTTTGGAGACCTCATAGTGTCCATTTCAGGTTGGTGTCTCTCTGCATTTCATACATGAGACAGTAAGGACAAGAGAGCAGGTTATTAAACTGGATCGCATAGACTTCCCTATGTTGGTAAATCAAAAAGACCAAATATCAGCAAATTCATGTGCTCAGCCACCCAACTTCCCTAGTTTCACAATGAGTGGGTACTGATTCTAGAGGAATGGTTTGTGTCTGTAGAGGTAAAAGGTTGATGAGAGGATATCTTCCTCAATCTCTCTCTACTTTATTCTTTGAGATAGTCTCTCACTGAAGCTTCCTAATTCAGCCAGACTGGCCGTCCACCAAGCCTCTGGGATCCTCCAGTCTGCCTAGCCAGTGCTGGGATTACAGATGGTGCTGGGGGTCAAACTTGTGTGCTCATGCTTGGACTGGAAGCACTTTACCAACAGCCATATGACCAGTTCCGAAACTCCAGGGTTTAAACTCTCAATGTTCCCCAAAAGAGATCCATATTTATACTTCAGATGATAGGCTGGGCTTGGAGCAAACACATAAAAAAGATGCATGACTGTCGAAGATTGCTTCCTTTCTTCTACTTCCCTGGAACCTTCTAATTCCAACTGCTCTTTTCATTCAGGTCCTCGTGTAAAAACTGACAAAGATTGCCCTGTCTATGGCTATCTTATTACATTTCATTGCTGTCAAAAGACACCATGATCAATAGAATGTAAAAGAAAGCATTTAGTTGGGGTCTTGTATACAGTTTCAGAGAATTAGTCCATCATCACCATGGATGGGAGCAGGCAGGCAGGCAGGCAGGCATGGTGCTGGAGCAGTATACTGCTGAGATCTCCCATCTGATCTGAAAGTTGCAAGCATCCAGAGAGAGAAACTGGAGACACAACTCTTTCAACAAGACCATCTAATTCTTCCTAAGCATCATCAACGGATGATCAAGCATCCAAATCTATGAGTCTATGGGGGCCATTCTTATTCAGACCACCACAGACCCATTGTCTTATCTTAAACTGCCCATCAAACCAATATTAATCTGGCCTCCCCACAACCTGCTCACCTCAAATTAACCCAGAGCCACAGTCTTATCCACAGAGCAGCTTCCCATTGTGTGATCCACCATATGACCACATGCTGGCTTCCAAGGCACGGTGACATTGAGCTTGTAATCCTTCTAGCACTCTTCAGCCTATACACTGCTGATTGATTTTGTGAACTCAGGACTTGGATCAAGTGAATGTTCCTTGAAAGTTGGGCTGTAGGTAGGTAAGGCCAGAAGCATGAAGATAAATCAAGTCTCTCAAACCTGACAGTAGCACTACAAACCGCACTAGCCTGTCTCAACATTGTACAGATTAGAAAACTGATATCCAGGAGCTAAAGCCTAAGAGTCTTGATTTTAGGGTGACCATTCCTGTTTGCAGGGGTACAGGGAAAGTCCTGGACCAGCCATGGCACGTTGCCCACCATCAAAGATGTGAAGTCTCACAGTCTTCTGTCTCTTTAGACAGGTGGGAATCTAACCGGGAACATGTGGATTTCAAGCTGCACAGTGGAGCTCAAATGTGGTTTTATCAGAATTGCTCAGCAGTGCATGCAGCCAGTTCCCCAGGCATGGGTGTAGATGTCACAGGGGAGCAGCTGCCTTGTGTCTGACTCATGACTGACAAACTCTTAGCCTCTTCGACTACAACATGTGAGAAAGTACCTTATCCAGAGTCAGTCTCTCTAAATGGGGCTGTGGTCTCATGTATTCATAATGGGGGTGGCAGCTGTCTAAGTGGCTTCCTATAGACTGGGAATGGAGAAGTATGGACCAAAGAGACGGATCAGCAGGATACCCCATGCTCCCCTGACTTCCTTTTTCAAAACTTTCATCATTCAGAGGTTTTGAGTCCTGCAATCGTCTGTCATCCTTGGCCAACTTTGGACTTTTTCCTTAAATGTCAAACCCCTCATTTAAAAATGTTTCTTGGTTTTACTTCTCCTGGGCTATTTTACTCCTGGCCTTGGTGCTTATTTCCTATTTCCTTCGCCTCCCCTGCTTTGTATGCTTCAAATCAGGCTCTGCCTGATCCTCTAACTCCTGTGGACTGAACAAAGCGAGAGGGAGGGCGGGATACAAGACAAAATAATGCCAAGACAAAATGTTAAGACTGGTTGACTTCTATGTATATACGTCTATTCTCTGCTTTACAAGCATCCGTTCAGATAATCTAAACATTTTAAACTCCATCCTTAGACACATGCTAGTTTCTTTTTTGTTTTTGTTTTTTCCTTTTTGAGATAGGCTGGTCTAAATCTTCTTATGTGGCAAAAATGAGTTTGAAACTCCCAGCTTTCTACCTCCACCCCCTGAGTTCTAAGATTCTAAATGTTTGCCATGATGCCTAGTTAACACTATGTTGGGGAATCTAACCCCAGGCTTTGTGATTGCTAGCAGACACTATCAACTGAATTGTATCCCCAGCTCCTAAATTATTCAGTAATTTATCCTCGTCAGCTACCACCAAAATGTCCTCAGTGCCCATGTGACAGCTTTACTAGTCGGATAAATCAACTTTAGATAATAGCTTCAAAAGTGAATCTCAGCTGGAACCCACAGCTTTAATACCCCTACTAGGCTATCTTAACATTTTAATGAACCTAGCCCTAAGGGAGGGAATTTGGAATTGGAAAAAAGGGAAGTGGTAGTGGAAAGTATAGTTGGTTATTTTTGGGAAGAGGTTGGTGGATGACTGGGATTGCCAAATTTAGCAAAGGAAAATAAAGTCCAGCCAGCTGAATTTGGCTGTCATCTAAACCACAAACACTATCTGATACAGGTATACCCATGAATGCTACGTATTCTCAAAGTCAAATTTAACCATGCATCCTGTGTTTTATCTGCAACCCTATTGCCTGTGGTATAGAGAGCCAGGATCACTGTGGAGTTTGGGACAACTTCCAAGAATATGGCAGGAGAAGAACAAACCCATCAGCGAGAGAATCACAAGGTACAGTGAAGTAGCTGCCCCAAAGCCTGGCGAGCTGATACAAGGGGGCATCTGAGGCCAGCCTGAACAGAACGCTCCTGGAGCCTGGCCTAGCTGCAGGAAGGCAGGCACACTCGCTCTGCTGGATCCTTCCCAAAAGGTGGAGTGGCTGGTTCCAACAACTGAGCTGTCTGGTAGCCACTGGCCTAGAACATTATTTTTAGACCCAAGGAATGAGTGACAAGGTTTTAAAAATAAGGTAACAGATAAAGAGGGTTGTGTTCAGGCAGCTCACTCCTGAAAGCAATTTCAAAACAGGAACCACAATTCATGGGCCTACTCCAGACAAATCTGGAAACACTTAGCATTGACAATTTTTCATGTAAAAAAAAAAAAGTCACTTTTTTCACCTTTATCACAACAAAGGTAATTATACTAGCTTCAAGGAAATTGCTTTTGTCATCTATATCATTTTGTTTTCAACTAATAAAGGGGTATTTGTTATCTGTTGTGTCTGTGCTGAACATACTCAGCTTGTCACTTCAGATCTACCTCTTTGGCCCTCCATAGCCAACTCTGAGTCTTTAGAAGGTGTTTTCCTTTCCAATCCTTAGGCCCAGGCAATGGTGACCTAGTGTAAGCATTTGGAGGGTGGAAAATTAGAAGTCTAGAATACCGTTGTGTGTGTGTGTCTATTAAAATGCTCATGGTTGAGCCAGATATAGGGGTGATACATACCTTTAATTCCAGCACTTGGGAAGCAGAGGCTGGTGGGTCTCAGTGAATCTGAGGCCAGCCTGCTCTATATAGTGAGTTTCAGGACAGCCAAAGCAATGTGAAACCCTGTCTTGAAAAAAATAAAACAACAACAACAAATTTCTCATGGTTCAGCAATTTGATTAAGAAGCTCAGTAAGACAGAGCAGACTGAACACTTCAGAATGATGGAATAATCTCACTGTTATGATGGGGAAATGCCATAGACAGTATCACTAATGGTCAAAGCGACAGGAATGTTCTCTGTCACTATTATCTACCAACCTTACCTAAAGGCACTAGCAGTCCTGGTTCGATTCTATAAGAACTTTACAGAGGTTAGGGTGTAGCTCAGTGATGTTTAATATGCAGAAGGCCCTTGGTTCAGTTTATAACCATGTCCCTCAAAATTTCAAATATAAAAATGGAAAAAGACAGGGCTGGCTGGAGAGATGGTTCAGCGGTTAAGAGCACTGATTGTTCTTCCAGAGGACCTGGGTTCAATTCCCAGTACCCACATGGCAGCTCATAACTGTCTATAGTTCCAGTTCCCAGTTCTGGGCAAACACTAAGGCAAATAAATAAAGTTTAAGAAAAATGGAAAAAGATGAAAAATGGTTTTTTTTATTCTTTAAATTAAATGTAATTTTTAAATAATTTACATGAGGTGCGACTATATGCTTTCAGACCTGGGACTCACCTGAAAATTGCATAAATAGTAAGGCAATTTGATAAACTGTGCAAAATTAATAGGTGGATGAAATCAGCCTCCTGCTTACAAGCACTAATCTGTCCAACAATATAAGAACAGGCCTTACTTAAGTAGCAGAAACAGAAAAGGGGAGTGCCTAAAAATGGCTTTAACAGGAAATACACAGTCCTAGCAGAAAAAAAACTTTAAAAAGAAAATTGAAGGAATCAGTTTCAAATGAGCAGACAGACAGACAGACATAGATATGAAACTATTTTACCATTTAAAATGTCACCTCTCTCTAAATGACTATTTTAACATGATTCCAATTAAAATACCAACTTATTTTTCTTTTATATTTGATGAGGTGATTATTAAATATATTTTTACAATGAGGGGTAAATAGCCTGAAGTATTTTAGTTTGGGTTGTGTTTGGTTTTGAGACAGGGTTTCTCTGTGAATTTGTCAGTTGTTAATTGACTGGATATTATTGGTGTAATTATTGCTTGTATTTATTGTATATAGTTATTGTACTTATTGTATATAGTTTTTCTTATATTAGTTATAACCTTTTTATTTTTGACACAAAAGGGGATATGTGGTGATATATTGTATATTTAATAAAACTCACTAATCCTCCTGCCTCTTGCCTCCTGGGTGCTGGGATTAAAGATGCACACTATTAGCTGCCAGGAGTATTCTGAGTATTAGGGTCTCTTACCTGCTCCCAGGGACCATAGCCCTCAAGTATACTGCAGACTATGGACACCTGTTTAAGGATATGGAAACTGTATTTCCTACCTTTCCTTATTTCTATATTATGATAAAACTTATTTGTGTTCTGAAAGGTTCATGTGGCTCAAAAATCTAAAAACTATTTTAAAAATGGATTTTAAGTTTGGAGGCTGGAGAAGTCACTGAGTGTTAGTGTGTCTGGCTACAGACACTAGGTTCAGTCCTCAGCACTATATAAGATAAATAAATAAGGGCTGGAGGGATGGCTTAGGGGTTAAGAGCACTGCCTCTTCTTCCAGAGGTCCTGAGTTCAATTCCCAGCAACCACATGGTGGCTTACAACCATCTATAATGAGATCTGTGCCCTCTTCTGGCATGTTTATACAAAATAAATTAATTAATTTTAAAAAAATAAATAAATAAATTCAACTGTGTGAAAATTTAGAATCATAAAGTTAAAAAGGTATACTAGGAAAAATGTCTTCAGCTCATATCCAGACAAAACACTAATTTCATTATATAAAAAACACTGCTAGAAATCTTGTAAGATTAAATAACCTTTGTACACAAAACATTACCATAAATAAATAAATTAAAAAAATTGGCAATCTAGTAGAAATATGATCAATAACTACTCATATTTCTATTGGTATATTCTAAAATCTGTTTTATGGAACTACAAATTAATACTATTCTATAGGAGACAGTTTTGCAAGATCCAGTAAACTAAGAAGCACACATATCCTTGACTCCAACCTTTGTAACAACTTTACCATATGTACGTGCTTGGCACAATAACTAGCTTGACTTTACCATTGTACAGTGTGAGTGTGTGTATGTGTATGCTACAACATCACATCATAAATATATACTTCTATTATTCGCCAATTAAAAGTAAATCTTGAATTTAAAAATGACTAAGATACAGAGCCACTTATGAAATTGTTAGCACACAACACAACAGGTGTTAATATGAAATCAGTCCACTGAATCACAATTCATCAGTGTAATGAAATACTATCCAGCAGTACAAATGAGATGTATAGGAAGAGAGTGAATATGCACTATAACAGCCTACAGTGCAGGTCTTCATAAATATAACTTAAAATTTGGTAACATTGGACTGGAGATGAAGCTCAGAGGTGGAGTACTTGTCAAGCATGCATGAGGTCCCAGGTTCGAACCCTAGCAATAAAAACAAAACTTTTTCTTTGGGTCGGCAAAATTATTCTACAAAAGGTTCCTACTACTAAACATGGCGACCTCATTCAGTCCCTGGACTCAAGTGGTGGAAGGAGAAAGCTGATTTCCCTGACGCCCAGGTCATCCTCCGACCTCCATATTCTTCTGTGCTCCTGCACACATGCGCACCAAATAGATGAATGGAATAATAAAAAAGAACTTTAAATTTTTTGGTCAAATCTCTAAGATATATTAAGTGAAAACCATAAGGAGTGCAACAATGTGCACTCGGTACCTTCTCTACGTAAAGGAACAGATTCATTATATTATTAGTGTTTTTATATACATTTCAAAGATTAGTCATAGTGAAGGGAAGAAAAAGGGAGGAAATCCCAGAGGATAAAAAAATATCTGAAAGCCTTCTGAGTGGCGCACACCTTTAATCCCAGCACTCAGGAGGCAGAGGTTACCAAATCTATGAGTTCAAAGCCAACCTAGTCTACATCGTGAATTCCAGGCCAGTCAGGACAATATAGAGAGACTCTGGCTTAAGAAAAAGACCATGTCCCTTCCAGACTTAGTTCCTTCATCTCAAAACATTTTATAGTAGATTGGAAAATGAGGTTTTGTAAATATTTCTTAACAAAAGGATTCACAAGATGAGATACACGGAGTCTTCATTTCAGCTAAAGGGCCAGGGCTCTTGCCAACCATCTGTACTAATCAAATTCAGCAAAACTTGCTTACACAACAGCCTCCTCCAGAGTCTAACAGAGCAGCATGTTGTTAGGAGAACTCCTAGAGACTGGCACTTTACTCATGATTGTTAATTCGGTTAATCTACATCAGGTGTATCCCTCTAAAATGGAAAGTACAAAGTGGTGAGATGAACGAGTTTCGAGCTCCCAAGCAGCTGACATCTTAGCCAACTCCCTCATTTTGATCTTGAAGAGTCTCTAAGTATCTCAAGTTCAGATGAGAATTTCATTTAAAAAAAATTTAAATTTATGTTTATGTATGTCTGTATGATATGCACACATCTGTGGGTGCCTGCAGAGGCCACAAGAGGGTATCAGATCCTCAAGAATTTAAAGTTACAAGTGCTTGTGAGCTGACCCAGGTGTGTGCTGGGAATTGAACTCAGGTCCTCTGCAAAAAAGAGCAAATGTTCTTAATTATTGAGGAATCTCTCTCTCACTCGCTCCTTTTTTTAAAGCTTTTTTATTTATTTATTAGGTACACAGCATTTTACCTGCTGTGATTGCAAGCCAGAAGAGGGCGCCAGATCTCATTACATATGGTTGTGAGTCACCATGTGGTTGCTGGGAATTGAACTCAGGACCTCTGGAAGAACAGTCAGTGCTCTTAACCTCTGAGCCATCTCTCCAGCCCCTTGAGGGATCTCTCTAACCCTCAAAGGGCATTTCCTTCCATTATGTCAAATAACAAACATTTATATTAAAAAAAAAAAAAAAAAAAAAAAAAAAACCTAAAATTTTGCCTTTAAGAATTGGTAGTAGTCTGGTGTTATATAAATATTTTTCAGAGTAAGATTTTACCCTCCCCCGTTTTCATTATACTTATTTTGTGTCTCTGTGTGCATGTGTACACACACATATGTGGGCATCTGTGTGTCATGACATGCCTACGGAGGTCAGAGGACAGCTTTTGGCAATCTGTTCTCCCCATCGGCTACCGTTGGTCCCAGGATGAAGGTAGTCAGGCTAGGCAGCAGTCACCTTCACCTGCTGAACCATCTCACCGGCCCAAATTTGGTTTTCAAACAATCATGTCAGGACATATCACCACTCTTCCTCTTCGTAAGTAACTTCAAATGTTCTCTTAGCCTCCTGACAACTCCATTTTACAGTTCAGGAAACAAACCTGTCAGTGAGACTGGGCAACGTTCCCAGAATCACACAGCTGTTAAGGAACTAAACCCAGGTCTGTCTGACCCTCATACTCACGTTCTCTGCAGCAGAGCACCCACCCAGAAGGACTTCTGAAAATATAGGTAGAGGACTGGAGAGATGGCTTGGCAGTTCAGACCGCTGACTGCTCTTCCAGAGGACCTAGGCTGAGTTCCCACCACCCCATGGCAGCTTGCGGCCATCTGTCACTCTCCAGGTCTGAGGGATCTGAAACCTTCCTCTGGCCTCCTCAGCCACCAGGCATGTACATGGCACACACACACATGCAGGCAACACACTCATACACCACATAAAAATTGATATATTGTTAAGGCTTCAGTTGCCCCACAGAGAATGTCTTAGAGATAACCACACCATAAATGTAAATGCAATTGTAAATGCAATGTGTTTCTGAGGTTCATGCAGCTTATCCAATGACTATGGGTCCCATTAGCACCGGTCATTCCCTACCCTACATTAAATGTTGTTCTGATCCCTCCATTATATTTATTTGCCTTTTATCCTCAAAACTTCTTGAAACTTCATCTTTTCTTTGAACTGCTCTATTCCATACATTTTGAGTGGCCATTTCAAGTATGTTATGTTTTTAAAGACACTACAGAGTTCTAACATTATAGTTTTTTAAGTACCTAATTATCCTTTTGTTTACAAGTATTCATACCTCTCTCTCTCTCTCTCTCTCTCTCTCTCTCTCTCTCTCTTTCTCTCTCACCACCTTGTCCTTTGAGACAGGGTCTTTCTCACTGAACATGAAAATCATTGGTTCAACCAAACTAGTTAGCCAGCAAACCTCAGCAGTCTACCGGCCTCTGCCTCCTCAATGCTAGGATTACAGGTCTATTAGACATGCACAGCTTTCATGAGGTAGACCTCACTAAGGATTAAATTCAGGCCCTCACACTCCCACAGCGAAATCACTACCCACTGAGCCGTCCGTCCCCGTGGCTCTGATTTTTTGCATTGCCCTGTCTTCACTTCCAATCTACTTTTTCTTTTTCTACTTGAACCCTCCAAGAAACAGTCTATTCTTCTCTTCTTTCCCTCTGTGTTTGTTTATCTGTTTATTTTGAGACAAGGTCTTATTATTTAGGCCAAGTAGGCCTGGAATCTGTCATCCACTCTTGTCTTAGACTACTGAGCTCTGAGATTACAAGCATATACCATCGCACCTAGCCAAGGTATTAGCTCTTTGATGAATTATCAATTCCTAGTGTACTCAGAGCCGATGAAAATATGATATTTCAGACATAAAATTGATCCTTAGCAAAAGAGATAGTTGGAGCAAAGTGCCATGATCCAATCTGGTATTGACTGGAGGTTGACTTTGAAGACTTTGGACCATGGCCTCAGACCATGAAGTTTGAATCATGTTCCTTTGAGTGATAGTCTTCTATTTCACCCATAAACTACTAACAATCAGATACGAGGTTTCAGAGGCCCTTGTAATTTCCCTTTTATGTATTTACAGATTTGGATTAATGGCAGAGTTTGATAAGCAGTAACCCAGACAGGGGAATAGGGAACAAGATCCTTACACTCTCCCAATATGCTTTCTTTGGCTTCCTTAGTGGAGTTGCCCTTACTATGACCATCACAAAAATAAAGAAACAAATAAATAAATAAATGCACACAAAGAAAAAAATAAAAGTAAATTTATGAGCATCTTAATTTGAATTTCAGTATGAAAGACACAGCTATTACAGCTTTATTACACCCAATAGTGTAGAATTATGTTTCGCCCTTCAAATTATGCCATATACTAAAGGGTCAGGGGCAAAATTACGGTATAGATCATGAGCTCTATGGTGTCTAATTACTCACAAAGCATTGGGGAGGTATTTCATGGCCTAGCCTGATCCAGTGAAAAGAGCAAAGGTTTTTGGAATGAGCTAACCTAGAATTGCACAGGAGCTCTTCCTGGGAACTTTAGCTGAGTGACTGAATCACAGAACTATGTGACCTTGGCCAAATTCCCGGATCAAAGCAAAACAGGCTTTATCACCTGGAAAGGGTCACTTCGAAGATTAGTAATGGAATACTAAAGGCAGCAGGAAGCACAGCGTTCCTTACAGTACTCAAGGAACTCAAGTCTCAAGACCCTTCCCACCATGAACACAACTTCACTGAGTCAAACTGAGTCTGAGACGATCAGCTATTTGTATCTGCCTGCCAAATGCAGCAGGCAACTGAAAAGACAAATTTACTGCTGCTCATAGTTCAAGATCCTCAATAGCCTGGATTGGGTGAATTCCAGAAATGCCTCCATAATGTTCCTTTTTAGAAGAATCAAAAACAAAGCAAAACCATGCTGTCAGAAGAAAACATCCATCTTATCCAGCAGTCTTGCCAAAAAGCATAATGCCTTTTGCTGCTGTTTGTTGTGATTTGAATGGCGTCTTATTTTGTAACCAGGCAGGCCTCCACCTTGGCATCATCCTGGCTTAGTCTCCCAAGTCCTGGAAACACAGTTATACATCACCAAGTCAGGCTCACAAAACATCTACCTATTTATTCAATATTTAAAGTCTTTCAAGAAGGATGGAACTGGGCCTGCTAGGTGACTCAGCATGTGAAAGTGCTTGTTACCAAGTCTGACAACCCGAGTTCGATCCTGACTTCTGGAAGGTGTCTTCTGGTCTCATGTGCTATTGTGGTATGAATGTGAAAATATGCACCCAAACACACATATACAAAATAATAAATAAACTGTAAAAAGGATAATAGGGAAGTGATAGCATAGGGTTCTTAGCAAATAATTTGAACCCATCTGATGAAGATTGTTTATTTATAAGAACAAAGAGTTCAAGAGATATTGTTAAGAAAGAAAAAGAAATGGGTAATAAGAGCAGCTTTTAAAAACACAGTTTAGAACTGGAGAGATGGCTCAGAGGGTAAGAGCACCGACTGTTCTTCCAGAGGTCCTGAGTTCAATTCCCAACAACCACATGGTGGCTCACAACCATCTATGATGACATCTGGTACCCTCTTCTGTATACTGTATACATAATAAATGAATCTTTAAAAAAACAAAAACAAAAACAAAAGCAAAAAAAACACACAGTTCAGGGCTGGAGAGATGGCTCAGAGGTTAAGAGTACTGCTGCTCTTCATGGGGCCTAAATGTGATTCCCAGCACCCACATGGTAGTTCACTACAGTCTGTAACTCCAGCTCCAGGGAGTATGACACCTTCTTCTTGCTCTCCTCAAACAAATCCCCAGAGCTTGTTTATATATATATAAAAGGCCTGATGCTGCAGTCCATATCTGTAGCTCCAGTCTTGAAAGGTGGGGTGGTGGCAGGAATCCCTGGAGCTCACCAGCTAGCAAGGCTAGCCAGTTCAGTGAACTCCAGGTTTAGAGGTTCTGGTTCTACCTCAGTGAATCAGGTGGAATGACAGAGAAAGACATCCAGCATCAACCTCAGGCATCCATAGGCATGTACACACAAGTGCAGAAATACTTGGACACATATGTGCATACAGATGTACGTACGTATGCACTATACCCCCCAGCCCCCCAGCCCCCACCCCCTCCTGCCACATCATGAAATGAGCAGGCCCTTGGTAGCAGAGGCCTTCCTTTGTTTTGGTACAGAAGACTGAATTCAGAGTTTTGCCCATGCTAGGCACATGCTCCATCTCTGAGCCATACCTCAGCTATACGGAAAATGCTACCAGTTTTAAAAGAAAACCCAAATCTTTGGTAGTTTTTATTTTTAAAATTTTAGATTTGCATAAAGATGCAAGTTTTATGCATTTCTTTGGATTTTGTTTTTATACTATCTAATCAAAAGTTCATGATACTATCTTACTAAAACTTCTCTTTAGCTATATAACAGCAGGTTTATTTTAGGATTTATTCACTTTTCATTTTCTGTGTATGAGTATTTGCCGCCATGTATGCATGAGAACTTTGTGCCTGGTGCCCTCAGAGGCCAGAAGAGGGTGTCATGTCCCTTGGAACTGTAGTTACAGACAGCTGTAAGATGCCATGTGTGTGCTGGGAACTGATCCTGGATCCTCTGGGAGAGCCACCAAGCTCTAAACTGTTATACCATCTCTCCAGCCCCAACAATGGAGTTTTTGTTTTGTTTCTGCTTTTGAGGCAAGATCTTGCTATGTAGTCATGGTTGGCTTGTAACTAAGTATGTAGACTAAGCTGGTCTTGATCTCATAGCAATCTACCTGCCTTTGCTCCCCCAGTGCTAGAATTCTTAAAGGCATATACCACTATGCCTAGGACCACAAAAGCAGTTTTTAATAATGAAACTTATTGTAGGGATACAGCCCCTACTCTTAGTCAATATACAGAAAACATCAGATATGTGTTTGAAAAGGTAGCCAACATCTTGGAAAATTAAAATGATAATTATAAGTGTATATAGATACATATGTAATGTTTGAGTATATTTACTTTAAAAATGACTATTCCAGGTAGTCTTGTTAAGGTTGGAGAAGAATTTGAACTTTAATACTTTGCTGGTAGAAATGTAAATTAAAACAGCATGGAAAAAGGTCTGACACATTCTTCCAGAGTGAAGAATACTGATATCATCTAAGTATTTACCCCAAAACAAGTGACATAAAGATTTGTATATAAATGTTTTACATAGAATCTGAAGCTTTACTTGTAATTTACTTTAAATATATGGCAATAACCCAATGTCTGTCAATAGGTAAACAGATAAACACATGCTAGCACACTTACACAGTGAAGTACATGAGAAAAAGAGTTTACTATTGATATATGTAGTAACAGCCAAACCTCAATGATGTGGTTAAAAAACAGAGGTCATATTAGATTATGCTATTTATGGTCCTCTAGAATATCAAGATAAACATCATTACCTAAAGTAGACTAGCATATACCTGGGAAGGAAAATGGGCAAGAAGAAGCAGGACTAAAACTGAGCCCAAAGCAGATGTCTTACCCTGGAGTTCTTTGGCCACAGCAATGACACCCTGGCTTCTGTCTCCAGCAATACAAGAAGAGTACACCTTTAGGAGGCCAGATGATTTGTTATCTTGACTGTGGTAATGGCCTCATTAGTGTGTGTAGGTGTGTATGTGTACTTACTAAATTATGTACATTAAATGTGTCATTTATTGTATGTCAGGTATACCTCAATAAAACCTTTTTTTTTCTTAAGTGCCATGCATAGGTAAGGTCCTGAGTTCAGTTCCTAGAACGTCCCAAAAAGAAAAGAAGGAAGAAAGGGAGGAAAGGGAGGAGAAAGAAAGAAAATTACACTGATTTCGTGTAAAATTTTAGAAAGCTCCAGCCCTCTGTCATGAGAATGAATATTCATAACTTCCTTACTGTAGGCAATTGTGATGTTTTATTTCTGGATTGTTGGGCCTTAAAAGTAAAAATCTATATTTAACTCAAGTTCCTCAGATCCCACCCTGTCCCCACTAGCAAGCTACTACTCACTACATATCCCACTGTAGTGGGTTTTTAAAGAAATAAATAATAAATTGACTGGATATATTTTGGGTAAAACTTGTAAAAAAATTACTTAAAGCACTGCTAGACAACTTTCCATATTAACCTTGCAACTGTTAGAAATGTTCATGACTCATAGTTGTCATCACACTTAGAATGTTAGTGGGACATGCTGTCCCTGGCCTGAAATCCAAGCACTTGGGAGGCAGGGGCCAGCCTGGGCTATGACATCAGACTCTGTCTCAGAGACAAGAACAGAGAAGAAGTGCTCAACTACTTACAGAGAGAGAGAGAGAGAGAGAGAGAGAGAGAGAGAGAGAGAGAGAGAGAGAGCATGCTTGCTTGGAAATAAACTTCCAGGAGTCAATTCTTTTCTTCCAACATGTGGGTCCTGAGGTTGGCAGGGTTGGCAGCACGCATCTTCACCTGCTGAGCACTCTCATTCAATTGTTAAGAGAAATAATTATGTGCCCATGTCTTTTTGAGAAACCAATTCATACAAAGCACTTTTTGTCAACAAGAAGTATTTCTTTTTATTTTAGATAGTTATTACTATTCATAGATTCATAGGTCCAATATGTTTTATTTGTTTTTCAAAACAGAATCTCTCTCTGTGTAGCCTGGTTGTCCTTGAACTCACTCTGCAGACCAGCCTGGCCTCAAACTCACAGAGATCCACCTACCTACTCCTTCCAAGTGTTGGGACTAAAGGCATGAGCCACCACTGCCGGCAGGTCCAGTATGTTATAAAGAAAAAAATCCTTAAAAAATAAAAACCTGTCAGCATACATAGCAAATATACAATGGATGCTAGAAGAGACAAACTCCTGGCCTCATATTCAGTTGCAAGTGAATTAATCTATCTCCAACATAAACATTTTAGTTTATGAACTCCATAGACAGACATGCCCTGTCTTTCATTGGGAGAGAGAAAACCTGAGCCTTCCCTGAGGAGGTGACCATTGCAAGCTGATATTAAAGTTTATCTGAAGGTTAGGCTTTCTAGAAGCATGCAACTAGAGGAATTTAATTTATTAGAACAATTGCACGAGACGCCGTAGCTTACGGTCTTATCAACGTATTTTATACCTTATCCTCAGAGCTGTTCATGAAGAGACGCATGAAAACTCTGCCCCTGGCTCTCTCTCTGCCCTCCACTTTGAAGTTCTTCCATGTGGAAATCTCTTCTCATATTTGTTTTCAGGTTTTCTCTGGTGACAAACACTATGTTGTTCTGTCCTTGGAGAACTAATTAAACAGGATGTGGAGGATCGGGATCTTTGGGGAGTTCTGCTGTGAGCGAGCTCAGTAAATATAACATGAGCCAGGAACTCCAGAGTTCCAACCTCCCGTGGACTAAGCCTGGGCCCCGGAACCAACCATTTCCAATATCAATTTTTCTTGACCTTTCTGAGTGACTTAAAAATAGTTTGTCATTGTCCAATCTATAGTCCAATCACACTTCCTGAATTTTTAGGAAATATTTATAAAATGTATACACTGACTATTATCTTTAGTAAACTAAGTTATTAATCCTCTTCAAAATCCAAAATTTGATATTTGAGTTACACAACTGACCATTTAAGTATGGTTCAGTACAGCTCTTTTAAGTATGGCCTTCAGGGGGCTGGAGAGATGGCTCAGTGGTTAAGAGCACCATCTGCTCTTCCAGAGGACCTGGGTTCGATTCCCAGCACCCACATGGCAGCTAACAACTGTCTGTAGTTCCAGTTCCAGGCAAATAAATAAATAAATAAATAAATAAAATTTAAAAAAAAAAAAAAAGTATGGCCTTCAAAGTGCAACTCAGCTTGCTTTTGTGTGAGATAAATAAAAGACCAGTAGTTGAGAAATATTATTCTATTTCTGATTCTGTCTATAGCAGATGGGTGATCACTGATAACCAACTGACCTTTCAAATCCTCAAATATAAAAGCAAAATCTTGACCAGGAAAAAAATGCCTAATAAATGTTACTAGTCATGTAATTTTTGTGCCATTGCAGACATTAATAATCAATCACTGGCCTTTTATACCAAATTGGGAAGCTAGGAAGTAGAATGTAGTATAGACAGCTAAGTGGTGCAGTGATTGCCTGGTGTATGTGAGGTTCTGGATTTAGTTTTAACTCGGGGGTAGTGGGTTGAAGGGGCTTCATAAAGGGAATATTGGCTAGCTAGCTGTGTCTGAACACTCAACAAAGTATTATAGGCAGCCATTGGGTAACAGATTTGAATTGACAATCTAAATGAAACCCTCTTTTTTAGTGTACTGGTGTACTGTTGTACACCAAAAAATTCCAGGACTGGTGAGGCTAATGAAGAAGGTTATTGTGAGTTCAGGGCTAGCTTGGGCTACATAGTAAGATCCTGTCACAATATTTATATATATATATATATATATATATATATATATATATATATAAGAGGAAAGAACAAAAAGGAGAGACTGAGGGAATAGAGACAGGAAAACAGACAAAAAAAATAAAAACAGTATTTATTCTTGAATTACAAGATGTCTAAGACTGCTTTTAATTTTAATATTATTCAAAGGGAAAAGTCAGCCAGGCAGTGTGGAACACACCTTTAATCCCAGCACTTGGACACTTGGGAGAAAGAGGCAGGTAGATCTCTGTGAATTCAAGGCCAGCCTGGTCTACAGATTGAATTGAAGGACAGCCAGGTCTACACAGTGAAGTCCTGTCTCAAAAACCAAAATAAAAAACAAACCAATAAAGAGCAAAGCCAAAGCCAAATTCTATGGGATAAAACAAACGACAGAGGCTAGCTCTCTTAGGGATCTAATTTCTCTTTGCACCTTTGTGAATGATAAGTCCTCTCCGGGGCCAGGTCACAAGGACTGCTCTTTCTCTCACTGCATTCCGACTTCTGTTTATTTAAAATGAAAGCCATTTAATTACTTTTCCCTTTGTTCTAAAATTATTTTCTGTAAAAATTCAAACATAAAAAAATATAAAAATTTAGGCCAGCAAGATGATTCAGGTTCTATTCCTGAAAGGTGCACGGTGGAAGGAGAGGGCCAGTTCCCACAATTTGTCTCTGACTTCCACACACGCATCATGACATGTACATGTCTGCACACAAAGTTAATAAATGTTAGCTTAAAAATGTAAAAAGAGGCCGGTGGCCTGGAGGGAGCAGAGGAGGAGGAGGAGAGACAGGGTTTCTCTGGGAAGTCCTGGCTGTCCTGGAACTCACTCCTAGACCAGTCTGGTTTCTAACTTGGAGATCCACCTGTCTCTGCCTCCTGAGTGATGGGATCAAAGGTGTACACCACCACCACTGGCTGAGACTTTCTGTAATAGATCTGGATGTATGACCAAAGATTTTGAGTTCAAGAGTCAATTGAGATAGATTTTGCTTTTCGTACAGTATAAGCAGTAGACCTTGGGAGGAAGGTCTGTGAAGAATTGTATTGGGATTTTGATGAGGATAACATTGAATCTCTGGATTGATTTTGATTTGCTCATGTTTTTCAGTCACACAAACCTTCCTGCCCTCTGCAGCGTGTATTTGGCCCTCCAGCTGTTGAGGATTTGGGGATTAGATTCCTATCCACAGATCTCCTGCCATCTCTTGCGCTTTATGTTTAGAGGTCATCACATCATCCTCAGTAAAAGGTCCCTGAGCCTTGATTGGAGGGGTTTGATGAAGACATCTTATTGAGGAATATCGGCTACACGGAGCTGGATATTTCTCAGAAACTAAACAACACATGTAGTGCTGCCAACAGGGATAGCAGCAGTGTGTTTAACAGAATCATCTATTGTCAGACTCTGGTTATCAGTATGCTGGTATCATGACACTGCCCTGGGCCTCATTGTTTTATCTATTTCTTTTTATATTGCATGATAATGTTTTAGGGGGGGAAAGCCCAACAACTGTCAATCTAATCATTATGTTCAGCCTACATTACCAAGCAAAACATATTTACAGCTAGATCTACACTGTTTTTACAAGTTTATTAAAAACATGTGTTGCCCAGTGCCAGAAATAACTATAGCAAATGCTAACACCAGAGGCAAACTGTCTCCACTTTCTTCTGAGGATTTAACTATCCCATAGTTTTATGAGTTATAAGGTAGAAGGTTCCATGTGAAAATCCACACTGCAGGAAAGCATGTGCATGTATGTGTGAAAGTATGATGAAGAGAAATGGGGGTGGGAAGGGTCATTAAGGGAAACTTGAGCCTCTAATGGCTTTGTATCAGGCTCTGAGGTTTCAGCCAAGACCTAATGAAATACAATTAAATTATGGTGGCTTTTGACTATTTTGTTTAGTTTATAGGACCATGTATTACATGACATAATTTAAAGTTATATTATTCTTTGTGAAAATGCATCGCTTTTGTATCATAGCAATGTCCATCCATATAGTGATCCCTACCACCTTCAGTTATCCTAAAGACACAACTGGACAACTGGGCGGTCAGCAAGTGCATATATGGAAGGAAGGGACAGAGGAGAGCTGTTGACATGTAGTTGTCATAAGTGACTCCCTGCTACGTTGGCTTTCTCCTATATGGTTCTTTTCCTTTTCTGAGTTTCTCAAGTCCTTATACACTCCTAGTCAGTGAGTTCTTCACTTTGTTGTGTGATGTGTTAACTACCCCCTAGATGTCTGAGGCTAGTATATATAGCCTCATACTCATTCATTGACGCTCCAGGGCCCGATATGTTGTGTCCTTTCAGCACCTACTCTAGTACAGCAACCACTGGATACTTGGGACTTGTTCTGTATCTTTATGTGTTAAAGTAGATTCTTAACCTTTGTGAGAAAAACATGGAATGTCTTATTGGAAACACCAGCTTATATCACTCCCTGGTATAGTTAGCGGCAAAATATGGCAGTCTTGTAATTGTGTTATAAAATGACTTTATACAGGCTGCAATTGCTATATATTGTTGAGTTACATGATAATGGTTTCTTTTTCCAACTCTTCATAGCTTGTCAGTTGGGCTTAAACATTGAGAAATATGTTTCCAAAGTAAAAAACAAATGTCAGTTTTCTTTATAATTATAATTGTTACTTTCTAACAACAATAATACCAATGATATAATAGTGAATTTAAAAAGGTGTGTTAATAAAATGGGTTTGGATTTTGGGAAAAAAAATGTAAAAAGAGGGCTGCAGAGATGACTCAAGGGTTAGTAGCACTGGCTGCTCTCCCAGAGGTCCCAGGTTCAATTCCCAGCACCCACACGGCAGCTCACAACTGTCTAACTCCTGTTCCAGAGATCTGACACCTTCATACTAATGAACACACAAATAAAGCTAAATTTTAAAAAAATATAAGAAGAAAACCATGAAAATGAAAAGTATTTGGTTTTCTACTCCATTTTTAGTTCCTGCAGAGCATCAAGACAGACATAGGTTCACTTTTCCCACACAGCAGTGTTACACATGGGATATTTCACACCTCATTCTGAAGATTCTATTCTTTGTTTCTGCTCATAAATCTCCTTCTTTGTCTGGGAGCTCCTACTCTGTTGCACAAAACTTTGCAAATGCAGCAATATATTGAAAGAGAAAAGGTTCTTTAGGACATCAGTATAACCACAATTCAAGAAATAATAATCCATTCTCTGGGCTCTATGCAAGTAAATACAGATTGAATACATATGCAAAGTCTGTGATTAAAATCCAGTTTGAAAATAAAATAGGGCTACTGACTTAGGAAAAAAGCAAGCGTTACCCTTCTGATCTCTGCATCTGAGCCCCACCCTCCACCCTGTGCTTTTTCTCTTATGAAAGTAATTTACTTAGGGAACTATAGACAGGCCAAAAGAGAAGAATAAAATCGTGTCTCCAGCAGACATGGTTAATCAGTGGACATTTCAGATGCTTGTTCCGTGTCTTTTCCATCTGTGTGTGTTTTTGTGGAAGTCAACAGGTACAATTCTAAGAACTCTTGCAAAATTCTCCCTTTCTCTCCTCTCGGCTCTGCTCCTCCTGCAGGGCCTTGATTCTACCAGGAACAGGAAACTACACTGGTTGAAACTGGCTTTGGAGACTTACAGCTCTTTGCACTGGCAGTTTGCATAGTGAGGTGTCTTAAGTCCAAAAAGCAAGGTTATGGGTGTGTTTGGAAGTTAATACCTCGATTATTTCTAACACTGCCAAGCTGGAGTTTAGTTTATCTGCTGGGCAGGCGGCTCCTCAAGTTCAGATTTCCTCAGTGGCTATTCACAAGCCTCTTATATAACAGGTATAAATGAGGTCAGGCAGGACAGTTCCTTGATATACATTTACATCACCATCTATTACTAAACTGATGGTGTCTGTGCTCTGTAAGTACATTTTAATGAAGGTATCTCACCAGCATCTGTCTATTGGGTGAAAACTAATACCTGGTGTGATGAGGTCATTTATTTCGTTGGTAGCAACAGGTATATATTACAGGAAAAATACTTTCCTCATTCTTTTCTGAGGGTCTGAGACTCTGTTTAATGTAATCCCTTAGAACCCTATGCATGCTCTCAGTGGTAGTTAAGAAACAAGGCACCCAGGAGACAGGCTGTCTCTGAGGCTCACCGTATGCTCTTCTGATCACCTACTGTTGTAAAACAAGCTACCTAATACCTGGTAGTTGGAAGTAATTTATGTAATTTGTCACAGGTTTGTGGTGAGTTGATTGGGCCCAGACAGGTTGACTTCTGTTACATGCCAACAGTCTGATTGTGCCTGGGGCTGGAATCCTCAAGGGACTTGAGACGATAGGCATGGAAGGAAGGCCCACGATCCCAAGCAATTTCTTTGTTTTTGTTTTTTTAAGGTAAAAAAATCCATTTTATTTAGTGTGTGTGTACGTGTGTTGTGTGTGTGTGTGTGCGCGCGCGCGTGTGTGCACACATATAGCATGCTTCCCACAAAACACTGCAGAGGTCAGAAGACAATTTGCAGGACCTCTGAGCCACCTTGTCTGCCTCGTTCCTTCCTTTCCCTTTTTTTTCTGGGGGGGGGCTGGGTGGGGGTCTTTTGGGGGGCTGGGGGTCTCTTGTTGGTTTTGTTTTTTAGGTTTTGAGGCAAGGTCTCTTGTGAAGATCTGGCAGGCCAAAACCTTGCATAGACCAGGTTAGCCTGAAACTGATGGCAACATTTTTGCCTCTTGATTGCTGGAATTATAGGCATCTACCTTCTAAGACTCTTTCTTCATTCACATCATGTCTAGTGACATAGCCTCCCTACTTGGAATTTCATCCTGCATGGCTTTTCTTTCCCCGTAGTCAGTCCAATTGCTAACATGATGGCTGACTTCCAAGAATCTAATATTGAAAGTTATCAGGTCTTTGTCAGGCTTAGGCTAGGATGTGGAATAGTGTTTTCTGGCCTTCTTCAGTAAATTAACCTCAAAGACAGCATTGATTCAACATGTGAGGGATGGGGCACATGCACCTTGATATTAGGAGGGCTTTTCATTGTTATTTGCAGACTTGCTACTCAGCACAGTGGACCAAAGAACATTTCAATTGTAATTTCAAAAGGGTCCAAAGACTTTCAGTTCCAGCACAACAGAACTGAGGAGAATTCTTCAAACCTTGACACACTGGAGGAGTCTGAATCAGTCTGGATATTCTTCAGGCCTTGACACTTGGATTAGAGCAAAAGAAGGTAGAATAATGGACCAGTATCCAATCTTGGTGCCCTCAGAAGCCTTCTTAGATGACACCTCCTGGCAAGCTCTGGATTGAGGTCCAACAGTGCTGACACATCTGGAGCGTGCATAGGGATCTGACATTTCAACCTCAACAAGGAGTTTAGACATCAGTGGAAATGGAGAAGGATCAGCAGAATCAAGCTAACTGGGGCCAATTTGGGATCAGGATGGAACAGTAGGACTAGGGGTGTAGTTTGGTGATAAAGTACTTACCTAGCATGACCAAGACCCTGGACTGGATCCCAGCACTGCACATCCTGTCGAATGGAGAGCCTAGCAGTAAATTAGCTCTGCCAGCACCAGAACAAGAGGTGGAACCAGCCAATCCTTTTTCCTGCTCCCTGATGCTTCTCATCAAGCAGCGGTAGATGCTCCCACAGCACAGCTTGAAGCATTTCAGGCCAAGGAAAGAGGCTGGGCTTTCCTGTGGAGATAACTGCTTTTCTCTGTTCAACAAGATTGGAAACCTCCTTGACTTGGGTGGTCTGAGATGGAGGTTCCATTTTTTCTAAACTGAACCATCCAAGAATTTTTCCCGTGTTTAGCTTTCTTTCTTTAACTTGTTCAGGCTCTTAGCATACAGCTCTCCATCCTTTGAAAGTGTGTGTTCTGCAGGTGGATAATATATGTCCAGTAAATTTATTTTTGTGAAGGGAACAGTTATTTCCTTCAGCCCAAGCCCAGTGGAACAAGGAAATGAAAATACTTTAAAAATTCCTTCAGGGCAATAGCTGTGTTATTCAGGACTTTGGTATGGTCTACTACATGTCTCATGTCTCATGGCTCATTGTCTACCTTTTTAGCTGCACTAGTTTTAATGAGTAACTTGAACTGTTAACATTATACGCGTGCCTTTCTTTGATGCAGAAGTATCATTTCACTATTATGTTGCTCCCTCTTCTGTGTCAAGGTCTTTGTACATAACTTCTCTGAAGCTTGTTTTCACTGTGCAGAACATTTTGCAGGCTTTTCATCTAACAAATGAAAGGTTTTAATTCAAGTTGGAGAAGCTTGATTCAATTACAAGTAATGAATTTAGGCTCCATTTATCTTAAGGAATATTTGAACAGAAAGTTTACATAGGAATCCTGGGAGTATCAGATTATGCAACTAAGAGAAAGTAAGTTTACAATTTTTTTGAAAGTTGATCTTCTATAGTCAGTGTCCACACTCTGTCAGGTTTATGAACAAAACAATAAAATTACCAGCTTCAATTGTCTTTTAATAATTCCAAGAATTTAAGTCACATTAAAGAGTTAGATTGTTGATAAGCTTAAGAGAAAACACAAAGTTGGGTGGTGGTGGTGCATGCCTTTAATTCCAGCACTCTGGAAGCAGAGACAAGTGGATCTCTGTGAGTTCAAAACCAGCCTGGTCTATAGAGTGAGTTCCGGGACTGGCTCCAAAGCTACACAGAGAAATCTTGCCTTGAAAAAAAACAAACAAACAAAAGAAAAAACCACAAAACCCATTCTTTTACAAGAATTAATTAACTCAAATTATGTTTTGAAATTCTTGGGTGTTTTCTATTGGCAATGATTTTTCCCCCTTTGAGACAGGTCCTTAAAATGTAGCCCTAGCTCAGAAAGAATTCATCATATAAACCAGACTGATTCCATCTCACAGAACTCACCTTCTAAATTTTAAATGTTGGGATATTCACAGGGTATTTAGGCTGTGGTCCATAGACCTGCCACATGATCCCCCTCTCCCACTTCCCTTCCAGATCACCTGGGAGTGCTTTGCTCAGATTAAACTCAGGTAAACCTTCTTTACCTTTTCATTTGGCTTGAACTGGCTTACTATAGCAGCAGAGAAACCTGGTACCGAGTATTCAAAATATTTATCATCCCACACACACTGCCTGAAGCCCCCAACCCTTGGCCTTTGATTAGCATTCCAGCCTTCATGGGTCCTGACATTAACATTCTTTTTTTTTTTTTTAAACTTTATTTATGTATTTGCCTTAGTGTTTGCCTGGAACTGGAACTACAGACAGTTGTTAGCTGCCATGTGGGTGCTGGGAATTGAACCCGGGTCCTCTGGAAGAGCAGAGGGTGCTCTTAACCGCTGAGCCACCTCTCCAGCCCGGACATTGACATTCTAATGTCAGTTGAAAAGCAGTTACAGAAGAAAGAATGTTCCCCTTTGTCCTCAACCAAAGGCTGGAATGTTGAGTCTAAAGGAAACTGGGACCCCACTGGAAGAGGCTACACCTCATCATCCTTATCACTTTCACTGCTTTCATGGTAAACTAAATCTGTACTTGGATACATACATCAAGTGGGTCATAGGATGATGACCCTGGAACAGAAAAATGGGCCATCATCATGGCCTGAGAAGATCCACTAAAGATAAGACTGACGCAGGTTGTAAATTAATAATGTTTTGTCTAACTATGTTCCCACCTGCTCTTTCATGGAGTATTATGTCTAGATTCCTCTTTAAGAGCAAATGCAAAATATAATAATATAAATGTCTCACGCTCCTGGCCACACTTCCTCAGTTGGACACTCCTTCTTTCGCCTCTCCTTTGAAACTCTGGTTTGCAGACGATAACGGATACATCCCTGCTTAGCTATTTGGCATATGCATCAAGTCCCCACATTTTGTATCTCGGTATTTCTATTTTCCCAGATGTTTATATGTAACATGGAAAGAGCACTTGTATTCACAAATC
This sequence comes from Sigmodon hispidus, assembly GCA_004025045.1. Lineage (NCBI taxonomy): Eukaryota > Metazoa > Chordata > Mammalia > Rodentia > Cricetidae > Sigmodon > Sigmodon hispidus. The sequence continues at coordinate 36,569 of PVIH01002173.1, read as the reverse complement.
TCTCCATCCCCAATAGCAGAAAGTAACATACAATTCCTCTTTTTATACTGCTCACAGTAAGTCATTCTTGGGGCAACAGGCACAGCAATGGCTGATGTCAACTACAAAAATTTAGGATATCAAATAGCCCAGGATTTATTTGCATTTAAAAGAAATCCATTGCAAAATTCGAACAGGTTGACTCATTAGCTGAGGTAGCATTAAAACATGGTGTAGGGTGTTGTAAGATAATTGTACACTGTGTGAAAAAGTGTTGCTATGACTGGCATAATAAAAGGCTGAGTGGCCAATAGCTAGGCAGGAGAGAATAGGTGAGACTTCAGCACAGAAAGATGAAGTCAGAGGGATGAATCGAGAGTACATGAGATGCCAGCAGGATGCAGAACAAGTAGAGCATACAGGACAGAGGAAAGGTAACCAAACCACGTTATAAAACATTGATTAATAGAAACAGGTTAGTTAAGTTATAAGAGCTAGAAAGAAAAAAGCCATTGCTTCTCTGCAAACCACTCAGGAATTATTGGGATGATTTGACCAAATTTTAAAAACACCTCACAGAGAAGAAGACCCTACAAGGGAAATGGCTCCTATTTTCTTTCTCAGGTTTTTCCTGGCTAGTAACTACTGCCAACCATCACAAGACCCTTAGCTCTCCTGCTCCTGCTGATTATAGTTGGACCTTGCATCATTAATGCCTTAACCAGATATATAAATTCCAACTTGGGAGCTATTAAGCGATGGTAATTAAGTCCTGGTATGAACAGGTACCTACCACAGAGTCAAGGATTTGGCTTGAGGTATAACTCAAGGGGCGGGGAGGAGGTGGGGGTTGGATGGAGAGAACGATGGCTAATGTACTGACGGCTAACTTTATGTTATAAAGCAAAATTACATCTCCAAATGTAAAGGGCTGATAAGGGTTAAACTTTTTACTGCTATTTATGCTTCTATAAACAAGTCTTTTCTTCTTCTTCTTCTTCTTCTTCTTCTTCTTCCTCCTCCTCCTCCTCCTCCTCCTTCTTCTTTTTCTTTTCACCAGAGGACCTTCTGTTTGCAAAGAACAAATTGTAATTTTGTATTCTTTGCCTTTATAAACCCCTGACTGAAGTGGAGGGGCGCTGCATTTGAGAATCCCCAGTACCACGTGTAGGGTTGTAGACCGGGCAACATTGGCACCATTAGCTGAATAAAAGCTTCTTGTTAAAAATCTATTAAAGGGGGCTGGAGAGATGGCTCAGCGGTTAAGAGCACCGTCTGCTCTTCCAGAGGACCCGGGTTCGTATTCCCAGCACCCACATGGCAGCTAACAACTGTCTGTAGTTCCAGAACCAGGCAAACACCAAGATAAATAAATAAAGTTAAAAACAAATCTATTAAAGGTCAGACTGGTGAATTTCTGAAGGATCTCAGACCCATAACAGGGTAATGGTTCTTATTTATTTATTTATTTATTGGGTTTTTTTGTTTTGTTTTTTGAGACAGGATTTCTTTGTGTAGCCCTGGCTGTCCTGAAACTCTGTAGACCAGGCTGGCAGAGATCTACCTGCCTCTTCCTCAATAGCTGGGATTAAAGTCCTGTACCGCCACCGACAGATGGGTAATGGTTTTTAAATTACACTTTGAAAAAAGAAGATATTCGTTGAGGATTCGAGTTTGCAGCGTGGACGCATCTCCGGGGGGGGGGGGGGGGGGGGGGGGGGGGGGGGGGGGGGGGGGGGGGGGGGGGGGGGGCAGGGCTGCCCCGCACCAGCAGGAGCAGAACTAGGGACCAGAGAGCAGTTGGCTGCCTGCACAGTCCCGGCCCCAGCCCAGAGCCCCAACCCCCCGGACTGGCGCCACTGTCAACCGGTGGGGCGAGATAAAGCGGGCAAGGTTCTGCGGATCCAAATCAGGGAGGCGCAGCTCCGATAGCAGCGCCCGGGCCGGGGCTCCCGGTGTGTTTGCTCCAACTGTTTAAACTGCTCCAAAGCAACAAAGCCCGAGCGACCTTCAGTAAACAGCTGCTAATCTCTAGCAAGGGAGAGCTGTCCTAGGGAGGACTCGGGGAGCCCAAGGCCTCTCGCCCGCACTCCGCCCCCGTGGGACCTCAGCCCACCAATGCTCGCCACGCCCGGACCGCTAGAGGAGGGTCAACAGCGATGGCACAGGAGAACGCGGGAACTTTAGCCGGAAACCTTCAGGTCCTTGGCCCGCCCCCAGGCTCTTGCCCCGCCCCCTGGCGCTCGCCCTTGCCCCGCCCTAGGCCTTTCCCTGGCCTTCGGGCCCTTGCCCTGCCCCGGGCCTTTGCCCCGCCCCTGGGCTCTTGCCCCGCCCCTGGACTCTTGCCCCGCCCCTAGCCCTTGCCTCTTGCCCTCACTCCGCCCTTAAACTCTTGTCCCTACCCCAGGTCCTTGTCCCGCCCCCAGGGGGCGGGGAGCGGGGCGGATTGAGGTTGTCCGGACAGTCAAGGGAGCCGGCTGCCTGCTGGATCCCCGCAGCTCGGTCGAGTTACTGCCTCCACCGCACCTCGGCAGCCAACGTAGCATCGCCGTCGGGGATCCCCAGTGCAGCGTCCACCCTCAGCATGATGGACTTGGAGTTGCCGCCGCCAGGACTACAGTCTCAGCAGGTGCTGCCCCAGCCCCGGGCCTCTCCGGCTGTGCCAGGAAGCGGGCAGGAGCTCGAGAGGCAGTGGCCCCGGGAGGGAGGGACAGTCTGAACCCGATCTGCGACGGCCCGGCCTGGGAGCTGCCCTGTCGGGTCCGAAAGTCAGCGGGGGATGTTGGAGGGGATTGACGAGAGTAGAGACTGAGCCTGAGCTCCCCAGGGGCGGGCACCCGGGTTGAGGTGTGGAGGAAGCTCGGGGCCAGGGGGCGACAATACCAACTCGCTAAGGCCGATGCTCGGAGGCGGCGGGAGGGGGTGGACGCTGGCTGTCTTTGCCGGCACTGCCCGGCCCTTTCCGGGCCTGCGTGGTTTCCCAGATTCGCTGCCGGTAAGAATGTGCCTAGTCACGGGGCCGTGCTCGGGGGACCTTAGGTGTCCCCGGCGACCGCCCCGGAGCTCGTCCCCACTCCTGGCCGCGACCTCGGCGCGTTGCCCTCTGTAGCTTTCTCAGTCCGAGAGCTGGCTGACTCTAAGAACACTCCAGTATGCCTTGATCTGGAAAAGCCCAGCCCTCCGGGGGCGGAAGACAAAGTCACCGGGTGGCCCTCGTGCTCAAGCGCCCCGACGGGCGTTCGGCGGGCTGGGCTCTGCGCTCTTCCTCGGCCCGGGGAATTCGGGGTTGTCCTCATGTCAGTCGGGGATGTGAGGACCTGGTCGGGCTCAGAAGTCCGAATCAGCCACACCCGGGGCAGCGAGTTCTGAGCGCCCTGACTCGTGGGGCCCCACGCTGTGTGCGTGCGTGGCGGTGGCCTCTGGGTGGGTGACAACTGCCCGTTGGCAGTCGCAGAGGCCCTCGGTTGGCCCTTTCCTGCTTTATAGCGTGCAAACCTCGCCGCTCTGGGGCCAAGGGACAAGTTGGAGCTGTTGATCTGTTGCGCAATTGTTATTTTCCCTTGGGCGGCTTTGTCTTTGGATTTTAGCATTACAGAATTGCAATCCCAAAATGTGTAAGGCAGGATATTCTGTTCCTTGCCGTCAAGGGTAAGAGTTGTAGATTAGAATTTCATGCTTTTTAAATTGTTGATGAAGTTTTGCTTTTAGCTATTATCTCTCCCTTATGTCTTTAATACATTTCCCTTGCTGTTCGAAATTTTTGTCACCTCATTTTCTTTGCATGTTGAGTACTTTTATGAAGACTTGAGAGGATGGGACACTTGCACAACCTTTTGTCGATAAATTTTAGAGAATGTTACGTAAATGAAAACTAGTTTCTAGTCATACTTCAGGCACTTTTAAAGAAGTAAAATGCTTTATGTTTCCAAAAATTGTGTCGTAATTAGATTTTTAGAAAAAGAAACACATTTAGCTCAAGTGAATGTGTAACTTGGTAAACCGGTAAGTTAATTTAAATGTAAATAAAATCCTAGGCAGACCTGGAAGGTCCTGATGTAAGCTTTTAGTTACTGACAATGCATCAATTCTATTCCCTCCCTTGAACTTTCCCCCAGAAATGATTGGGGTTGTAGCCTGGTTTTCATTAGGATGAATAAGTAAACTGTACTTTCTGATCTTCTGTTCTTCATTAGTAATCAAAAGGAATGCTTGTCTGGCCACAGAATACACGGTGCAAACGAACTTTGATTTTAAAGTTTTCTTCTCGTTTCTGTAAAGCATGTAGCATAACATTTCATGTACAAAAATGGCAGATGTATCTCTTTCTCTTCCATGTGAAAGTTTTCGTTTGCCAACATTTCTTGTTATTTTAGGCATCCATTTAAATATTTGAACACTTTGAAAAAAAAGAATTAAAAATTAAAATTCATCCTAAAATCATTGTTTGGTAGTCCAGAAGGATTTGAAGTGAGTTACAGACTTGAACAAATGGTTGTGGAGTCATAGAAGGAGGATCTGGTTTTTAACTGTGCTCAATGTTCTTCATCTCAGGGGGGAAAACCATCCATTACTCTGCCTGTGGTGTCTTGGAAAGATAAAATTCTTTTGAAGGCAAGAGATGAAGTTGCTATTGAACTCGACAGATGAGATTATTTTTAGACGTTCAACACAAAGAGAAAGGGGACAGGCCTTTTTTCAGAATGAATGTTAAGCAAGAACAATTTGACTTTTTAGATAATGTGAAACATCTCGGGGCTGGAGAGATGGCTCAGCAGTTAAGAGCACCTTCTGTTCTTCCAGAGGACCCGGGTTCGATTCCCAGCACTCACATGGCAGCTAACAACTGTCTGTAGTTCCAGAACCAGGCAAACACCAAGGCAAATAAATAAATAAAGTTTAAAAAAAAAAAAAAAAGAAAAGAAAAGAAACATCTCTGAGACATTACAGAAACCAACACTCGACTACATCAGTCTTTCTGCCTTAAAAGTAACTAGGGCCATTTTGAAATTCCATTTGTAGTAACTTGGGTCCTTAAAAAAATTCCAGGGAACAACCCCCTTTTTTGGGATTACCAGGGAGAGTTGAAAGTCAAATGCGTGGTTTTTCTTAATATTTATGTTTTATTTAGATGAGTTATGCTTAGCAAAGGTGTAGGAAAAAGGAGCGCCTAAGCAGTTAATGTTTATTTCTGGATATTTCCTTCTTTGTGATTGACCATAATTAAAAGAAGGCTTTCATAAATTACCCTTTTAATTTTCCTTGAACTAGGGTTAACTTGAGGATGCAGGAAGCGTTTGGAACTTTAGGTTCTAGGTAGTAGGTAAGTAAGTGGGCACCACTCCTTTGCAAGCCAAGCAATATGCTAATTGCCTGGGATGTATAATTGCCCGGTAACTCCAGGGGGATGACTTTTTATCTTCAGTTTTCAGGTTAGGAGAGAGGCCCGAAAAGAGACCAAGACTCCTCCTCCAACTGTCCTGTGGAAGGTAGAATTTAAACTTCACCTCACTCCTAAGGCTCTCAATCTCCGCTTCCAAACTCATCAAAGGGAACTAACTGGAAGTGGTGCCACAAAGCTTCCTTTTTAAATAGACTAAAAAATAAATAAATAAACGAAGGGGGAAGAGGGTAGGATGCTAAAGGTAGTGTCTGCACCCTGCCCTCTGAGCAAGGAAGTAAGTAACCGAGTGAGAGGGTCCTTTCCAGGATAGCAGGAGTCATCGGGCAGTGGGGTGGTGTCTGTGGTCCTGTCCAGGAAGGCCTATGCTTTCATTTGGAAAGGCAGGGTGTTTTTTTCCTGTAATTATCATTTTTCAGGCAGTGTGTGAGAGTCCTGCTTCACATTTTCCAATGACCATTTTCCCCTTTTCTTAATTAATAAACTTTTAGCTGCTTGCTTGTCTGTGCCTTTGTTTGCCTTGTTTTAGGTATGTTCTTCTGTGTTTGTTTTGGGGTGGTGATCAGAATTACATTTAGTAGGTGAGGGTATGTTGGACAGTGTGACTGACAGGGTTAAACTAGTTTGATGAAAAATGGATTTGGGTTGGTGAGGGGCAAGGGATTGAAAACAGCTAGCGGAGCCTACGGGCTCAAACCAACACAAATAACTGGTCTTAGCACCTGTCGATTGGAACCAGCATTAAGAGCTCTGTCTGGTGAACCTGTAGCTTTGAGCTAGTGGAGATTAACTACTTTATTTCCTGGTCTTTCTTGTTTAATCTTAAAGGGAATCAGTCTGATTTGTCTGAATTAAATGTGCTTCAGGATCTTTGGAGGTTTGTGGGTGATTTACCTGAATTTTGTGTATGTGAGTCCAAATACCTGAACCTTCTTCAGCTGAACACTGGGGTGGAGGTGGCTTGCTAGAGATGGTTAGTTACCCTTCTTCACACCATCCTGACTCTAGAGGAACCATTTTACTGTGACACACTGAAGAGTTTATATTTTGATGATGTTATCTCCAGAAGATAATAAAATTTCATTGCTGTGTCAACAACATTTAGCAAAAAGGGCTTTAAGGTACTAAGTCAAGACTTGGACAGTTGGCAATGTCGTGTTTTATAATCAGGAAATCAAAAATGTAAGTTTATGGAAAATACAAGTGCATTCTCATGAGAGTGTGTCCCTTAGAAAAACAAAAGCAAAAATCCTAAACTGGAGTTCAAAACCTTAAACAAAATCCTAAATTGGACTCCTCTGGATATGCTATAATAAGAAGAATTTTGAGGGACTAGAGAGATGCCTCAGCAGCTAGGAACACTGGCTGCTCTTCCAGAGGCCCTGGGCTCAATTCCCCACACCTACAGCTCACAAGTGTCTGTTACTCCAGTTCTAGGGAATCTGATACCTTCACACCAATGCACATAAAATAAAATAGATTATATGTAAAAGAATTTCGGTCAGTCCAGCAGTGGGAGGCAGTACAATGCTAATCTATCGTTTTTCTAGCATCATGAACAGTAACACTGATGTCACAAAACCTTCTGTTAGAATTCTCTGTTCTGAGGATGAACGCTCAGTGTTGGGGATCAGACCCAGGTCCTTGCATTTGCTAGGCACGAACTCCACCACTGAGCTTACCTGTCCAGTTGTGAAGGTCTTTCTGTGCTAGGGTGTAAGCATATTTTGCCTAGACATTTCTAGTGTGAAGGCAAATCCAGGATTCTAAGCACCTAGCCCATCTTACCAGCCCTCTTTGATGACCCACTCGCTCTCCCATCATTAAAGAACAGCTGCCTTCTGAAGGATCTGTTTAAGTGAAATATAATCCACCTGCCACACAGTTCACCCATTCAAAGCCCATTCAGTAGTCTAGTATGTTTATAGTTATGTAGTCGTCACTGTAGTTAAAAGAAACCCCAGGCCCACTAGTAGTCACTTCTTATTTATTTTCCTCCAGTTTTCCAAACCCTTGATAAGCACTCAGTTATTTGTTTTTCCCTTCTGGATTTGTCTGTGCTAGACATTTCATAGAAATGAAACACTCTATGACTAGCTTGACAGGATGCTCTGTGTATAACATGTCATTATTTCTTTTTATTACTGAATACTATTTCATTGTGTGGGCTTATCACATTTCATATTGTGGAACCTGTCAGTTCTTATACTTCCAGACTTAGTTGTTGATTAGACTCACTTCCAGTATTTCAAATATTGATGCCCAGGCTGTATTCTTTATTCAGCCAAAGTCTCTAGGGATGGTTTTAGTTAGACATTGATGCTGGGGGTTGACAACTAGTGGTACCTTAGGGTCCTAGCTCAATGCCTGGTGCACACTGGAAGTATCCTGTGTAAAGTGATTTAGAGAAGCTGGTTAGAATGCCTTAGTTGTGAAAAGTTCTTGTTTGATTACAGCCTGTGTTTCAAGTTCTGTGGAGAATGTTTGAAATAAAGTAAATATGGCTTGAGTTCCTAATACCCTATGAAGATTTGCATGATGGCCTTTCCCCCAAAGGACCAGTAGAACTTTCCTGTGAGGTTTTCAAGAGTGTGGATAACCTGCAGTAAGTAAGATCACTGGAGAATGGCGTATTAAAAAGGCTATGATGGAGCTAGAGAGATGGCTTAGGAATTAAGAGCACTCGCTGCTCTTAGGGGATCTGAATTCAGTTCCCAGCACCATGTCAGGTGTTCTACAACTGCTTATAAGTAGTTCCAGAGGACCTGGGGCCCTGACCTGCCTGCATTAGCATATACCCTCTACAGACACACGATTCTAAAAGGCAGTGAGAGCCAAGAGTGGGTCATTCCTGCAATTCCAGCCTCCTAAGATGGATGCTGGCAGTTGGGGGGACAGCCTGGCCTCCAGTGTAGAACCCTGTCTCCAGACACAGGAGGAGAGGGAAATGCTCATGCTGGGGTGGGTGTTGAATGTGGAATCCTGCACACTTTTCATTCCTGTGCTCTGTTTTCTTTCTCCAAAGAAAACTCTGGAATCTCCAAGCCAACTTTTTTTTTTAAAAAACTTTATTTATTTACTTATTTGCCTTGGTGTTTGCCTGGAACTACAGACAGTTGTTAGCTGCCATGTGGGTGTTGGGAATCGAACCCGGGTCCATCTGGAAGAGCAGCCAGTGCTCTTAACCGCTGAGCCATCTCTCCAGCCCCTCCAAGCCAACTTTTAACAGCTCTACTTTTTGATTTCACCTGACTGCTACAGGCAACTTTATAATCCTGACCACAGTGATCAATACTTACATTGCCAAGTGATTTTCTGATTTACACTTTGGAACTAAAGACTGATTGTGCTTGTGGGTACATGGTGGAGGCTGGGGGACTGCTGGGTGTGTCGTCTGTGGCTGGCCAGTGCAGTCTTTGTACACCTTCTGCTCAGTCAGTGCTGGCTGCCAGGCAAAGCTGGTTGAGCCCCACCTCAGCCGTTCCCATAGCTGCTTGATGGGGTATATTTAGTTACCTGTTAGGAAGCTGGTCAAAGTTTGACTCCCATTGGTTTAAGATACTGAAAAATGCTATCTTATTTTTATATTTGTTCTTAAAAGACTTGACATTTGGAGTGGGTTTGTACCTCCCATATTTACTGAGAGGAAGGGCATGATTGTTGGGGTGTATTGATTGTGTCAAGTGGCTGGCCCACTGAAAAGCAGGGTCTGATTTTCCTTTGTCCAGTCTGACGGTCTCTCTGCTGTCTTATCGGGCATTTGTAGTATTGCAATGGATGCAGAACCTGACCTCTGCCCAGCCCAGGGCATTAGATTGGAAGGGAAGTGGTTGTGGTTGGTGCGTGCTGTGAGCACAGCCTTGCAGGGCTGTGAGTGCTGGGTGGAAGTACTGTGCAGCTGTGGTTCTTAAGGGTGACCAGGAATTTGGACTCTTGGTTTGTTTTGCTGTACTGGAGCCAGGGATTTATTGTTTTGTTTTTTTCTTGAGACAAGATCTCGTACTGTAGCCCACTCTGACCCTCCTACTCACTCTCCAGCGCTGGGTTTACAGGTGAGCGCCCACCTTGCCTGGCAAGCCAGGGAATCTTGTTTCTGTGAATAGAGAATGGTGGAGAATCATGAAATTTTGTTATTAAACTATTAAAGTCTTGGTAATGAAAACTACCCAAAATAAACACATCATTTTTTATCTGCCATAGGAAAAAGCTGCCAAGTTTTGAGGGTTTTATTTTTGTTGCTGACAATTCTCAATGAAACAGTGGAATATACATTAAAAGACACTTAAAGGTCTGCTTTACTTTGTGCGGCTGGCTGGGGCGGGGACCTGCACCATCACATATGTTCCTGCTGGTTCCCAGGTCGAAAGCAGGCCTTCTCCAGGGAGAGTCTCACATATCACTAGAAAATCTCTACCTGGCTCGAAGCAGTGGCTTCTGACTAATCCCCAGGCCGCTCCTTGGAATGTGGTGGGTGGCACCGGGCACTTTACCACTCTTCTCATTGACCTTGACAAGTAAAGTCCTCTGCCTCGAGAGATGTGGGTCAAATGGCTCCTGTAGGTAAACCCTGGTATTCTTCTGTCCAGCCTGCAGGAAGTCCAGAGCTCAAGGGGTCTGTGTCTTGTGTGCTTCCGTTGTTCAAAGTTCACATGATAAGGCTGTGGCTGTAAAGTGTGGGTGTGTGTACTACAAAAGACACCCTTGGACTTCTGTTACCAACTCACCCTCTCCATGTGAAGATAGTCAATCTCTCTGTCCCTCAATGTCTCAGGGCATGTAGTTTTAGAACCTGTGGGCACTAAACCTCTCAAAGGCTCAGATCCTCCTTATAAATATGCATACTCTATATGCACCCTTTCTTATTCTGTGAATCAGAATAAGAACTCCCTGAGCTACCTAATGAAATGTAAGTGCTCCATGAAGAGTTAAATTCAGGGGCAATAAAGCATGCATAGTACAAACAATTTAAAGAATTCTTTCAGTTGAGGGTTACTTGAATCTGCAGGGTGAACTCCTGGATGTGGAGGGCCAGTATCTGGGATGGGGGAAGTGAAACTATTTGTTCAAATCCTGCTATTACCATACCCTACACCCTAGATATTGTTGTGGCACTTGCTCTTAACAAAAGTCTGCATAGAATCTGGCAAGATGGTTCAGTGTGAGCCTGACATCATGAGTCCAGTCTCTAGAACCCATATAAAGGTGAGGGGAGAGACCCTGCACAAAGCTGTCCTTTGCCTCCTCACATGACCAGACACACGCACACACGGGGAGGGGGCGGACATGTCACTTGGCAGTAATAATAAGTCTATGTAGCTAGCTATCCCATTATAATCACAAAAGCTATTCGGGCTGAGATAGAACGGGAATCTGGGACCCCGTTTACTGCTAGGGGTCCTAGTTTAGTGCTTCACTTTTTCACTGTGTCCTTCTAAAGGTGAAAGTGCTTTCTTTTGTTAGCTGCCAGATATTGAAAGACTCTTACAGAGTACTAGAGAGTTCTGCAAAAAGGGGCGGTGTGTGCTCCTGTGCCCAGCTTCTCCATGGAGAAGAGGCCCATGGTACAGTAGCTACCAGAAAGCCACACCCTCTGCCTCCTGTACTGAGCAGACTCCTGGCTGCAGAACACAGATAGGCATTTACTATTGTTTATAGGGAAATTCATCATCTCAGAGGACAAGCTGCTTGTGCTTTTTAGTCTCAAGGAATTGGAAGCAAGGGGCAAGAGTCCATGGCTGGTTTCAGAGATCAAGCACATTTTCCTGATTCATGAAGAGTGGCTGCCCCAGATCCTTTCCCAGCAAGGACGGTTTTGTCTGATGTGTTGGAACACTGACATAGGGCTACAGCTGCAAGGAGGCGGCCCTGAAAAGATGATTTAACATCATTCTTGTTTAGTGTATAAAAGAAAGGGTTAGAAATCGTGCCATATTTGTTTTCGCCTGCGTTCTTCTCACCAGAAGAAGTCTGAATACTGAGGTTAGAGTGACGGAAACTATGAATGGCTGATGCCATGGAAATAGTGATGCCAATCTGTGGGTACAAACTCACCCTTTCTGACCATCATGAGGGAAAAAGCTAGTGTCTTCAAAGAAAATACACCTAGTCAGGGTTATAGATAGGTGGGTTTAATCTATTTTCACTGCATCCCTGGATTGCAAATGTCTGGATTTGCTTTTGAACAGACTCACCATGGTGGCAGAATTAGGCTTGAATGCTCTGCGATGTCCACAATGATCTTCAGTTTGCACGACTTTGGGTCTCGCCCTCCTGCATGCTGAGATGAGATTCCAGGACTGCAGTACTCGCCCAGCATCCAGATTCCAGAAGTCTTTTAGTGGACATTTCAAGATACTGTCACATTTGTCCTCTTTAAAAACTAGTATTAAGGCTGGAAATCTAGTTTGGGAGTAGTAGCGTACCTGTCTAACAAGCACGAGGCCTGAGCCTCAATCTCTAGCAACATACCCTACTCTGGAAAGATAGTTGGTACGTTGAAAGGTATGTGTTTCGAGGGTGCATGCTAATATTCTTAAGATACAATACTTCTTGTGCTCAGTAATGTTCAAGTATTACTATAGGAATAGAGTTAAATAATTTTTCAGTGACTGACATTTGCCACAGATAGTATGAAAAAAATGTGCTTGCTACTTTGATAATTTGAACTGTAACCTCAGACCTCATGGTTTACGATGAGAATATTGGATTCTGAGACTAAATAATGTATACTTGCTCACTGCAAGTATATTCATGAGGTCTACATCTGGGCTGGCTCAGCATGAAAGTTTGCTTTATTCTCTCAAGATGGTGCTGCAGGTGTCCTTCAAGGATGAGAGTTTTTGAAATCTCCCTTTCTAGTTACTCTAACCCTTTTGACCCTTTGTGCTGCTGAATTACAGGGTGTGTTTTATGTGGTGATTAGTGTGATTTCGTTAGTGGTGTCTCTTCTGCTGGACTATACATTCTTATGGTGCTTGGTGTTTATTTAATAGTTGCTCAATAAACAGGAGGAGGAAGTCCAGGAGTTCAGGCCTCAATACAATGAGGCCATGACAACATCACATAAGAAAATGACACTTTTGCCTGGGGAGCTTAGGATGTCTAGAAGGCTTTTGGATTTTCTAGTCTATTGATTTCATGTTTTCAGCTTAGAGGCCCCGGAGTAAAGCTGGAGAACAGAGCAAGCTGAGTTGGACTCCATCATCTAATGTGCTGAAAAGGTTAGTGTTAATCTGGCAGGATAGGGGTGGCCAGCCTCCAATTCTCCTGTGCTGCTACACTGCACCTGGACCACAGAGTCCTGGCAGCCTTGGGAAGGACAGAGGACCTGGGTTGACTATAGTCAAGGAAGCTATTGTGGTGAGTCAGGAGATGGGCAGGTTGGAGGCTGGAAGATGGTGAGAGGCCCGTGTTGTACAGTTGTTATTGAATGTTCTAATGGCTTGGTCCATTTGCCTGCCCATGTACTGAGGATCTGTAATTGTAGCTAAGTTGACACATGCCTGCATTTCCAGTATGGGAGGTGGAGGCAGGAAGATCTAGATCCAGGGTTTGAATCCAGGCTGAGCTATGTGGGACCCTTTCTCATCTCCTACTCTCGCTCCCACCTTGCCACCATAGCAACAATTACTACCCTGCCCCCAAAATACTTTTTCCAATACAGAGTTTCACTGTACAACAGCCCTGGCTGTTCCGGAAAGCGCTCTATAATCAGGCTAGCTTCAAACTCAGAGATCACCTACCTCTGCCTCCTGGGTACTGGGATTAAAGGCATCTGCCACACCCTAACCTGTCAAAAAAGCAAGTAGATTTTCTTCATGGGTCACAGCATAAAATTGACTGTCCCTGGCCTCCAGGGCCCACATTTGCATGTTCTGATAGAAATTCATATTTCAGTATGCTCAGTTCATTGATGGAAGGCCAAGGAACCCCTGACCTGCTCCTTTACATCAAGAATACATTCTTTTCTTCCCTGATGTAGCATGGAGTGCCTCTTTCAGCCTTACTGAGATTAGTGAATTGTCTGGTTGCCTTTCTCAATTCTTTCCTTGGCTTCCAGTCATACTGATTATTAATATTCACCCAGGAAAATGAGAAACACAAAATCTTTACTTCTGCAGGCTTTGCAGAAGAGCCCTGTTAGGATCTGTGAGAAGACTTTTTTTTTTTTTTTTTTTAAATTAAAACTTTATTTATTTATTTGCCTTGGTGTTTGCCTGGAACTGGGAACTGGAACTACAGACAGTTGTGAGCTGCCATGTGGGTGCTGGGAATTGAACCCCGGTCCTCTGGAAGAGCAATCAGTGTTTTTAACCACTGAGCCATCTCTCCAGCCCTGGAGAAGACTCTTAAAAGAGTCAAAGACCACCATAGGTGATGCAGTCAGCACGAGTGTTTACTGTCTTGAGAATAAAGGTACCAGCATGCTAATAACCCATCACATAGGATACCTTCCAGGCCTGTCTCTTCACTTGCACAGAATTTCTTACTTGAGGATTCTGGCATAGAACCTAGGGTCCTGTTGGAACAACTGGATCAGAAAGTTTGGGGGTTGGCAGTGAGTTTGGAGGAAGGTTAAATCCAAAGCAGACAGAGCAAACCCATCCCCTTGTCCTCTCCTCACCCTCCGCTCCTCCTTTAAATGCTCTAAGGTACTGTTCTGTAATATCTCTTCCAAAATTACTTTGCCCTTTAAAGTCAGCAGAGCAGTGGAGAAAAAGCAAGCCTCCTGGGGTCCTGAAAGAGATGGCATGGCTGAAAGGCATTTTCGTCTGCCACTGTGTTGCCATAAACAAGTTATGGCCTCACCTTCTATTTTTCATGCAGTGGCTAGACCCAGAAGCCTAAAAAGTAGTTGCTTTCACATCCCTGGCATTTGCTGCAGGAGATAGATTTAGTAATAGTGTTGCTGCCACACCCTGGCCTTCTCCCTTACATTTTCAAGACATATTTACATACTTTTTTCATTTAAAAGATCATTCTGGGAAGACAGGCATTGTCTTGGCTTTCTGTTGTGTTAGACCTCACTGTGAGTGAGGGTAGATGGATGGGCCCTGTCATCTCCACGGTTAGCAGCGAAGCTGCTCAATTCTTCCAGGTTAGAGTGGGCTGTCCATTGTTCAGTGGGGAGTTCAAGCCTGTGTTCTGAGTGGGTGGAAGCTCTGCTTTGGATCTCAGTGTCACTGTATTAGACGTTTGCTGGCAAAAGGACTAAAGCTCTTTGTGCTTCCATTCCCTTACTCCAGAATGACGATGACATACTGCCCGCTTGGTGGATTGCTGTGCATCCAGACGAGGCGGTACAAGTTTGGGAGCAAGTGTTTTGAGCACGTAGAAGTATGTGATCAGTGGTGGCCATAATTGTGGCAATGTAATGCCTACTTTATCTGGTCTTGGACTGCCCACAACTGTAACCTTCCATTTTCAAAGCTCAGTGTGACCAGTGTCTCACACAGCAATAGAGTGGGTTTAATTAAAAGATTAACATTAAGGAAAGGATGTCTACCTTAAGAAAGTGAAACTTACATACTTTAATACTGTTTTCTTAATTTATTTTTATGTATATGGGCTGTATGTTTGTCTGTGCACCACATATATGCCTGATGCTTTCAGAGTCTAGAAAAGAACATCAGATTTCCCTGGGAGTGGAGTTACAGGTGGCTGTGAGCCGCCATGTGGGTTCTAGAACAGAACCCGGCTTATCTGGAGGAGCAGTGCTCTTAACCGTTGCTTTAACCATCTCTCCATCCTTTAGTCTTCCTTTTTAAGAGACCCAGATTGCTTCATAGCAATCAGTGACAATGGTGAGTACCATAATGCATTTTCAAATGTACACATCTGAAAGTAGCTGAAATAAAATTTCCAAGCTCAGGGTTAATTTATATCTTTATTTGAGAGAGAAAGTAGGATACCATCAAGTTAGTCATTAAGAGCCCCCTGTGATTCAGATTCACAGGCTCTTTGAGATAATTGCTAACAGATACTGGAGGGTTTGGAAGGGCTAATGTCCACACTTGTAGCCTCAGGAAGTCATTAGCACACAGAAGCATCCACTTAGATGGAGGACTCCTGAGGAGTGCAAAGGCCCATAGGGGCCACTGCAGGGCTGTGCTGCCCACCATGGCAGTTACTAGCCACTTTGCAGGCTTGAGATGTGGAGAGGGAAACTAAGAAGTGGAGTTTTCACTTTAATGAACTTGACATTTACAAAGAGTAGAAACTCTTTTCTGTTTAATACCCTCCATTGCTCAGGAGTGGGGCAGGGGGTCTTGTGGGTATACTTTGTTGTTTTGGTAAGGCTACATTCTATGCTGTCTTGTTGGGTAAGGTTTATTGTCATGTGCCTAAGTGTGTTTGTCATTTCTAATATAGTAATTCTGTTACATGTTAAAATAATATTTGAGCAGACTGGATTAAATACATCATTTAAATTAAATTTATTGTGTTGTTTTTGTTATTGTGTCTAAACTGCAAACAATATCATTACATATTACTCACGTATTTCTTTTAGAGTTTCTTTAGCACATCCTGTAAGTACTTAAAATTAATGTATATTCTTACATTAAAAATTAATTCTCAGTTGTCTTTTGAACATCATAAAATCAGAAACCACCTAGAGGAATGCATTTTAGGAATCTTCCAATCCAACCCCACCCTTATATAGATGCAAAAACCAAGGCCAAAGGTTTCTATAAATTAGTAGTGCCCAGTCCCAGGTAGGGCCCTGAACCTGGTCATCCTGACTCTATCTTGCTTTACAGGCCAGGCTGGCCTCAAAACTCAGAAATCTGCCTGCCTTTGCCTCCTGAGTTCTGTGATTAAAGGCTTTGAGATAATATCACCATGCCTGATTTTTAACGAGACCCATAGTTTTAGTCTTTAAGGGAAAAGACCCAAGATAAAGAATATGCTTAGAAAGACTTGTCATCACTTAGAAAGTTAGGCCTGGTTTTATGGTATTGTTAGCAAAGCTGGCTTGAAGAGACCATCTGCAGCTACACTAAGCAAACCTAAGGACAAATTAGAGTTTTACTTTTTGAGGATGAGACAGGGAAGAGAAAGGATGTTGTTCTGATTTCGCAGCCTGACTTGATGTGGCTGACTGGAGCCGTCAGGTGTGGAGATGGGCAGCTCAAGCTGTGCCTGTCTGTCTTGGACCGTTCCTCTTCCCTGTGTCATCTTCTATCACCTCCACATAGAGAGGCACAGGAGCTATAAGACATAAGATGCAAGCGAATGGTTTGTGGCCTTCAAGCACATGAATGTCAGGGCCAGTATCTAAGACAAGGCCCAATCCCCAGTCCTGAGAAGCTGTAGAAGGACCAGTGAGCTTTGTATTACATTAGTGAGTCCTTGGCCTCCATTGCCCGATTTGAGCCTTTTTGGGTTTACACTAGCTTCAGGCAGTTTGTTCAAAGTCAGGCAACTCTAGAGGTAGGCAGGCTGTGGCAGGGGCTGAGGGCTGGGAGGTTCTTGCTGGGGTAAGCAGTGGTGCAGCCTTTAAAAACTACGTGCTGTTCAGAACAACTGGTGGGTAAGGCAGGCCTCCTTAGAAGAGTGCAGGGTCCATGGAGGCCCTGTTTGGTCAGATGGCAGCTGGGTTTCTGATAACAGGATGTCACAGGCTGTTAATTTAGCTTCACAGTTAAGTCACACACAGCAGGTTTTGCTTTTTGGGTTTTGATGCTGTCCTACCTAGTGTGGACTGGTTTTTGCTATGTAGCCTTGACTGGCCTCTGGTTTACAGCAATACTTTTTTTTGCCTCTGCATCCTTGAGTGCAAGGTGACAAGGGGTGTGCTAATATACCTGGCAACAGTATTACCAATGTCTGTTTTCAGAGAAATGCATAGTAGTTTTTGAAGGTTTTTAAAAATAATTTATTTAAATTTATTCTATGTGCATTGTAAAGGTGTCAGATCTCCTGGAACTAGAGTTACAAACAGTTGAGCTGCTGTGTGGTGCTGGGAATTGAACCTGGGTCCTCTGGAAGAGCAGTCAGTGCTCTTAACTGCTGAACCATCTCTCCAGGCCCTTTCCCCCTTCATTTTTTGCCTGCTTTAGTGTGATTATCAAGTCACCAAGGTGCCGGAGCATGTGGAGAATATGTCCCTTCTTCCTTCTCCCACAGAATCAGAACTTCGTGGCTGGAGTCCTAGCTCTGTTGGTTGCTGAACGTGTGATTTGAGAGAGAGCTCCACCCCAAAACTTCAGTGTGACAGGAAGGTGACACGGAACAGTGAACCTAGAGGCTGGCTGGAGAGATGGCTCAGGGGTTAAGAGTGCTTGGTGTACACCTACGGGGACCTGAGTTGGGAATCCAGCATAACAAACTGCCATAGTCTTGTGCTTGCTTATAACCCCCAGTTTCTTGGGAGAGGATTCCCAGTGCTTGCTGGCTGCTAGCCTTGCCAAAGAGCATGAACTCCAGATTGAAGGGCGGACCCTGCCTCAGGATAGTAAGACAGAAGGGGAACCTCCTCTGGCCTCCATTCACATGTGTTGTCATATGCATCCATGCACAAAAACACATGAAAAGATTTTTCTTAAAGCACAAAATCATGCCAGGTGTGGTGCACAAGCCTCTAATCTTAGTACTTCAGGGCAGAGAAAGGTGGATCCCTGAGTTCCAGGCTAGCCTGGTCTGCTGAGTGAGTTCCAAGACAGCTAGAGAAACCCTGCCTTGCAAAACCATGAAGCTCGTTGCAAAGTGAGGGTAAAGTCAAGATACAACTTTTTCTCTGCCTGCGTAATAAGAATGATAAAATCAGAGAAGTAGATGAGGTAGGTTTAAAATTATTTTGCTCTGTCTTAAGCAAGTTATCTCAACCTCTTTGCAAAATGAGAGGAATTGTCTAGGTAATTCCGAGAGCCCTTTCTGAGGTAGCATTCTGTGACTGTGTGGTGTAAATAGTGGTTCCCATGTGATCTGAGTCACATGTAAGAAAAAGTCCACAGGAAAAAAGGAAGTGTCTGGATGAGAATTTTCCTTCAGCTGGAGAACTGATGCCTCTTTTGGACAGTCGGGGGTGGGGGGTGCACACAATTGAAAATGAGAGTGAACAGAGCTGGAGAGATGGCTCAGTGGTTAAGAGCACTGACTGTTCTTCTGGAAGACCTGAGTTCGATTCCCAGCATCCACATGGCAGCTAACAACTGTCTGTAATTCCAATATCTGACACCCTTACACAGTTATACTTGTAGGCAAAACACCAATTCACATAAAATAAAAATAAATATGAAAAAAAAAGAAAATGAGAGAAAACATTGCCACTGTCAATCAAGAGACCAAGAACACAAGAGTGGAGCTATGGTGACTTTTGTATATTCTTACTTCCTTGAATAGCCTTCTCGTTTTTTTGTTTCTGGCTCAGGCTAACCTTGAACTCATGACCTTGCTCCATCCTCCTGAATGCTATGGTTTCAGGTGTGTTGGACTATGCTTGGCACCTGTTGCTTTCAAGTACTCGCTTGGGTTGGGCCTTAGGAACCCAGACACCCATGTTTATGTTCAGGGTGTACATGGTCGTGGCTGCTCTGCTTGAACACTGTTACTGCTGCTATTACATCTCTGCTGATGTAGTTGCACTTCGGTGCTGCTCATCATGTCTTATAACTCGTCAGAGACTGCTTGTTTATCTTTGTGTCCCTGGCAGCTTAGATGAAACCTGTGTGTGTGTATCGGGTGGGCACATAAAGCTCCACTTAGACTGGACACAGTGGTTTGATCATATTATATGGAGCCTGGTTGGAAACTACATCTCCTGAGATGTCTACCTTCTTTTATATCCATGAGTCTATTTCCCCATTGTACCCTTTAATAATTGATATACATATAATAGTAAGTGTTATATATATATATATCACTTTGTGTGGGTTCTTGTTTCAGGGCAGTAGTGGCACATACCCCCAACACTTGGGAGGCAGAGGCAGACAGATCTCTGAGGTCTACAAAGCAAGTTCCAGGACAGCCAGGGCTTCTTAAAAATCAAAACAAAAAATTTGTACTCAAGTATATTGTTAAAAAAAAGTTAGCAGGCCTCTTTGGAAAGTACTCCTAAAGGTATCATCTGCAGTTCATTAAAAAAGCTTTTTGAGTACATTATACTCATCTCTGAAATCCCTCTGCACCACCACCATCACCATGTTTCAGGATCCCAGGTCTCTGACTACAACATTTAGTTCTTACCCATCCCTTGAGCCTGGGTGGACTGTGTCGATTGCTGCTATTTGTAGCTATTTGTTAAGTGGTTAGATCTGAAAATGACCTTTAAGGTTTAAATAATTTAGTTTGAGGACCCTAAAAGAAGAGAAAGGAAAAGCCGAATCGTTTAGAAGCCTCAGGTTTCTGTGAAGAGCCTCTGTGACTTGAAGACTCCCTTCTTGAGCTGACTGACAGAGAGGTCAAGGGTGGAGACAGCAAGGCCCTCAGCTGAAGCAGGCTAGGAAGATGGGACCAGTTCCTAAAGGTTCTTTTGGTAGCAAGCTATGCATGTCATTCTAAGCGTAACTGAAAGGGATTCATCAGATGCTTTCTCTTTCCCAAAAGACTGCTGCTTAGATCAAGCTGTTCTCCTGACAGAGTAGCAACCGCCATTATGTGGCCCCTGGAAAACTCTAGTTCTGCTCTGCTCCCGCACAACCACACTGGAACTCTTGAAATCCAGCTGTGGAACTTCTCATGAAAAAGTTCTGGAAAGAGCTGTGTGGGTTCTACAGCAGGTGGGGTTACCCACTGTTTGGAAAGCAACTAAATGTCCTTTGTGACTTCATTTTGACCACATTACAAATAGGCCCCTGGAGAAAGCCTGGTTCTGCCTGCCTCCACTTTCCAGTTTTTCGTTGTCTTGCATCATGCAATGCAGATTTTGGACAGTATAATGGGTGAGAGTTCCAGTAAGCTGGCCAGATCATATTTCTTAGGCAGTGAGTCATTGCTAAGGACCTTCCTTGCTGGAGAGTAGGCAGCAGCCGGCAAAAGGGCCTGTACATGGTAACCTGCCAGAATGAGGAAGCAGACCGCTTTCTAGCCTAAACAGTGGAGGCTGCACCACAGGCTAGGAAGGCACATTTGGAATCTAGGCTTTAACCTTGCTGAGCCATCCCTTCTTGGTGTGAATTTGGAAATTTTTATGTGGTTAAAATCTCTAGTTGTTGATTACTGAGGGAAGATTTCTGCAGAAGGAAAATTTGGGTTAATGCTGAGTCTTAAAGAGTTTGCCAAGTATATGAGTTGCTTAACCAGTTCTTTCTAATGTTGCTGTGGTTACAACATAAACTTAGCAATATTTGTACTTGATTTAGATAGCTGTAAGGCCCTTTGACCCTACACTGTTCTGTTTTTTTGTAATTATTCTGTATATGTTAACCACCTATTTCATAGTAGTAACACAATTAAGAATTGGAAATTTAATCCACTAGAGGCAGAACTGCTTAGGTGAGGAGCCAACTTGGTCTGTTTAGCAGCTGCTGGAATATTTGTTGAAAAACAATTGGCATTGTTTTGTCTACTGTGAATGCACTGTGGGACATGAGCCTCAGAGAAGCAAAGGGGTAAATATTTATTAGAGTTTCTGATGGCTCGCATCTGGATTTCTTTCAGATTATAGAACATGCATCATGTTTTCTGTCTGATTTTATTCAGAAGAGCATTTGAGTACTGTCTATAAAGGTTATCTAAACCAAATTGACCTTCTGGGTTTATGTTATATTCACCTGACATCATAATGAGGTGTATGAGAAAACAACATAACCAAGTTCTCACTTGCGAGTTCTAATAACTAATATTTGGGGATGAAGGAAAGAGTGCAGAGAAACGTTAAACTAAGGTTGTTTTCTTAAGGAAAATGCATGAGCTTGGGATTGTGTGTGTAAACCTGTAACCCCAGCATTTGGGAGGTTGAATCAAAAGAATGATGAATTTGAGGTCAGCCAGGATTTCATAGTGAGATCCTATCTCCAAGAAAGGAATAACAATGTTTACTTGAAAGTTGTAAGTTTTCATTCTAGGCTAGATGACAGGTACTATTTATTATTTTTTAGCATTTTGTTAAGATACTGTTCTTGTGAGCCCAGAGAGATGGCTCACTGGTCAAAGGCACTGCTCCTAAGCCTGACAACCCTAGTTCGGTCCCTAGAACCCACATGGTAGAGGGAGAGAAACCACCTCTGACTTAGCTGCCTCTGCCTTCCAGCCATACACTGGGGCACATATGCCCCTTCACCCCATAACATGTAACAAAAATCTTTTTTAGGCTATGCTTTTAATTTTTTTCAATAATATACCAAAGTCTTAGTTTGCTGAATAACTATTAGAATGAGAATGTCATTTTTGTTTAATTTTTTTCTCTTTTAAAATCATCTAAGCATGATAAATGTTTGTACAAAGAACTGAAATTGCCTTGAGACACAGTATGGCTACGGTGTTCAGTCTGTATCCATGTACAGAGATGTTTATCTCAAAATGGCATGAATTTGTTGTCTGGCTGAGGAATTCATGAACCCTGTGGTGGATTCATGACCCTACGAGGTGGGGGTCAGGCAGCTGGCTGCCCCTCAGCTTTGGCTTTGAGGAGTTTTAGTTTTCCTTAGGCGGTTTCCTTCCCGCTGTCTGCTGTCATGTTCTCACTTGTTACGGCACCACCCTCATATTTCCTCTTAGATGATGTTCGAGCTTCACAGAACAGTGGGTAGGGATGGGTCTTTGTGGTGTAAGTCATGAGCCAGTCACAGGGTTCCTGACAGGAAGTACTCTGTGCTTATTCAGTCCTTACAGAAAACAGCACTTAGGCTGTGGACCTCCCAGGCACTGTTTTGAGTTAACAAACTTCAGTATAATGCTTTTCTCCAGTGTTGAGCTTTGAATGTTTCATACAGTGTCCAGTACCTGAAGCCAGGTGATTGTGGCACGCACTTTGGTAAGCTGGGGCAGGAGAATTGCTGTGTTCAAGGCCATCTTGGGCTCAATATGAAACCCTGTCTTAAGAGGGGGGGATAAATCAAGTTTTAGACATTTTCCTTCTGTGGAAAACTTATGTGGAAATCTAAAACAGCAAAACATGTTAGGAACAGGAAGAAACTTAC
Organism: Sigmodon hispidus; assembly: GCA_004025045.1. Taxonomy (NCBI): domain Eukaryota; kingdom Metazoa; phylum Chordata; class Mammalia; order Rodentia; family Cricetidae; genus Sigmodon; species Sigmodon hispidus. The sequence goes on along the minus strand of PVIH01002173.1, from coordinate 14,111 downwards.
TGTGCTGCATTCTGATCAGAATATCTGTATGTAGAACTGATCACATATCCCTCTGAACATAGCCAGTCTGTTAAGCAGGATTACTTAGTTGTACTCATGTATATCACGTGTATCCGGGTGCCCACAGAGGCCAGAAGAGGGCATTAGATCTCCTGAACTGGAGTTATAAACAGTTGCAAGCCACCATGTAGATGCTGAGAATTGAACATGGGTCCCCTGGAAGAGCAGCAGGTACTCTTAACTGATGAGCTGTCTCTCTAGCCTCGTCTTACTGTTTTAAGTATAGGTGATATATTAAATACTGGACTTCAACTTTCTACCTTTTTAGACTTTTCTAAAAGCTATAGTTTTTGTGCAAATAGCTCCATTGTCAAGCGTAGTGACACACATACCTTTGTGGGTAGAGCAGGACTACTTAGGCTACAGAGTGAGACATTATCTTGGAATAATAATGCTAATTAAAATGATTTAAATGTCTTAAATTTGATGTCTTCAGTCTTTCTAGAACACTGGTTGTTCTAGAGAGTATTTGGGGAAAATGTTTAGGTGTGAGGGTCTCTCTCAGAGGTATTGTATGCTTACCATCCTGTGCCAAGGTACTTTGTGGGCAGCAGGCGGTCCTCTTTACTAGCTTGTTCATGACTTTGAGAGTGAAGCTCAATAGCAAATTTGTTTCTCTGTAAACAGGATATTTGTTGAACAAGTTAAAGTCAAATCTTCTCTGAAATATGAGTGGTTCAGTGTATTTGCTATAATTTCTATTCTAAATAAACATGAGATTAAAAAAATAATGTGCATAATTTGTCTTTTTTCTTGTTACTTAGTTATTAATGATTCAAATTGTGATTAGAATGGGTGGGTGGCTATAGACAGATCCTGTTGCCTTTGGTGAGTAGATTGAGTGAATAGAATCAGCAGTGCTCTTGTAGATTGCTAGATCTGTATTCTCACTCAGAGTGAGTTTGTATTGCACCCCATCAATAACGGCATACAGTGTATTAACCCATGTAGACCATATTAACCATGGTTTCTCCTTCCTTTTCTGTCTTAAAACAGGACATGGATTTGATTGACATCCTATGGAGGCAAGACATAGATCTTGGGGTGAGCCGAGAAGTGTTTGACTTCAGTCAGCGACAGAAGGACTATGAGCTGGAAAAACAGAAAAAACTTGAAAAGGAGAGACTAGAGCAACTCCAGAAGGAACAGGAGAAGGCCTTTTTCGCCCAGTTACAGCTGGATGAGGAGACAGGAGAAGTCCTTCCAGTTCAGCCAGCCCAACATATCCAGACAGACAGTAGTGGGTCTGCCAGCTGCTCCCAGGTACACTGAGTTCTGGGGAAAGTGGATGGTGGGATCTAAGGAAAAACAAAGTGCACCACCTGGATTTCAGCTCTTAGTCTGCTGTTTACGGAGTCTTTGGGGACCAGGTCAAGTACCCAGGCTTAGCTTCCTGATGAGGTTAGGACCTGAGCTCCTTGTGATGATCAAGACATAGGTCACAGGGAGCACTTTGTGAACTATAGCAACATCCTCTTGGGAGAAATAGTAGCAGTAGCACTGTTGATAGTAAAGCCAGTAGGCCTTGCTCACAGTGTCGTGGCAGACGTGGCCCTACTTGAATAACTAAGTGGTTTCACTTACTTTGTTGAATACTGTGATTCCCATGTTATATGTCCACAAACAACTAAAGCTCAAAAGAGTTCAATCATTTACCATGATCACTCAGACAATTAGATGAGTTATTACCTAGCACAAGGCCTTGTGTTCAATCCCCCAGCACTGTTTATTAAGGGGGGAAAGGGGACTGAGATTTGAGCCCAAGTAATCTGGTCTGAACTTGTGCAGCAAACTGATTTCTGAAGTATCATTAGTTTATGAAATATCATTAGCTTGGGGCTGGAGAGATGGCTCAGAGGTTAAGAGCACCAGCTGTTCTTCCAGAGGTCCTGAGTTCAATTCCCAGCAACCACATGGTGGCTCACAACCATCTGTAATGATATCTGGTACCTTCTTCTGGCCTGCAGGCATATAAGCAGAACACTATATACATAATAAATAAATCTTCCCAAAAAAATATCATTAGCTCACAAGTATCATTATTTTATGAACAACTCTTGATGCCAGCCATGGCTCTTAGGCTCAGCAGTTAGAGCATTTAATGAGTTTTTTGTGCCTTTCTCTTCTCCTGACCAGGTGGCCCACATTCCCAAACCAGATGCCTTGTACTTTGAAGACTGCATGCAGCTCTTGGCAGAGACATTCCCATTCGTAGATGACCATGAGGTATAAAAATGTTTGTTTAACAGCAAAACTTCCTTATCTGGTATTAGTTCCTTTGATGTGTCCCCAGTTATGAGAATAGAAGAAGATTTTAGAAAGAAAAATTTGATCAAAGTTCTTTGTCAAAGAAACTGTGCACAATTTCTATACAATGTCTAAAAATGTGACCTGTACACAATACTAAGCCACAAGTCAATTCAACTGTATAGCTAGAAAAATAAATCAGAATAATTTTCCATAGAAAATGAATATAGGTTTTAAAAATTTGACCAGTAAAGAGCAACTATTAGCCAGTCCTTCAGTTAGCAATCTTAATCTATTGTTTGAAGCACTCTGCTAGATAGTATAGTTAGAAATTAAGTCCTAATGGTTACTTTTATCCATTTTGAAGTCTACCCTTAAATACATTCTAGTAAGTTGTAAATGTGAAGTATTTGGGAAGGAAGAATTGTTTTGTTGTATAGAAACAATCAGTAATCAGAGCCACAGACCCTGATGCTGTGCTGTGTGCCTTGGCTTCACTCATGTAAATGTCAGTCTTAGGGTTTTTCACCTACATTTCAGCCGCTCGCCCTGGATATTCCCAGCCATATTGAGAGCCCAGTGTTGAGCACAGCGGATCAGGCTGAGTCACTTGACAGCTATCTGGAGACAGCCGTGACTGACTTAAGCAGCATCCAGCAGGACATGGAGCAAGTCTGGGAGGAGCTACTTTCCATTCCTGAGTTACAGGTGAGCCAGATCTGTGAGTGCGCTGTTTGCGGTGCCGCTCCTCCGAATCAGCCATCCTGGTTATTTATCATTCCATGTCACCTACTCATAGGAAGAAATTAGGGGTATGTTTAAATTACTCAGGAGACCTTCCCAGGCTCACTTAACACATACAATTTTTAGTTAAGCAAGTAAGTTTGGAGCTCTGATAGTCTTACCTGTTCATTGAAAATGGTAGTTACTGGAATTACTGAAAACAATACTATGGAAGTGGGGGTAGAGAACTGCTCTAAAAAACATCTACTCTCTATTCATAAAATATGAACCTCTTTTCTAGTGTCTTAATACTGAAAACAAGCAGCTGCTGGAGACTACCACTGTTCCCAGCCCAGAAGCCAATCTGACAGAAATTGACAGCAATTACCATTTTTACTCATCCATCCCCTCACTGGAAAAAGAAGTGGGCAGCTGCAGTCCACATTTTCTTCATGGTTTTGAGGATTCTTTCAGCAGCATCCTCTCCACTGAAGATGCCAGCCAGCTGAACTCCTTAGATTCAAATTCCACATTAAACACAGATTTTGGTGATGAGTTTTATTCTGCTTTCGTAGCAGAGCCCAGTGGCAGTAGCAGCAGCAGCATGCCTTCTTCGGCTGCCGTCAGTCAGTCACTCTCTGAACTTCTGAGTGGGCCTATTGATGGCTGTGATCTGTCACTGTGTAAAGCTTTCAACCAGAAGCACCCTGAAAGCACAACAGAATTCAATGACTCTGACTCTGGCATTTCACTGAACACTAGTCCCTGCCGAGCATCCCCAGAACACTCTATGGGATCTTCCATTTACGGGGACCCACCGCCTGGGTTCAGCGACTCGGAAATGGAAGAGCTGGAGAGTTCCCCTGGAAGTGTCCAACAGAGTGGTCCTAAAGCACAGCCAGCACACTCTTCTGGGGATACAGTGCAACCTCTGTCACCAGCCCAAGGGCACAGTGCTCCTGTGCATGATGCCCAGTGTGAAAGTATAACAAAAAAAGAAATGCCTGTGAGTCCTGGTCATCAAAAAGTCCCATTCACAAAAGACAAACATTCAAGCCGCTTGGAGGCTCATCTCACAAGAGATGAGCTTAGGGCCAAAGCTCTCCAAATCCCATTCCCTGTTGAAAAAATCATTAACCTCCCTGTTGATGACTTCAATGAAATGATGTCCAAGGAGCAGTTCACTGAAGCCCAACTTGCATTGATCCGAGACATACGCAGGAGAGGCAAGAATAAAGTCGCCGCTCAGAACTGCAGGAAAAGGAAACTGGAGAACATAGTAGAGCTGGAGCAAGACTTGGGCCACTTAAAAGATGAGAGAGAAAAACTACTTAGAGAGAAGGGGGAAAACGACAGGAACCTCCATCTACTGAAGAGGCAGCTCAGCACCTTGTATCTTGAAGTCTTCAGCATGCTGCGTGATGAGGATGGGAAACCTTACTCTCCTAGTGAATACTCCCTGCAGCAGACCAGAGATGGCAATGTATTCCTGGTTCCCAAAAGCAAGAAGCCAGATACTAAGAAAAACTAGGGTCACCAAGATAAGAGCCTTTTGTTTTGATCTAGTGTTTGTTTGTACTGCTAAAACTTCCTACTGTGATGTGAAATGCAGAAACACACTTTATAAGTAACTATGCAGAATTATAGCCGAAGCTAATGTAGAAATAATATGAAACTTTACAAAGCATTAAAATCTCAATGTTGAATCAGTTTCATTTTAACTCTGAAGTTAATTTCTTAGGGCACCATTTGGGCTAGTTTCTGTGTAAGTGTAAATACTACAAAACTTATTTATACTGTTCTTACTTATTTGTTACATTCATAGATTTATATGACATCTGGCTAAAAGAAAATTATTGCAAAACTAACCAAACCACTATACTTTTTTATATACTGTATGAACAAAAAAAATGACATTTTTATATTAAATTGTTTAGCTCTGACAAAAATTAAAGGAGCTGGCACTAATAAAGGAATATCATGACTTAAATTATTCTGGATTGTTTGAGTCTATTCACAACAGCATTTTGCATAAGAGAATCACCCATTTACTACATTCGGTTATTTTACATTTTCAGAATGATTTTAAAAATTCCAAAAGCATTTTATAGCCAGGCATGGTAGTACATGCCTCTTATTCTCAGCATTCAGGAGGCAGACACAAGTAGATCTCTCAACTCTAGGCCAGCCAGGACTACATAGTGAGAGCCCGTCTCAAAAAAGACAAAAATAAAGCCATTTTATACTAAATGTGGTTACTAGGGCTGTCATGCCAAGAAAATGATAAATGTTGCCATGAAAACTTGTTTCTTCACAGCAATGCATACCTGCTGTGTGGTGTAGCACAAAGAACAGAACCATTAATAGCCCTGTGTTCTTAGAAGTAGCATTCTAAGCCACTTAGGAAGCCTAGCCTTAAGAAAAGGGATTGAGAAAACAGCCCTGTGTTCTTAGAAGTAGCATTCTAAGCCACTTAGGAAGCCTAGCCTTAAGAAAAGGGATTGAGAAAATCAGTTTAAAAATAAAAAACACTGGGCATACTGGTTCATGTCTTTAATCCTGGCACTCTAGGACAGGCACTGGCCAGTCCCTTCATGGCTTGGTTTACATAGAGAGTTCCAGGACAGCCAGAGCTATGTAGAGAAAGATCATGTCTCAAAAAATCCAAATAAATTAATACTAGTAAATACCACCGCAACACTGAGCTTGTAGCATCTGAAGGTACAACCAGTCTTAGAGCCTTGCATGCTAATACAGAAACTACAGACCCAGGCTGAGCCAAAGGGATGGAAATAATGGGAAGCACCGCTATGAAAAGCACAGGAGTGGGGGCTGGAGAGATGGCTCAGCGGTTAAGAGCACCGTCTGCTCTTCCAGAGGACCAGGGTTCGATTCCCAGCACCCACATGGCAGCTAACAACTGTCTGTAGTTCCAGTTCCAGGCAAACACCAAGGCAAATAAATAAATAAATAATAAATAAAGTTTAAAAAAAAAAAAAAGAAAGAAAAAAGAAAAGCACAGGAGTGAGCAGTCTTCAAGGGAAAAGCCAAGGGTGAGGTGGGACATGAGCCTGTTCCTCCCATTTGCACACCTAAGCAGGCTAGAGGCAAGAGTCTAGGGACCAGAGAGACCAGTTGTGAGGTCCATACATGCAACTGCAGGGGGAGTGGTTTTTCAAGACAGTTTTTCTGTACTGCTGACTGTCCTGGAACTCTAGACCAGGCTGTCTTTGAACTCAAGAGATCTGCCTGCCCTTGCTTCTTCATAGCTGAGATTAAAGGTATACACCATCATTTTCTTTTCTTTTTTAAACTTTATTTATTTATTTGCCTTGGTGTTTGCCTGGAACTGGAACTACAGACAGTTGTTAGCTGCCACGTGGGTGCTGGGAATTGAACCTGGGTCCGCTGGAAGAGCAGACGGTGTTCTTAACCGCTGAGCCATCTCTCCAGCCCCACACCATCATTTTCTAATAAAATTAAGGAATTGAGTTACCCGAGAATGAAGAAATTCTAATGGTTAGGAAAACTGGTTCAAATGTGTAAATAGGTTGAGACTTAATAGACATAAAGCGGGCATAAAAATAAAGCCCCTAAAATTTGAAACTGTGCATTCCTTTAAAACAAAACCACTTCATAACACCAGTTCAATTTCATCTAATCACTGTAGTTCATGAGTTGGGAGCTAGGTGTGGCTGTACATCCAGAAGGCAGAATTATCCTAAGTTAAAACCCAGCCCGAGCAGTTCCAGGGCTACATAACATAAGGAATCTGAGGAAAAGGGTCCTGGAGATGTTGTATATGTTAGTAAGTATGACCATGTAATTATCATCCAAGAGTTCTACCAGTACACTGGCACCAGACTGAGCCTGTTCTAATCATTTCCTAGAGAAAGGCCTCCAGCCACCCACCCTAGCACTTAGTCTTGTCTCTGAGATGGAAATTCCTGTAAATGAATGCTTTGTTCACCTTCAAACCTTGTTTTTGGTAATACAAGAAAGCAAACAGTAATAAGATAACATGACCCATGACTGAGGAGTTGAAAATGGATCTAGGAGTCATAAGATATTTGGTCCTAAGTTCTCTCATGCTGTCCATCTCTGGAGGTGTGGTAGTGATGGATGATCCCAGGAGACACTTTATTCCAACTGAAAATGAAACCGACAGGAATCCTGGGTGCAGCTCCATGTGTAATAGACTGTCTCATCTGCATTGTCACAGTCCAATTTGACAAGATCCTGCCATTAAAAAGGAACTAACCATAGGACTTTATGGAACCTAAATTTATATTGAGTAGTGTTTTATGTAACTTTAAAATTTCAAATAGAGGGGCTGGAAAGATGGTTCATTGGTTAAGAGTGAGTGCTCTTCTAGAGAACCTGGGTTCAAATTCCAGCACTTGTATGGCAGCTCACAACTATCTATAACTGCAGTTCCAGGGGACCCAACCCCCACTCCAGGCCTCTGTGGGCACCAGTTACACAGATAGGCATGCAAATAGCCCATACACACAAAGGCTTTTAAGGAAAAAATTAAAAAAACAACAGTGGCAGCACATGCCTTTAATCTCAACACTGGAGGCAGAGGTAGGTGGATCTCTTTTGAGTTTGAGGCCAGCCTGATCTATAGTATATAGCTTTAATCCTAGCACTCATGAGTCAGGCAGCCAGGGATACACTGTGACACCTTGTATCAAATTATTATTCTTTAGAACATTATTCTCCCTACTTTAAAAGAGCAATTTCAGGTGTGGTGACACATGCCTTTAATCCTGGCAATTGGAAGGGAGAAGCAAGTAGATCTCTGTGAGTTTGAGGCAAGCCTGATCTCCAGGACAGCCAGCCAGGGCCTTTACAGAGAAACCCTGTCTTGAAAAACATACATACACCCAGCAATACCACTTTTGGGTGTATACCCTAAAGAGGCACATTCACACTCCAAAGGTATTAGCTCAACTATGTTCATAGCAGCATTATTTGTAATAGCAAGAACCTGGAAACAACCTAGATGTCCCTCAACTGAAGAATGGATTAACAAACTGTGGTACATCTACACAATGTAATACTACTAAGCAGTAAGAAAAGATGATATCCCAAAATTCGCAGGCAAATGGATGGATTTGGAGAATATCCTCCTGAGCGAGGTATCACAAACTCAGAAAGATAAGCAGGGGATGTACTTACTCATTAGTGGTCTCTAAACAAACAAACAAGAAAAAAGCCAAGCATACCCAAGTTGCAAACCACAACCACTGAACAGCTTGGGATCAGAAACACCCTGGACTGACCCTTCGGATCCCACTCCAACTATAGGAACACCTGACTCACTCTTGAGGGAGGGGGGACAAAACTGGATTTGCCAGGAGTGGAGACTGAACTAAGCATTATTGGGTCAGTAATGGGGATGACCAGGGAGGGGATGTGGAGTTGTGGAGAAGAAAAAATGACCTGATGTGGTGGGAGGGGGAAGGGACCTTGAATAAGGATATACAGGGATGGAAAAAAAAAATTCAGAGGGAAAACTGAACACAAAGTAAATATATGTGTAGCAATCTTATTTGCATTATCACCCTTGATAAGTCATGCTTATGATTTTTATCTTCTTAATAGTTATTAACTTATCAGCATTTTAAATTCATTTTACTGTTTTTCTTGATAAATGCAAAATAAATAAAGAAGGAAAAAGAAAAGAAAAACATACATACATATATACATATATACATATATAAATACCAGCAGTTTCACTTGATAGATTTACTGCTGGAGAATTGAGAGAAAACTTAATGACTTCAATTGTTTTCTTGAAGAAAAAAGAAAGCAAGCCAAGACCATGATTTAACTTGTCCCCCATTAGGCTTTTTTTTTTTTTTAAAAAAAAAAAAAAAAAAAAAAAAAAAAAAGATTATGTATTCAGTATTCAGTATACAGAAGAGGGTACCGATGTCATCATACATGGTTGTGAGTCACCATGTGGTTGCTGGGAATTGAACTCAAGACCTCTGGAAGAACAGTTAGTGCTCTCAACCTCTGAGCCATCTCTCCAGCCACTCCCATTAGGCTTTAGGTATGCTTCAGGAAAAGTTAAAATGATTACCAAAATCATTCTTTAATAGGCAGCCTTTTAGCCAGTTCTCACACTTAATTGTAGGGAGTACTCTATATTTGCATGGTTCTTGCAATCTCCTTGTGTAGTGTATATGCACATGTGACCAGAAGACACTGGATGTACTGCCTTCATCACTCCATCCTACCTGGAGCCAAGCTAGCAGCCAACAAGCCTTAGGGGGTATACATGGCCACACCTGTTTTTTTCTATTGGTGCTGAACATTCGAACTGAGGTCCTCATGCTAGCACAAGAGCTCATATGCCCTGGGCCATCTTCTCAACAGGTCTCAAGATTTTAATTAGAAAGTTAATTTTATAACAATGAAAAGTAATATGACAACAGTATAGATAATGCTTTTGATCTTAGTTTAAATCATTGGATTGTTGGAAACTCAAAAGATCCTTAGGTAACAACTTCAAAAATCTAAAACCCACCAAATGAAATAAAGATGTAGCAGCACCTACCTACTGCTGAGTCAGATATTTTGATAACTTTAAAAAAGTTTTATATATATATGGGTGCTTTGTCTGCACATCTGAAGATAGTATCAGAGCCCATTACAGATCAAACAGTTGTAAGACACCCTGAGTGCTGGGACTAGAACTCAGGACCTCTTGAAGAGCAGTCAGTGTTCCCAACCAGTGAGCTCTCTCTCCAGGCCCTGGTGAATGCTTTAAAGATAACATTTAAACTGCCCACAATTAAGCAGTATAACGTTAAGTCAGTAGATATTCAAGGCTATAACTCCAGCCTGGGAAGGCTTTAGTCAGAAAGAGGCAGCCAAATTAGGCTATCTCTTGGCAAACCAATCCCAACTATTAATCTTTTTTTTTAAGTGTCACTGTATAATCCTGGGTGGCCTGGAACTGATCTGCCTGTCTTCCAAACGTTGGCATTAAAGGCATGAACCATAACTCCCTGCCACTTAAAGTTATGTCTATAAGTATTTTGTCTGCCTACCAGTTGTGTGCCTGGTGCCAGAAGGTGTTGGAATCCCTGAGACCAGAAGTACATATGGTTGAGTTGTCCCATGTAGTTTAATGAGAATCAAACTTAAGTCCTCTGGAACAGCAACAAATACTCTTAGCCACTAAGCCATCTCTTCAACCCCCAAACCCAATTATTTTAAGCTTCCTTGTTGGCAATATCAAACAGGTATGAAAACACACACACACACACACACACACACACCAACCCCCAAATAAATGGTCTAAGCCCCTAAGATGAAGCTCACAATCTAAACTTGATAGGCAAAGCTTAAAGACTAAACAAACCCTAACTGCAATCTAATAGTTATTAAATGACGTAAGACAGCTAAAATCAATTCACAGCAGGCAACCTATCTGAAGCTTGAAGGATATTTCCATTAACCACACAAGGAAACACAATGTCTAATAAAAAAAGAAAATTACCTATAACCTCCAGATAGCACCAACTCTTTTAAGCCATTAAAAATTGCAATAGAAGGGGCTGGAGAGATGGCTAGGCCATTAAGGGCACCTGATGCTCTTGCAGAGGACAAATTGGTTCTCAGCACCCATGCAGTAAACTCAAAATATGGAATTGCATCTCCAGGGAATGGTGCCCTCCTCTAGATTCTAGTGACACCAGGCATGCACATCACACAATGCACATGCAGGCTAAACATAATTTTTTTAAAAAAATAATGCAATGGTTATACAAAAAGGAATGTGAACTTATCTATTTCCATCCATATTTGTATGTTTTTGTTTTCTGCGACAACTCTGGCTGTCTTGGAACTCAGTCTGGAGACCAGGGTAGCCTTGAACTCAAGGATCTGCCTGCCTTTGCATCCTGCTGACCACAGGTGTGTGCTACAGCTCTATTTTTCTGTATTTTAAAACTCAAAATCATAACATGGAATCTATTCACTGGTAATCACTAAAATCCAAACAGCACAAATGCTCGTCTTTTAGTTCCCAGACTGAGAGTCTAAACATACAGTAATCACATCCCTACCAGTTCTGGTAGCCAAAACTGGCACTTCCCCTAAATCTTTGCCTACCTAGTCAGGCCAACTTACTGCTTAACAGGATCCTGATCTTGCTAAAGTGTAATAGGCTTAAGTACATTTTCCTGTTTGGCAAGTTTGTGAACAGGGAACAGATTGGACTCATGGCCATCTGCATCCTAAGCCAAGTATCACTCAGCATTCTGTACCTGGCACTGAATAACTATTTTCATCCAGGGAGTAGGTATGTCTTGAAAATGTCTTCAGGTCAGGACTTAACAGTCTAAAATACTGTAGGTAACTTGGGGGTTGCTAACTACACAAAGCCAGTTTTGTTTAGAGCGTTAAAAATCCAACCAAGAACCCTCATCTGGATTATACTTAAAATATAACGCACTTGGGGTTGTGTATGGGTTAGATATCCTCAGACCCGGCACTCAAGGGAGTTGAGGCACTGTAATCTGAAATGATAAACTGCAGCATAGAACAAGACAAACTCCAAAAACATTTCTTTACCTTCATGTCAAATTAAGGAGCTGCTTTCCAAAGTTTGTCACCCGAGAATTATTTCCCCCAGCCTTTTGTTTGCTAATTCTAACCCCCCAAAGCCTAAATTCCACAATCACCCCATGTTGTCTTTGTATTAAATGGCTGTATACTTGCTATGTAATACTGTAAAAGCTTACTGTATCAATCAAGATGCATCTCCATGTTACTATTCTCTACGTATATGGTTGAGTCAAAGAAATTACAAAGTGATAAACCACACACATTTCTAAAAATATTTTAATGAAAAAGTCATTTCTATAACATTTCATTATACTACAAAGAAACAATTGAATCCATTACAGATCACATCTGCTGTCATAAAAATAAAAACACATTTTAAAGTGAATAGTTGGGCTGGGGCTACCAGTCCTCACAGGACCCCTGCACATCCCCATGCTTACCACTTCGTCATGCCAATTAGGAGTGTTTTGAATTGACATGACCTTGAAAACCAAGCCCATTTCTCTGCAGCCCCCACTAAATCTTTAACATGCTCTTTTCTTCAGACATTGAGTGTGAATGCAGTCTTTACACATTTTAACTGGGAGCAGTATCCTATGGGCCAAAAATCTAGGTCACTCTCAATTGCATCCTGTTTTGGATGTCCACCTACACCAATGTAGAATGCGTTCAGAAATGACAGTGGAACAACATTAAGTAAAATAATTTTATTTCAGAAAGAAAAAGGAATGTAAATGCCCATTAAAAATGTATTTCTCCAACTCTATATGAATGAATCACCATCAAAACACTGCTGCCATGCTTTATTAGTTAACTCTGGTTTGTATAAATTCAGTCCTGACTGGAGTGCCAAGCAAACTTGATGTAGGGCATCCCTGTGTGCAATGATGTAACTTGCTAACCAGTACTCCTACAAACTTGTCCTCTGAAAATATTAAAAAAAACCAGAATTCTCAAAGCCCTTTCATAGCAAATAAATAGCCCTTGTGAACAACCAGCAACTTATTTGAATAGTAATTCTTTGGGTTTTAAGGAACATGAGTGACAATCAGGCCCCACCCTTTAAGCATCCCAGCATTTGGGAGACAGGCAGGTGGATTTAGATTCAGGCCAGGACAAATGAGACCCTGCGTGTCATGAGATAGAGGGGGGAAGACAATAGCGGGACTGCTCTTACTGGTCCACATAAATAACTGATATGCAAGAACTTTCAGGAAGACGGTTTCCTGGCAATTGTTAAAAAGTTCCCTATTTTCCCTAGGTGGGGAACCAGCAGCTTATTAAGTTATACATTAAAAATTTTCTGAAAAGCCAACCTGACTTTCCCTTATGGAAAGCTGATTTTACTGAGTTGTATACATGAAGAGGTCACATCTGGGTCATGACAAACATCCATGGCCACAGCAGAATGTAACCTCAGAATTTGTTCAATAGGGTACCCAAAATAAAACTGAGCTTGACAATTCTGCCAGTGTACCTATTAATATGGGTAATGTTTCATTCAATGCATGGTATCGATTTGTAGGGAAACCAATGTTACCAGGTTTTACTGTGAACTACAAACCTTACCCAGCCAGAAACCTTCGTATTTAAGATGGTAGGAAAGACATTCCTCATTTAGGCAAGTAGGGTTCTCATTCACCTGCAAATCAAAAAGATTACTCTTACCTTGCTTTACAAAAAAGTACTCTTTAATTAGTGAAAAAATTCAAATTCAAGCCTTACCTAATGCTTATTGCCCTTCCTTGCAGGTCTAAATGCTAGACCTAGTGACTGTGGCAACTATCTCATTGATGTTCCAAAAGGCGGAGCTCCTTCCTGCTACTTTCTTCATTTCAGTTGTAATAAGCAGATTTAACTAGCTTTTGGAAAGCTGCTCACTATCACCATAGTATCTTATGCCTCCACTTCTCTGTAGTTGAAGCTCTTGCTGCTGCCTTCTCATTCTTTATTTATGCTGACTTGTCCATACACAAAAGGGTGCTGAAGTCCTGTCTTAGTGGGTTTCCTTTGATCCACCGTGCTTTAAAAAGCACAATTTAGGTCCTTTAAAGCTGGTTAAATTGCTCATGGCTTACTTTTCCACACTGGTCACAAAAGCTAGCCTTAGTACAACTTATAAACAGGTCACACAGAATCCACCTGATTATAGGTTGTAGACAACTTACTGAAAAATATACCAGTTCCAGAACATAAGAAAAAATTGGTTAACAATACAATTGATTTCATGACATTTAAAGGATACTGTCAAGGTTGTGTCAAACAATTTCACAAACAAAACCAGAAAATGTTAGCCTCCCCAATTCTTTCAATCTTTATTATATGAATAAAAGAACTTGAGACAATTTAGCTCAATTTTAATATTTCCTAAGCATTTTGATCAGGTACCCAGGTTTAAACTATGAACATTGACAGTGTCCATTATATAACCACACTTTTAGTTTTGAAAGATGTAACCATTTTCTAACATGAGCCTATTTCTACACTGCTTA